>VZTX01005178.1:65176-96706 GCA_013400915.1 Pardalotus punctatus | reverse complement strand
AGCCCCGCACCGGGCACCGGGTTCGCACCGGCAGACCCGCACCGACAGCCGCGCGCCGGGCCGACAGCGAGAGCAGCCGCCCGCACTGCCCCCGCCGGGCCCCGCCGAGCCCGCGCCACGCACACCCACAGAGGCGGGGGGCGGCACCGGGCACCCGCCACCGGCCAACGGACGCGCCCCCGGGCACCGGGTGCAGCGGGTGCGTAGTGTGACCACTACACGAAGCCTGGTCAGAAGGACTGGCGGCTGGGAGCCGTCCATGTGTTATTTCGCCATTTCATGTCGAGTGTCTCCACAATCGGAAAGGGACACCCCATCCTGAGGGACGCCCTCGGCCGCCCTGAGAGGTGCGAGGGACGGAGCCATCCGCCGGCAGACACGTTCAATCCTCAGCAAAGAGGTTTCCTGAAATTTTAAAAAATAAAAAAAACCAAAACAAAAAACCCCCACCAAAACAACAACAACAACAAAAAAGAAAAAGAAAAAAGAACCAAACAAAAAAACAACCCACACCAAACAACAAACAATCGCGCTCGTCCCTCACAGGAGCAGCGATGGCGAGCTGACAGGTTCCGCCAAACCGTGCCTGTGCGCCCCGAGTCTCACCCGTTCTCTCTCCAAGAGGAGGCGGCCGGCCGTGCCGGGAGCGGGACACTTCGCCTGGCTGCGGGCTCTCGGGAATTCCGGGAAATGTCACCTCCTGCGTGTGCCGCGGTCCGGCGGGCGCGGGGGGCGGCCGGTGCCGGGCTGCGAGCCGGCAGAGCGCGCCCTCACCGCCGCCTGCAGCCTCAGCCGGGCGAGCGAGCGCTCAGCGCCTCACGAACCCCTCACCTCTCGTCTCAGGGACCTCTTGCCTCAGGAACCCCTTGCTTGCTTCAGGAACCCTCCATCCCTCGCCTCAGAAAGCCCTCGTCGCTCTCCTCAAGAAGCCCTCACCTCAGGAATCCATTATCCCTCGCCTCAGGAACCCCTCGCCTCGGTTCCCCCTCAGGAAGGACTCGCTCGCCCGGGGAGTGGGAAGGAGTCGCTGTCCCCTCACCTTCGTGCAGGTCCGTGACCTCAGGGCCGCGGCAGAGTGCCATGGCAGCCCGGGACGGAGGGAGAGGTGAGTGTGGTGTCTGCTAATGCAGTGGCACGGCTGTTCCCTCTTCCCAGGCCTTCGCACTTACGGGCTATCACTTTGCAGCAGGTTGGGCTTCTCCATTAGCTTCCCACATATGTCGGTGAATGCAGCGTAATGAGCCCCGGTGATAAAATCTAGGCCTCCTTGCTCTAAGAGCATCAGCCCATCCTGCTTGAAATGAAAGGGAAGCACTTAATGTTTATTCATTGATTCTGGTGGAACTGTGTGCTTTTCAAGCAGAAAATACGAGATGCTCCCAATCAACTGAATCATCAATCCATGGGCAAATAGCTGAGGAGTTAAAAAATGCTCATCCATCATAGCTGGGAGTAGCATGTTAATGGAGATGGAATTTATTTTCTCCCATAAAGCATTCCTGGTTAACCCCAACTTGGTATCTCTTTAGCAATTAGTGGTGTTATACTTGTGAAGCACAGATGAGGGGTTCAGATTGGTCCAATACACAATTACTGTCCTCAGAATTATTCTCATGAAACACCTCAGACTGATAAACACACAATATGTCTGACAAACAGAAAATAAAGATTGAGCAACACAACACTCCACAACCTCTGGCCAAATGCATGCAAGTGCATAGCTTTGCCATCTATGAATGTCTCACAGAGGCATATCACTACCATAATTTTGTTCTACTTTAATCCCTTTGGATACAGCCATTCATTGGGATGTCTTCTCACTAAACACAGAGAGGTTTTTCCTGAAGGATATCATAACTGGCTGTTTTGCAAGAAGGCTGTCACATGAAAGCATGCAAAACAGGAGTTAGGAGCAATGGGAAACATCTCTGTGAGTTAAGGTAGTGGGGCATGGTCTCATTCCCCATCCCTTCTGGGTATCGTGGATGCCACATGACTTGTTCTTAATGAAGATGTATCTAGAGGAGCAGCAAACTCCACAAACCTCAGGGTGCTGCTCCAAGCAGTTGTGGTGCCAGACACCTGAGCTTAAAGCAGGGAGGGGATTGCCCATCCTGTGTTCTGAATGTGCTCCCTCTGCTAGAAGAGGAAACATTTCAATATTGATAGTAAGAAACCCTATGTACAAACCAAACCAATAATTTTGATCCCAAGCCACAGCAAGGCCGTAGGACATGGATGATGACTTTTTACTCGGCCCAAGTGTCTGAGTTACAAATTCTCAAAAAATATCTGCAGCTCTTCAGTGTCCATGAGCCTCTACAACATCATCATAAGAAACGGGGCCTAATAGTACCCCACATGACAGCATGGATGTTTGGTATTGAGTTTGCTGCCTCTTTTCCCAGGTATTTTGCCATCTTTCCCCAGCTCTTTATGAAAAGCTACCAAGGAAAAGGCATAAAGGAGAGCATAGAGAAGAGGATACTCTGATTTGCAAAACGTAGGGAATAGGAGAGTGAGTGAGAGGACCACAGTTAGAAAGGTGAGGCGAAGCTCTGAGGTGCCCTAGCTGAAAGCAGCAGCAGAGAGTTATGGGGTCGATACAAAGATGTGTGTAACAAGGTATTTACGCTGGAATCTAGGAGTTCTAGGGAATTCCAGGGATTCAAACTGGTGCAAGAGTAATCTTTGAACAACAGAGTTAAGGAAAAATAGGAGGATTTATTAACTGTGTGGTGAAACTTGCAGAAACCTGGGGGAAAAGGAAGTTTCATAATGGCTTCACTCTGTTCCCCTAAGTAGAAATGGTAGGATGGTTATTACAATCTAGGAGAGGCAGATGAACTCAATAACTATTTCTGGTCTGGTTTTGGGGAAGAGCCAGATGATACACAAATATCGTATGATGATAATGATGATGATGATGATGATGATGAAATACATTCCATTCCAACAAGCACTGAGGAGGATGTTAAACAGAGGCTAATGAAGTTGGCTATCAGCAGGTCCAGGTAACTTGCATCCAAAAGTTTTAAAAACACTGGCACAGAGTATCCTTAAACCATTAATGCTGATTTTCAATAAATCTTGGAACACTGTTAAAGTTCCAGAGGACTGAATGAAATATGTACCAATATTTTAAAAGGGTAAACAAGGTGACCAAGGTAATTACAACCTGCCAGACTGACAAGAATTCTGGGTAATAAAATGGGACATTATCTACATTACTTGATTAAAAAAGAATTAAAGGATGGAAACACAATAAATGCAAATTAATGTGGAAAATAAATCTTGCCAAAATAATTTGATTTTTTAATGGCATTACGAGTTTGGTTGATGAAGGTAAGTAGGTCTGCAAAATATTTGTTCTGGTAACTTATAGCATTTTAATTAGGAAGCCAAAATGATACAGACTCATCACAGCACATATTAAACTGTTGAAACTCTGACTAACTGACAGTTACAAAGTGGGGAAATAAAAGTCATCATCAAATAATGTGTTTCTGTCTTATGCAATTAGTTCTACACAGCATTGTATTGATATTAATGGCTCTAAGAAAAACATAAAATCATCACTTAAAGAGTTTGCAAGTGATGTAAGCAATAGGGATTCATAAATAACAAGTCACGCTGCAAAGTAGCTGAGACAGCTTGATAACTAATGTGCATTTCTGTACAGCCAAATGTAAAAACATACACCAAGGAATAGAGAGAGTGATTATAGGATGAGAGAATTTGTGCTCTTGCAAGTTAATGCTCAAAAACCTCGAGAATCATCGCATATAATCAGAAGAAAATAAGCAGGTGGTGTGGTGCTATAGCCAAGAGGATAATATAATCCTTGGGTTTATAAACAGGAGAATGTAGAAAGATGTCTGTATTTATTTTTATGGTACTAGTCCCACTGCTCCTGAAGTCTGCTACCCAAATTGCTTCATTCCTTAACAGAAGTTGATAAAGAGATGGTTCAGAGAAGGTCAATAAGAATGATTTAGATTGAAAGCGAAAATATTCAATCCTTTTCAGTGTCAAAAAAGAAGTTGAAGGGGTAACTCAGTCAAAGGTTTTAAGGACGTCCAAGATTCAGTGAGTGCATGCAGATGTATTCATCTTCCTGTGAGGTCTTCTACCAGGGAAGGTAATTAATCACCAAGACAGTTTAGGGCAGGACAAGCTGGATTTCCCAGCACTGGGAATGTCAAAATCAGGAGGTTGTAAAAACTTAATTTTAACAGAAGCAGGAGTTCAGTTCTGTAAGTCTGCTCCCCAGGAGATAGGACTCTGTGTCTGTAGCTGTGGATTCTGGCTGCTTGTCTATGCAGAAGCTGATTTCCTTGGGCACCAAGAAGTAACAACCTGTCATCCCTTTCAGCATCATCTGACACAGCTCATGTGCTGTTCAGCACATGATGGGAGCAGCCGTGGGGATGGCAATGTTTACAATGGTTGAAGGGATGGGTGGACTCGTTCACAGAAGGCAAAGCCTTTGAAGCATATTGCATGCCAAGATAACTTTTCTCACTCAGGAAGCCTGAGACATACATTGCTGGAAGCTGGGAGGTTCCTCCTGACAAGTGTGACTATATGATTATCCTGCTACTGAACTCTTCCTCTGGCATCTGCTTCTGGCCACTGTCACAGACAGCACACTGATCTTGTGCCAAGCAGTCTCTCAGGTCCACACCAAACTGACCCACACCTGATCTCTGAAAATGCAGTGGGAAATTTAGTGTGAGTGGAGAGTAGATGTTCAATAGGCATTGCACAAGAGAGGGCAAGAACCCTTAATATTAGAAGGTCAAAGGCTGACTTGGGTAGGGGATTTTACATAAGGCTCTGGACCTCTCCAAAATCTGTCATTGATTGAAACATTCAGGAGTCTCTTGGTCTGATCTGGTACCATCAAAAAATCAGGAAACCTTGCAGCAAAATGTTCATTACTTTCCCAACATAGTTCCTCATAAGAGTGCTTAGCCTTCTGCTGCTATAAAAGATCTCGAGTAGGAAAGACCTGTGCTGTGAGCCTGAGTCCAAACCTCTTGGGTGACTGAAGCTTTTATTCACAGTTCCATGGAAGAAAATGTTGGCTTTTTTCCTGCGCAGTTGCTAATAACTGCCTGCATACCACACTCTGACAGAAACAATACTCTAAGTATTCATTACTAACGCCATTCCTAGTGAAGGGCTTAGTGATCATTTAACTAGTTTTTGTTGTAAAATAAACGCCCTCGCTGATAACACCTTTGGAAAGAGGCGAGCAGACGGCGCTGCCGATTACAATGCTGTGGCTTTGCCCTCTAGTGGCTGAGGGACTGGCCCAGCTCCGGTGGTGTCTGTCTTAATATGTTTTGATTACCTCATCAACCTTGAATCTTTGATTTTTCTAAATTCTGTGCAGACTTCATCCATTAAACTCAAGTACTACCTGAACCAGAACAATGTAAATCAATAAAATCCTTGGCTTAAGATTCCCAGAATCCTATATTAAGGTTAACTCAGTATTAGTGAGTCATACGATAAAGCCACTAATACATGGGCACTTAATTAATCTATGATGCATTTTCCACTAGATAGGACTTAATCTCTTGGAAGGAAAAAGGCCTGCTAGGTCACTGTCTCGTTGTATGAGTCAGTTTAGAGTCATTCCATGCTGAATACCTATTCTTATTTTGTCCAGTTTAAATTTTAAATATGCCATGTATTCTAAGGAGTAAAAAAAAATTAAAAAATAAAAAGAAAAAAGAAAAAAAGATTGTATGGTAATCCTTTTCAACAGTAAACTCAATAGGTTATGCATTTCAAAGGGGGTATAACTTCTTTACTGTTTATGCTGGCATCCATCATTTTTCTGCCCATTGTCCAGACACTGGCCTGGAGGCTCTAAGAGATCTGTGTCTGTATCTGTTTTAAACTTCTGTGGGAGCTTGAGCAAGGGCTTTGGACTTCAATTACAGCTTGATATTTTCTCTTTCTCTCCCTCTGGTACCCATTTTAGCCTATTACCCCAAACTTCATAAGGAAATAACACTTACTCAATTGAATTGTTTGTCTTTCTTTCCCCCTCCCTCTTTCCTGTATGTTTAGGATCTCTTGGCTGATTTCTGCCACAGCTGAAAAAGTGGAAAGTCTCAAAGGAAATTTACTTCTTACCATTTTTGTGTCTACCCATGGCCAGACATGGAGGGACTGATCCAAAGCAAGTCCAACTCTGCTGGTCCATGCTCGGTGTGGCAACAGCCAGTTGTCAATCAGTGCCCTGGCCCTGCAGGGAATGTGGAGGGGGCTGAAGTCATTGAGGGTCATCATGGTCATGGCAGGGCTGAGGTTAGTGCAAGGGAAAGATCAGATGGAGAAGACACAAATCCATGTGCAAACAAAGGCTGTAGTTCTGATACTCACAGGACAACTTTTCAAGGGTTGTTATTTGGACTCGGTATTTGAGAGTGAGATGTGATACTCAGGCAATTTGAAAGCCTCTGCTAAGCAAGAAGTCAAATTACAGGATTTAGTAGTTCCAATAAACAACTGGATCATTTAATTCTTATTGTTTATTTTGTTATTCATCCACATTTAGAAGTCCTGGAAATGCTTAAGTACCTTTTTGATTATGTTCCTGTTCTGGCCAGAAGCTGGAAGTGGCTTTAGTGACTGCTCATGCAGTTCATGTATTTGTGAGGCTATTCCAGATGAACATGTCCGTGCTCACTAACAAAAAACCTGCCAGGATCTGGAACTGGGATAAACAGGTTCTTGTTCAACTCTTTGCTGCCTTGCTGAGTGACATTTCACTCCTCTGATCCCCTCTCCATGTGTGCAGTAGAAGTAGTTATATCTACAGCATGAGTAAGTATTCCATGAGTCCTTAGGAAGGTCTGTGAAACCACTTTGAGAGCCTCTCTCACTTTGAGATGGGAAATGTTACTATGATGATTACATGAAAAGCCATAATTTGGAAGATATGAAATCATCTCCTAAATACGTGCTTTCTCATTCAGTGAAACAAAAGCACATTGAGGTTCAAAAATGAATAGGAGTTTGACACATTGACTCCATATACAGAACTTCATCTTCCTAAAATGCTGACAGATATGTATTTTCCATTTGAAGATCTCTAAGTATTTTACAAATAGTTGAAACCTGTTAGTCGCCCTGTGAGGATTAAGGAATGTGCTCATTATCATTCAAAAAATGCATTTCAGAGTTTGGACTAGAATTGCAGAACTCCTGGTGTTACTTATCCCATGTATATTGGGGTATCCCTGGGATGTGCTATTGTTTAATTTCCTCAGTCATATAAACTCTTCTAAGGCTGATAGTACTCCAGGAATAATGTTGGAGCTGTGCCAGAGGATGGCGGATGGTAGGAGAATTGAGATGCTCATTGTTTGGATAAAA
The DNA here is from genome assembly GCA_013400915.1 of Pardalotus punctatus. Classification (NCBI taxonomy): domain Eukaryota; kingdom Metazoa; phylum Chordata; class Aves; order Passeriformes; family Pardalotidae; genus Pardalotus; species Pardalotus punctatus. Next base: position 89,308 of record VZTX01005178.1, on the reverse strand, counting down.
GTCATAATTCATGCAGTTTGGTCTAAAAAAATCCAGCCTTAAGTATGATATATTGGTGAGGAGGGAGGGCCAGCACAACTCTATAAAAAAATATCTCACAACTTCTGTAAGGAAGTTTCTGAGTTGTTGACAGCCCTACACACTTTTCCATACATGCCACCAACATATCTACACTTCATAGGCAATAGGAAGCACAGTGGTGAAGAAAAGGTGATTTTTAAACTGAGAGTCTCCAACCTAGACCGGATATGGCCCTACAAGGGAGCTTAGAAGCTCACAAATAACATCCCAGGCATTTGTGTGGGCTTCAGTGAACATGCTTGGTGCACTCACTCGTAGAAGCAAGGCTTATTCAATATGTTGGCTGGGAGCAAACCCCACCAGACACTGCAGAGAGAAATTCCAGCAGCAAACAGTAGCACAGGGGATGTTTTGTGGAGGATTTTTGAATGACTGCTTTTGTGAATAGAAGCCCACTCCCTTGAATGTCGATGCTTCAGATGCAAGGAAAATTCTAAGAACAAAAGAATTTTAGAGACATCAAAATACTACAATTCAAACTTAACTTGATTTTAATTACATACAGTGCAAAATAAAACTGTTGCAAACTGAAAAATCACATCAACATAGGTATTATTGAACAATTCATTATGACTGTTAGAGTGATATCTTTTGATGTGTCTTTTCTTTCGTTCCTTCCAGCATAACTATATTCCATGACCAAAAAAGCTTTCAGTTTTTTTTGCAGATTCAGTATACAAATTAAATAAATCTGTTCATAATTGTACTTTGTAAATGGAGAACATTTTACACAGAAAAACATCTAATAATTTAAAATCCTGTTTTAATCTGTGATGTCTTGTCACAGTGAGTTCTATGCACTAATTGTGGCACTTTAAAGGTATTTTCTTTCAGCAGATGTAAATGCTCTACTGCACAATTTAACTTAATACCCATTTTTTTCTCATATAGGAAAAAGTGTTCTCTGTATAATCCTCAATTCTGTTTGTTTCTGCTATGTTCCTAATTATCCTTCTTCTGGAAAGGTTAAGATGTTTGCAATTTATCTTTAAATCACAAGTTTCTCTGCATCTTTATATGGTGTAATTGTCAGCTTTTAATTTCTCAGTCTTATCCCTATTGATAAGACTGAGGGTTACGGCCAGAGCTGAGGGGGCCGTGTCACCGAGTTAGAGAAGCTCTGTTGTTCTGTGGTTACGTGAAAGGCACCTAAATAAACCGAAGTCCAAGGTGGGAACACAGAGAAAGTAAATAGATGAAGGTCAGAAACTGCTGCATCTGACTCCTGCTATAGCCTGGGCTGCCCGAGCAGCAGCAAACAGGGACTGATCCCATTGCTGTGCCTCATTAGTGTGCAGCACTGGGGCCCTGACAGGGAATGCTATAATATCATTTTTTCTCGTTATCTTCTTTCACCAGTTCCTCCAGATCCACAGGTATGGGAACCTGAGGGAGGAGAGAGAAAGCTGCCAGTCTCACTAGGAGAGGGGAGGAAGCAAAGGGCAGGAGCCTAGTGAGTGCTGGGGCAGAGGAAGGCAGAGGATGAAGGACAGCAGGAGCAGTGAGAGCACACATCTTCCATGAAGCTCATAGTTTCTATTTGAGGGAGGAAATATGTTTCAGACAAAGTTATCAGTCCAAGTGTAGAGTTGTCAACTTGTTTATGACCATGCAGCTACATTGTTCCAGTCTGGTTGGTTTTGTAGTTTGAGGGGCTTTTTTTTTTGGAGGATGTAAGTAAACAGAAGTATAAACCTTCATTTATAGTACCTTTTTTAATTTCAGGATTTATTTGAAGGGTTTGATCTAATATGTATATATAAATTTATTCTTTAAGTCCTTTTAGGTTCAAAGTAAGAGCTGAGTTTTCTTTAAGGAGGAACTGAAACTTACTTGAAAGGAAGCGATAGATGTAGTTGGCTCATTGTTATCTTAAGCATTTCCCTTCATTGTTGCACTGGAGATAGATGAATAGCTGCTGTGCATGGACATACATAACTCCCAAGCGCTGGTTACTGTTTTTTTGTAATTAAATGATTCAAGGTGTGATTGAGTCAAACTCCAGCAAAAGGGATTTTATTCTTGAAAGAATCTGGCAGGCAATGCTTTTGCAACACTTTCTTGGCTTATCTGCTGTTGGCATCTTGGTCTTTTCCTCCCTATTTCTTCTTAACGACAATGGGTGCAGTGGGCATCAAAACCACCATTCTTTGTGCACAGAATATTTGAAGCTGTCTTTCAAAGGAGAAAGACTCACACAGCTGTGCTGCAGATCACAGGCACATTTTCCTTTGCCCTTAAATAATTCGGGAATATGTAGCTCGAATTTAACCACACTTGACTGAGGCAACTGGTGACTGCTGTAGGAGAATGGCTGCCACTGCTGAGGGCACGGAGAGGGAAGGCAGCCACGGCAGTAGCTTTCAGGAGCAGGTGGCTGTCAGTCAGCCACACACCGGCCTAAAATTCTTTGTGTGGTTATTTCTCCTCTATCAGAACTGCCAGAGGGAATACATTGCTCATACCTCAGGGAAAAGGTGGGATGGGGGACAGGTAAAGAATGGTTAAAAAACATGGGCTCCTGCTTTCATCCGTTCTTTGAGCAGTGAAACAGTTCACACACACACAAAGCTTTAAGTACACCCTGAAGTATTCAAGGCATTAACGAAAATCCAAAGCATCTTGTTCATTTCAATTACTTCTCCACCCACATTCTTCATTGAATTAAAGGATATCCTACACACTCTTTTGTTTCACATATTCCCCAAAGATTGTTTCATCGCACACCAAGCAGGGATCTTCAGCATATTCATAGTAACGTCTCAGTCACGGCATTCAGCATTATGATGCTCCTGGCACAAGGGATGTTATTAAAGGATTGAAGAGATGAATAGATGGCAGATTTCCCCAGGGCAGCACATCAGAAAATGGACATCAAAAGAACCTGGCTCAAAATGCAGTGAGTATTACTGGCTCCTGACAAATCCCACTCGTTTGTGAACAGTAACACTGTCAGGCTGTGTTAGGGACATGTCCATCCTGGAATACCTCCATAAAACTGTTTGCTTATCCCATTTCAACACCCACCCCTCCAGTTGAAGACAGCATAATCTTCATTAGTCAAAAGTACTTTGGGCCCAAATCCAAATACAATCTTACTCAAATAATTAGCAATATCCCAAGGCTCCGGCTCTGTAGCCATCAAAATTACCTTTGTTTTCTCCCATCATTTTTCATGAACTCGTCTGGATTGCCCTAGAAACCCTGAATGTGTGAGTCTCTTTTACAGGACATGTAGGTTGTCACATATTACAAGTCATCTTCGTTATCCCAACAGGATAACAGGCCACAGTCCATGACAGGAAAATTTTAAAATTTCTGTTTTCTTTTTCACCTAGAACTGGTTGGAATTTATTTTCTTAAAGCTATGTTGAACCATGAGTAACAATTCCTGTGCAGGCACTGAGGAAGGAGAAGCCCATTTACTGACATGATGTCACCACCTGAATTATTCTGCTGAGATATAAAAATAGTTTGGAAAGCAGCACGGCCAAAATTACTATATCATTTAATTACAACCTACTTTCATGACAGGCCATCAGTTAATTAAGAGTGTCAAAATGCTGAATTGCCTCCAGCTTCTACATGCTTTGCAAATGACATGGAAGTCATCTTTTTAAATAGCAACAGCTTAACTGAAAATGTAGAACCCATAGTGAAACACTTTGAAAAATGAGGCAGTCAACTGAGCTGACCTGAAATTCCCCACACCATAAATTCACTAGGGAAGACAGTTATAACCCATTTAATTTACTCTCTGAAGATCACATTCACATGATGACTTCCAAACTATTTTTCTGAAATTGATATAATTTTGAAGTGTTATAAAACAGGAGCCTTAAGTGACTGTGGTCTGTGCAGGTACACACACAGGGCCTGGCTCCAGCACTGGCACCTTCCCTCCAGGCTGCTACAATACAGGCAACTGTAAAGCAGGAAAAGGCGTAGAAAAAATATTTTTTTTTCCTTTAGAAATAAGTCACCTTCACTGATTCTCAAGTACCACATAGGACATTAGAGAAAATTATCTGTAAAGGGAATGATGTTGCTATAAATGTAGGAAGTTATGGAATTGTTCTACCCCTTTGTTGTATCTTAAGCCAAATCCTCTATTCTCTTTATAGGCCAGTATTTTTAAACAAATTATTTTGTATAAATTATATAACAGTTTTATATAAATTGTAGCAAAACAACAAAAAAAAATAAAGTGGAAAGCAGACTGAATAGAAAGCTCACATTTCTAAGCACCAAGGGATAAGAAGAGCACCCATCTGCAGAAAGAAGCCAAACAGCTTGAAACTGAAACAAAACCAGAGCAGTCCCTCTCCCTCATTCTCCCTTTGGTAATGAGGGGGTTCTTTCATTGGACAGACAGAAAAATATTGTTTGTTAGCTGGATTTTTCTTTTCTTCCAAGGACAATGAGTGCTTCACACTAGAAAAGAAAAAAAAACCTGATGAGCAAACATCTCCCCCTATAGTTTGCAAGAAGCTGAGCATCTTAAAAATGATAATTAAAATCCTGTCTCTTGGCTGAATAAGGGGGCCAAGCTAAAATTGAGCAAGAACTTTATGTAGTATGGCAACATGGAAATGGATGCTACAGGAGAGTGCTTGGACTAAAAGTACAAGGCAGAAGTCTGATAATTCAGAAGAATTGTGGCAGGCTCATGGTTTCGTGACTGTGGCAATGTCCAAGTGATTAACAAATTCAGGGTTGGGGAAGAAAAACTGGATTTCAATATAATTTATGTGTGGGAGTATGGGGTGTGCATTAAGCCTGTAATTTATGCAATAGGCAAAGAACTTCAAACACTAGAAAGAAGTGAATGTGCTTTCCAAGTTGAGTTCAAAGTGCTCCCTTCTACTACAGATTTTGAGAAAAGATTTGAGCTTGGTAAAAATGCCATTTAATGTAATAGGCCACAAAAATGAAAGCTGACCAGTAAACAAGAATGTTTTGCCCGGATGACAAACACCTCAATGCAACTTTCACAAAATGGTGATTATTCAACAATTTTATGTCTGGTTCAAAGGGAATATGTGTGGGATGGATCCTGTTATCTATGGCCTCCTGCTGGGCCATTGTTGTTGTTTCTGTAAGGAAGAAGCCTTGAGCCCTGTAACTGGACTTTACTGCCATTCACAGCTACTGAAAACCAGTTGTCATTAATTTTAAAATCCCCATGGAGGTTTAAGGTAAAGGGACATCTTTTATGCAGTGTTTTTGCAGAAAACAGTGTAACAAGGGTGTTCATATCCAGCAAGGCCCATTACACAGTACAATGATGCAACATTAATGGAACATTGTGTTCTCCCCCGTGCACTTCCCTTCAGTGTTTAACAGGCAATCCCTGAGGTCCAAGCATTAGCCCAGCAGTGGCTGCAAGGGCATTGGCTCCAGCCCTTTCCCCTAATGGTGGAAAATATCCCATTGGTTGCAGTTGCACAGGCTTAGCAAATGCTTCACATACTAGCCTGTGCCGGCCTCCTTATTCAGGGAAACATACCTAAAATTCCCATTAGCCAGATGAGGTGTTAGACATGGAATGGACAAGTCTAGAATCCTGCAGACACTGGAATGTGGCAAGGGGGGGAACTGCTGATGATCTTTAATGTCCCTTCAAAGCCATCCTGATTTCTTTTAGATATTAAGCCACAAAAATTGAGTGAAAGAAGCAATAGAGTAACTGGTGTCATGTAAAGATCACCTGACTAAATACAACTACTAATTATTCTAGGCAGGCATGCCCACTGCCCATTGGTTCATTTCTCTTTCACTAGTCCATACGAGGGGGGAAAAAGACTCAAACAAACAAAAAACATCTGAGACACACATGCTCATCTTCATTACATCATTTATTGAGTCAGCAGTGATGGCAAAGGGGGAATCAGTCTTACCGTCACAGACAAACCCCACCACCAAATCCCACGGAAGTGCACACACACTCCTCCTGCTCGTCCCATGAACTCCACGGCTCTGCTTGAAGATTCCTGTTCTCCTGGCAATGGTTTGCCTTTGCAGCAGTGTGGCAACTCCCTGCTCAAGCAAAAGGACATTGCTTTACCGGGTGTAATTAAGCCTATAAAAAAAACCACCTCGGGCTTATTTATGCCTTGCTAAATCACATGATTGAGATTTTGTGGAGTACTGTGAGTCAGACACTTGGGAAGGCCCGAGCAGCTATTTCCTCAACATCTCAGTGAGAGATGGCTGTATGTTGATCATGTTTGTACCTCAGCAGGCAGTCAGATTAATGCTTTGAGTTTACTAAAAAAGCCTGGTATCCCATTTCAAACTGCCAGAACCCTTGCAAACGATTTTGACTACAATACAGAATTAAATAGAGCACAATAAATAACAGCACATACATCAAGAAGTTGCACTCTTGGGAGAGTGGGGGCAGAGAAAGAAAAATGCTCTTTGGCATCTTTGAAATCTGTCCTTTATTTTGCCTTTATCAAACCAGAGAGGCATCCCAAGTATAAAACTTGCAAAGGTTTCTGCTTTAACAGGATTACTTAACTATGGTAGGAACAACTATTAAAGCTTGTTTTTATTGTGCAAGTAGACCAATGCATGTAATTCCTCCTACAGCAATTTTTCATGGGGCTGTTCATGAGGGCAGCAGTAATTGAGGACAAGTATTTAATCACCTCTCTCTTATCTTGGCTTATCTAAGTGTTAAGATAAAAGGGCAGAAATTGAACCAAGGCACTTCTCATACAAATTTTAACACAGATTAATGTCTCAGCAGAGAAACTAATGAAAAGAATTGCTCACCATATTTATTCAATGCAAGTGAATGCTTGTTCTGAATAGTTACTGTTTTCTTTTATTCCAACAAATACTGGCCATCCTGAACCACAATGAACATGAGGATCCAAGCAGTTTGAAAGTATCAGCACACTGTGATGTCAGTCCAAATTCAGCAGTCCTGTTTCTCAGACAATATTCTCAACAGCCATAGAGAAAGGAAGATGACAGAACTGCAGTCACAAGGTGAACACACTGGGTGTACATTCCTGATGATGCTACCGTAAGCCATTGAGGAAATGGAGATATAAGACACCTAAACCTTTTATTACAGCTTCTGCAAATCCATTAAATGCTTGTTCAGATTAAAACCAGTAAGAGTGTTTGCATTTTTCATGGAAGAGTTTCCATCAGTTAAGATGCTAATGATGCGTCTGCTTGTCGCCGAAGAACAAGCAAGCTTGTTCAAAGAATCCACCAGGTTCTCGGCGACCCAGACTGCACTATAAAAATCCTCTATAATTTACAAAATCATCAGGATAGAACACATGTACCACTAGAAACAATAGCTAGATTATCCCTTCAAATTTGACTATAGCCTTTGAAAGAAAAAAGAATGTCTGGAATATTTTTATGGAAAACCTATTTCAAGGTTCTCAGGAGAACTGAGCTGGAAAAATCACCATGTAATGGGATAAACTATTACAATTGCAGGGCTGCAAGTGGCCAACATGATTTCTCGGTGCACACTGCCAATGAAAGAAACCCTGCAACTCAAAGGGCAGGAGAAGAGTTAGAGGCAATAATATCCCTGTGTTCAAAATTTAATAATTTACAACACCAAAATCATGTGGCTGAAAGGTGATACAGAAAAGACTAGAAAACAACACATTCCCTGTTTTTCAGAAGACTGGCATCACTTTTGTGTCAAAATAGAAAGGAGTCTCAGCAAATTACCCAAATATCCAGCAGGAGATCATGAGAAAACCCGGTGTCTTTCAGTCAAACTGTGGAAGCAGGCTGTGGGAAACTTAAGACATACAGGGGAAGAAATCCTTACTCAAAGTAAAAATTACTTTTAGCCATATTTGCATTCTTTCAGAAACATGCAAACATGCAAAATGTCACTAATTACAACTGTCAGTCACAGAGCAGACCAAGTCTCCAGCAATACAGCAATGGTTTAAAAATGAACAGAGCAGGAACTTTAGTTGCATTATTACTCCCTGGAGATTGCAACAATGCTGTAAGCAAGCCAGGGTTATTTTCAATTCAACACCATGTGTCAGAAACCATTTGAAACCAGATCTTGTCACAGAAGTGAAAATTCCATATTAAAGATCTCAGTCAGTAACGTAAAAAGTGACTTCCAGTGAACAAGAACCTGCAGCATGAATCAAAAGTTCAGCCAGTGTTCACCCAAAAAGACACACAGAACAGGTTCATGGGGAAGGCTGTGTTTGGGTGCTGTGCAGCAGTGGGATAGCTGGGGCAGAGGGCAGTGAGGGCATGCTGGGCTCACATGGAGCAGCTTATCAGCCCATGGTGAAGGCAGAGTGAACGGGACTGAACCCCTGTTTCACAACTAAAGTTTAGAAACAAACTGCAAGTTAGAGGGTCTGACCACCCCTCATCACCCAAGGCTTCAATGTGGCAAATCCTTCTATTGGCAGGTGGGGGGGCACAGAGGAGATGGGCTCCTGTAGCTTCAGAGCAAGCTGGTCCAGCTGACCTCAGGCATCAGTGTAGGAAAGCAAAGGAAGGGGAAGCCTTGCTCCACTGGCAGCAGAGAAGCCAGAGATTAGTGAAAGCTTTTCAGGGAACTTCACTCTTGGTGTGCAAAGGTCTGATATCCTACTGACATCTGCTAAGATTTTAAGTCTTCACTTACCTATGTCAGGCAATAATTTGCATTGCTTGGAAATTTCCAGCTTTGCACATGGACTCAAAATGAGGTCTGCTGTTCTCAAAACGTTGTTTGCGCACATTTCCCAATGTCTGCAGAGAGCTGGTCTCACAGCACTGGCTCTTCTTTGTCAGCTAAGTTGCATTAGACAGAATCTAAAAATACATTAAATACTTTCTAATATTATTTTTTGACATAAGCAGTTACTATAGCTGCAACAAGGATGTTGCAAGGAAGTGCATGAGGTTGCATAACTCCTTTTATTCAGCTGGGGTATGTGCACTGAAAGGTCAAAAGGCCTTGGAAGAGGATTTTTTGTTTTAGGGTTTGCCTTACCATTCGTACTTTAACAAAAACATCAAAAACAACTTCAAGAACTCAAATGAGCAGTTGATCTCCTTTTACTTCAAGGAGGCAACTAATTTAGCTTAGCTACAAAAATCTACCTGCAATGCAAAGTTCAAGGAGATGCTGCCTAATATTTGAGTATCTGACAGATACCAGTTGTCAAAAAAAAGCAGCACCTGAGAAAGCTGTGGGTCTGTTGCTTAGTGAGAGGGAGTTTAATAGTACTGAGAGCCCACCAAATACTATGGGTTTATCATGCAGAAGTAGCTTTTTATACCACCTGCACAGAGATGTAGCTCTCTTCTCTCAAGAAACATGCAACACAACCAATTTCAGAATTAGTGTCTTCGCTTGCTGTGCTTGGCTACCCAAATCCTTGATTGATACTGCAGCCCTCCTGTTTCTGAATAAATCCACTAATTCTTCAGTGTCTGCAAACTGGTCTTTAAGGGGGAGGGGACAAAAAAACTGTTTAATGGGAAAGCAGTTAAAGGTGAATAAGCATTCCCTGCACTTGTGCTGTCACTTCTGTGAAGCTGCTGTGGCTGCTGTTGTGATGTGCTTCTGTTCTGCACCACTTCATTTGCTCAAGTACAAAACAGGGATCATTTAATTAGTGAAAACTGGATCCCCAGAATAAAGACTGCTCACCTTGTTAAGCAAACTAGCACAGCCTTCAAATAATAAAAGCAGACTGTTCTTAAGTGCCAGTGGAAGAATTCACTCACTCACCTTCACCTAAGGGGCAGTTTGCTCAGCCCTCTGTAAATTCCTACTGTCCAGAGGAGCACAGGGTCTGTCTGATTCCAAGGAAACTTAGGAGGATCCTTCCTGGACCTTCCTCAGCAGAGGCATGAATTCATCTCTTACATACAGTACAGCTTTACTGTGCTTGTTTGGCTTCCTCAGTTCCTTCCTGCTAACAGGAATACACTGGTCAATCAACACACTGCTCAGTAATTAAATCAGCTGTAAAAGCTCCAGTGCTCATTTTGTACACACCAAATCCAAAACATTATTTGAAGAGAGCTCATAGCAACTCCTAGTTCCCATGGAAAGTTGACAAATATGAGCAAGTTATCAACATATTTCCGCAGCAGTTCTAAATTCATCCTTATAATTCCTGTGTACTCTTCAAGTACTGCTACATAACAAAAGCTAAAAATAAAAATTTCAAAGTCTGTGTTGTACATTAAATGTCCTTTTTATATCAACTCCTTCCACCCTACAAACACTCGCAGCTGTAAACTTTGTTCTCAAGCTCTGCATGGGAAATCCATGCACCCAGGCCCAAGGCTCAAGCACCCCTGCCTGTGCTGTAACCTCTGCATCCCTCACACACGAGCATTTCTTTTTCATTGAGCAAATTATGAATTAACTGTAGGTTTTTACAGACTCTTGCCCTGCCTCAAAGCCAGCCAGACCCAGATTTCCCACTCATAAACTAGGGAATTACACAAATACACCAGCAGCCAGGGCAGGAAGATCAGTGTTTGCTGTCTCACACACTTGCTGGTTCTTTGGTTTTCACTGATCGCGCTTTGACTCCCTCACATACCATCCAGATGTCTCGATTTCCTTTCTGCTCCATCCTCCTACTTTCCAATCACTGCCAAGTTATTTAATGTGTCAATATCATTACCAGTATCTTTAATATGCAGCAGAGTTTAAAGGGGGGCAAGTAAGCACAAGGGCTTCACAAGTATGGTGGTTATCATGCTTCAAGCCAAGCAAAGAACAACTTAACATTCACCTGTACGTGGGGAGCTTTTATTTACCAACACTCCCCGAACTAATTTTAGTCACCTTACATTTCCATCAGCATGTACAAACACTGTTTGTGTTATACCATGAATAAATACAAAAGAAAAAGAGCTTTTCCCACAACAGCCTTGATGGGCTACTTTTAATTAAAATCAGTTTAATGATTGATAAGCTCTAGTATTTCCAGCAGCAAATCGTAAGTGGTTGACTGTTTCCAGAGACAGTGAAAAAACTGAAGATAACTACAAAAGCTAGAATAGTTAGTTGGTTTACTGGTTGTCAACATGGGGAAAATTTGAGGGTTTAACATGTAAATTCAAGAGCAAAAACTGAATCAGTATTCTGTAGGAATCAGAAAAGTTCAGCTATATAAACTTACGGAATCATTGTTTCCAAGGCTTACTTTTAATGTCTCACAAAATGACTTCTGACATACTTCTACATCAGAACGAACAAGCAGGAATTTTCAGTATCTGGTTAGTATTTAGGGAGGGGATGTCCCATATATCAGCTCAGCACAGTTGCTACTTTGAAAGGTTCTTCACTTGTGCCTCTTAAACAAATGGAGGAACGCTGCACATACCTTTTGCCTCATGTCCTTCCTTTGCTCCCTGGGCTCACAGAGGCAGCAGAAGGCAATTCCGTGTGCCTGAGCACACATTTGTGGAGACATCTCCTCCTTATAAACAGAACAAATCATCTGCAGCTGATCAGCCATACAACAAATGAAAATTTCATTCAACACCACAGAAAAAACAGGAGTGAGTATAGGGAGTGTGAAATCCCAGAGCTCTAGCGGGACCCTCCCTAGCCCTGCATGTCTTCCTCAGTCACTGTCACCAAGAATGCAGTGCTGTCTCAAACAGCTGCTGCATCCACCTGCCTTCCTCAGCCAGTGCTGGTGGGAGGAGCAGACAACAAACAGGAGGGAGCATTTCCTCTTTTGTACTGTTATTTTATTTTGTAGTAAGATCCACGTAGTATATAAAATATAACAGGAAAAACTGAACAAAGCCTAGAAAATGAACCGAGGAGTTCAGCTGACGAACCACTACAGCTCTACTTCCGTGGGTTCATGAAGTCTCCAGAACTCATGGACTGTTTGCTTGTACTATTACAGTTCTCTAGCATATGAGCCTACACCAAAAGCTGATATGTTCCAATTAAGCCATAGTTAAGTGACAGATGTAGAGAAAAAAAAAACAAAGTGGCTTTTGTAAGCCACAGCTGCCCTTGACAGAGGTTACAATGATGCCTAACTATACTGTACTGCACATTACATCAAGAACCTTGAAAGAGCCTCTGAGAAAACGGCTTCACATTAAGCATTTTAAAGAAAGGTCATAAATACTGCACTGTACCAACAGTACCTCCCAATGTCCTCCTTATGCCTGAGGAGCATTTGTGTTTTGTAAGAAGCTACTACATAGATGACACCAAACCTAGAGGTAGGTTATAGGCCAAGGTAAGTTACAGGCAAAAAAANAAAAAAAAAAAAAAAAAAAATCCCTTTAGAGCTAGTCACTGCACAGACTGCCCAGCAGGAAGCAAGGCAAAGTGTCAACAACTCTTTCCTCCCACCCTAAACATTGCTCACACAGTGCATTTAGTTCCTAGTTCCCTAAGAATGAGAGTGGATCATCAGCTGCTAGTAAATGCAGTCATGCCAAGAGAACAGCTTGAAGTTATTCAAGCAAAAACCTGTTACTGTGCAAAACTGGTGCACTGGACTGTTACCAACCAGACCTCCAAGCTTAAGAAGTGACCCAACGGTAGAGAACCGAGGTGTTTTTCTTTTGACTGGGAAATACTTTAGTAACCAACAGGAGAACACACTGCTAAGCCTACACAGAAGGAGTCAAATATCAGCTTGTATCAAAACCTTAGAGACCAGGGGGAAAAAAAGTTGAAAAAGGTTAAAAACCCACACTTTTCTGAGACCAAGTTTTAAAAAAGTTACTGTACCAAACGAGCTGATAAAACAGCTCATCTCCTCTTTAACTTGGGATCAACACAAGGTTGGTAACAAATATGTGTACATTGAGAAACACACCTGCAAGTACAATAGTTAACAGCAAGTTAACCCCAAGTTTTAATGGTGTAATGCCTTCAGGTCACAAAATGTGGACAAAATGTTCATCTTAACTCCCTTTTGTGCACTATTTGGTGATAATCAAAGTAACAATGCTGAAGATTCATTTTATTTCTACTTCCAAAGAAAAAGGGTAAATGGTTAATATGTGTTCTCCAATTTGTTCTCCACTATACGTACACCCACACACATACACACACCCCTCAAACTGCACTGACATTTCTTTTTGACCAAAAGAGTAGATCCTGGGAGTAAGTGCAAAATGCAAAATCAACTGACAGAAAATGCTGAACAAACAGCATCATAAAAATACAAAATATTTATATTACTGAACTATTAACAGATGATGTTCTCTGTTTCTTTAAAACTTTGGAACCACATAGCTGATTTCTTAAATCTAGTCCATGCCAGCTTCCAGAACTATTAATGTTTTAGTTAGCTTCATTCTTTGATGCTTCATCAAAATTTTCTACGAGATCTGAAAAAGATGAAGATATTTAATACAGTAATGCCCAGTAAGATTACCTTTTTGAGTTTAATGAAAATGCATATAATTATAGGAAAGGTTAAGTAGTACTTAACTATAGTTCGTGAAACAATTTCTTTATGGGCAGATTTCAATGGGTTTTAGAAAATATTGTTTGTTTAAACACAAAGAACTAGAAACACACCAACAGTGAAAATTCTAAGATTAAGTGATTAAGAGTTGATTTTCAGAGGTGTTCTACTAGCTGCAGTTGAGTTTTGAGCATCAGCATTCTTCACAGAATGTTCTAGGTAAGTTTTGGATAATTGAATTTTGTGCAAGGTCACAAAGAAATAAACCAGTGCCAAGGCATGAGGAATTGAATCTCTGGTCCAGATATGTGTTGTTTTAGCTAACACACCATCCTGATGGATACTGCAGAATGTGGTGGTGGATATAACAGTTATTCACTGACCAATTAAAAACTTATCATTTTACTTTCAGACACTGAAATAAGCCTTTTTGTTCTACTACAGAAATAAAAATTCCCACTCCAGACCCCGATTTACAAACAACCATCCCAATTGTGTCATTTTGCAGTCCTAAACTCCTGTCTGGATCTTTAGGTACCTGTTCGACCTCACTGAAACTATTTTAACCTAGCTGCACTAATAATTAAGGTATTTGCACAAGGTAATCCCTTTTCCAAAAGCTGGAATCCAAAGTCATGTTTTAATGCTGTCTAATATAAGAAGCCTCCCTTAGCAAGCAAGGAGTATAATAACATCAAAAGCTACATATTTAAATGAATGAGTCAAGATATTTATATATGTGGACAAAAAAGCGTGCATGTGCCTACCTGGGACATCATCATCTTCTTCATCAATATCTTCAGATTTTGGTGCTTTACTATCCAACACTGTAAAAGGAAATTTGGTGCTCAGTTCTTATGACACAGAATTAGGGACACTCACACAACAAAATAAAAACCATTTCCCCAATCCTCAATAGTGACAAACACACAAGTGACCGGGTATCAACAGTTAACAGCATGACAAAAAGATTTCCTTGGGGACATTACAGTCACCTTAATGCCATAACAGTCTAAACTGGAACTGTACCTAATCTTCATTTCTTCACTGTAAAATTACAGTAATAGTTATACCACATATACACAATCCCCCATGCTCCCAAGGTTTTTCAATTAATACAAAATAAAGAACCACATGCATAACTGTGATTTGGGTTTTTTAATTTTCAATCAAAACTTCGATTTTTAACTAGCTTTAGTCTTGGTTGAATTCCAAAGCAAATTGTAGAGCAGAACAACATATTTCTTCTTCTATAACCACAACAGAAATCTGTTTTCTTTGTTAATACAGAACATAATAAATTCCCTGACAAAAAGAACTGGTTGAGTTTTTCCCAGTAAAAATGTGAACTTGCTTTCCTGGAGTATTCTGCCATACACAACTCTACACCTGCAATCACAGCATGCCGGACTTACCTACTTCTTTTAAATCAGGGCCTGCCTATGTCATCTTGAACTAACAAAGATAAAAGCAAGTTCTTCCCCCACCCTCTATTTCCACAACAGTGGCAAATGAGTAAAAAGCGCACACACTTCTGATTACTTTTTAAGTCATATGCCATTGCTAAATTTGGGTTAAAACTTTTAGTACTTCATATGTCCCTTAAGTCAGCTATGAAAGATTCCAAAAAGACCTACCTTGTCTTGGGAATTGTTCAGCTAACTTCCTGAGACTTGTTAAGCTGTCAGCACCAAGCTGGCTTAAGATGCCTGGAAGCATTTCTGTGATCGGTTTAGCCTCTGCATGACCAGTAATTGCAAAAGTGTTGGCAGATAGGGAGGCTTGAACCTTGGGGTTGTTGAAGTGAATAACTGTTCCATCATCTTTTATCATGTTCACCTGTTTAAATATATTCATAACATTTAACAAAGCACCTCGTTACACAAGCATGACAATTAAAATCTAGATTTAAAATATTAAAAATTACCGAACTAGTACTCCTGCTAAAGGACAATATAACCGTGATAAAAGTACCTGGAATTAACACCATCTAAACTTAAAGCTCCAGCAGCAAAGCCTTGCCACATCAGGTTGAACCACTGCCTTTCACAGGTACCTGTGTAACCTACTAGGAAAACATTCCAGCTTCTGCCCAGCTGCCAAAGGCAGAGACTCACAGTGGCTCAAGGCAGGGATGCACACACAGCACTGAAGGTTTATGTACCAACTGCTAGAAAAGATTTCTGATACCTTCCCAATAATTCCATAAGGACTCCTAAGACTAAGGACATCACACAGTGGTCCTGCTCTCTTCCTCTTCCCTAGCCTTCTGAATCACCAAGACTTTTATTTTACAGCCACTGTAGTGGTCTGCTCTGCTCCCTCTGTCACAGTTCACACTGGCATATTTGTATATGTCCGTGTTCTGGTTTTTAACTTATAGGGAGACAGAATGAAAAGTTGAAAAGCTTTTTC
The DNA here is from genome assembly GCA_013400915.1 of Pardalotus punctatus. Taxonomy (NCBI): domain Eukaryota; kingdom Metazoa; phylum Chordata; class Aves; order Passeriformes; family Pardalotidae; genus Pardalotus; species Pardalotus punctatus. The sequence continues at coordinate 73,388 of VZTX01005178.1, read as the reverse complement.
TTCTGGGCATGGCTAAACGAAAAATAATTTTGCCTGACCAAAGGAAGAGAATTTTACCCATCCAACACCACAGCGATATTAAACTTACGTGAAAAAAATAATAAGCAATGTTTTTAAGTTACAGGGAGAAAACAGGAATTCAGGAATTAAAGAACAGATCTAAAATACAAAAATATCTAAATTCTCAATCCTCACACAGCAGCAGAGTTCCAAATAGGTTTTGAACAGGAAATCCAGGTGTGTTGCTTTCCTGCAAAACTAAACCATGTCCTGTCCTCTGCCCATGGGGAAATAGTAAAGGCTTTGAGCACAGTCATCCTATTACTTAAAAGCCTCTTTTAAAACGACACAAATGCGTTACTCATGCTTGACTCAACATTACTTTTCTATCTGCACAAAGCTTACCAAGGTCAACTTGCGTTCACTTGAATAAAATATTCCACAATTATGTCTCTTGCTATCAAGGTAGAAACATTTTGCATCATCTTCCTACACACTGAGATATTTAAAATCCTTAATAACTGTGTCTGAATAAAGATCCTATGCTCTGTACGGGGAAAAAAAATGAACACACACTAAAAAGAACTACGTCTTTCTTTAGCTCACATAGCTCAGTATATATGTATCAAGCTTAAGAAAACAGACAAACTGAAGTATTTCTGTAGCAGAGGCCTGAAAACTAATAGGCAAAGCAGACTGAATTTGCGTTTGCCTTTGGAAGGGAGGAATGCACTAAGTGACTTCTGCATGCACCCTGCAATCCTGCTTCAATTAATAAATCACAAGATTAAACATTGCATTCCTTTAACCAAGTAGTACAAGTACTACAGCAACACTGAGATCACGATGGAAGAACCTTCTCCTCCTCCTCCCATGTATGAGTGTCACTCTCTACAGTGTTATGGAAAACATGTTTTATTAATGCATGTAAATTAGAGGTATTCAAGGAACATATGAAACCTTCACATTCCCACTTACATTAACACAGAAACTGCTTCTGCAGTGTTTTAAAAAACATCTCCTGCAAACAATTCCAGCAATTTTTGTGTAGTAAAAGGTCCTGATTTTGATAATACAGGCTCAAGTTCTTACTCAAAGTACTTCTAAACTTTCTTTTATATTCTGTACCACACTTGCTCTAGATGTGCCTTCACAGTACACATACATTTACTGCTCTTCTTTAGAGCAAGTAATCAAGTTCACAAAAGTCAAAAATGAAGAGAAGTTTTGTTCTGCAATGAATGCAAGACACATGCAGCACACACTACCTCCACCACACACTGCCTGGCCAGCAGAACCTTCACCTTTCTTTCTCCGAGTACATACACATTTATGGCAATGAGACAACAATAAATCAAATAACTTTACCTCTCAGTAACCAGATGTCCTTAGTTTTGCTTGGAAGATAAAACTGTTGTCAAAACCAAAAGCAAAACCCACCACACCACCACCAAAACAACAGAGTGAATTTAATTTCAAATAGGAAACGCTTATTTTTTCACTATACCTCTTCAATGCCAGCAATGTTATTTACTGCCAGTTTTTTGAGGGAACTCTGAAGTTTTTTATCATCAGCTGTAGCTGTTCTGTGCACCACCTTCTTCTTTCTGCGAGCTGTTCCCTGGGAAGAATCAAGAAACAACAGTCAGCTCCGCTCAAAGTCTCTCTACACTAATTGCAAAAGCCATACCACAGTTTGAGCAACATCTTTCCAGTTATGGGACATTTCTGTAGTCAAAAATGCTTCTCAACTTGTTTTCCTTTACCTACAGCTTTGGCCATCAGTCTCAATTTTAAGGTTTTTCTTAAGCATGAAAGACCAAAGAAACACCAAACAGCAGCATATTTTCCCTTCCACTACACCAGACTACAAAAACACTATTTAAAATTAAGCAATACATAAGAAAGTGTCCCCAGGATATTTTTCCAAAATTAAGCACAAATATAATGATTTAAAAGGTCACACTTTGGCAACGAAGTCATTAACATTTTCAAAGTGTTCCACAGACAGCCAATTTTGGAATTCCTACTTTGCAAACTTTTGTACAATCATCCCTATGGCAGCAGATGAGCACCCACACTGAACAAACTACATGCCTTTTTTCTGATCATATTAACTACCTACTGGCTCAGAGAAAAGAAACAGCTCGGTGCAGAGCCAGCGCCTGGAGCAGGCACAAAGGAAGAAAATCCCCAACAGGGAGACCAGAAAGGCAGAACTGGAACAGCCAACAGGTGAGCTTAGCTGGAGCCTTCACAAGTCACAGCAAGTCACTGAATTAAAACGATGCTTGCACACTGGAAACTGCTCATCCAGCAGTTGTGAACTGAAAGAAACTTGCATTTCAGGTAGCAGCACTATGGACCAGGTCACACAAAACCTGTAGTGGTCAAGCCACAGAATTATTTATTTTTTCCCCTTCTATGAACTGTAGCCTATATTTTAAAAAGTATCTCTGGTGATTTTCTTACCTTTCCTCCTATTCGGACCTGAGCTTGAAGCTTGGCCAGTTTTTCTTGGTTCATAGTGCTACGTCTAAAGAGCAAGGAGAAAATACAAGTTCAAGTTAACCATCATAACAGCAACAAAAACAAAATCACAGTCCATCTTAAGAGTACTCTTACAATTGCAGTGTTTTCTTTAATCTTCTAGAACACTACCCAAAACAGTGTGTCAAAGGAACACACTGTTTTTGGGGAGCTTTAAAGCCACACCACCTAAACAATCCACAGGGCTCCTGGAGCAGGAAGGATCCGCATTTAGCTGGTGTCTGTGCCACGATGAGGCAACTCAAGAGGATATTTCATTCTGCATCAGGCCGAGGTACTCATTTCCAGGATGCCAGTTTACTGATGAAAGCATTTAAATGAATTACTGACTCCAACCAGACCCAAACCGGCACGGACACCACAACTGGTTCTGGGAAAATACCCTTATCTTTACGAGGGACCAGGGACACTCAGGATCGCTAAACTACCTGGAATAGTATTCATACAATCAATCTATGATACTTATAAGCAATAAGTGAGATCCAAACTCAGTGAAGTTCGGGTATGGACACATTTGCTATATGAACTTCCGGCAGCTCTTCCTTGAATACAACGACTGGGAAGTAAGTCCAGGGCTTGTCTCACGGATCAGGTGGGACCTTTAAAGGCTAAAAGCCCTGAAAATCCATAATGGGTGAAAAAACGCCTCAAGCTTTCCAGCAAAAGAAATGCGTTTCGCCGCTCTGCCCCAGCAAGTCATCAGTGATTCCCGGAATAATGGGGAAATCTCCGCATGTGCTTTGTGCCGGGAACGACGGGGAGGGGATGAGCGGCAGCGAGGAAAGGATCGGCGCACAGAGGACCCCGCGGGGCGGCGGGAGAAGGGGACCCCCCGAGCACGGGGAGCGGGAGGGGAGCACGGCCCATCCCTCAGCGGCCCGTGTAACCGTGGTTCCACGGGAGAGCCGCGGCCCCGCGAGCCAAGGCAGCCCCCGCACAAGGGGGTCGCTCGCTCGGCCTCTCCTCGCGGAAAGGCCCAGCGCGGCGCAAGAGGACGGGACAAAGCTGCCGCGGCGCCCCGCCCGCCTCAGGCTGGCAGGGACGCGGAAACACCAGGACACGGAGACACCGGGACACGGGAACAACAGAGCCCCTCACCTGAGCGCGGCGGAGCCCCCGCTACCAACACGCGGCGAGCACAAGATGGCGGCCGAGGAAGGAAAGAGAGGCGCACAGAGAAAGGAAGCACCGCGCCACGTGACGGTGCCAGCCCGCCCGCGGATTGGTGGGACCGCCCACTTCATTTGCATAAAGGCGGGGCTGGCGGCGCAAGAGCTCCTGGGAGTTGTTGTCTCCCGGGAGCAGTAGTGTCCGGTTCCTCGGGGCAGGGAACGGTGCCCGGTGACCCAAACCCGGGAAGGGGCGCTTCCAAAACTGTCACCACTCGTTCTGTCCCTCTCAGCGAACCCTCCGTCACCCGCTGCGCTTGCGGTCGGTTTTGCCTTCCCGACAACAGGGCAACTCCGGAGAACAGCGCGACAAAACGGTTTATTTGGGAAGGAGAAAATAAATCCGGAACCACCCCGCTCCCACCGCTGCCTGCTGTAGCCGGGATAACGCTGCCGTTTGCCTAGAGGGAGGAAGCAGGGCAGTGGGGACCCGGTGCGATGTCTCCCGCCCCGGGGGTCCCGGCTCCCTGCTCGGAGCCGAGCTCGCCCCGAGGTCCCCGCGCCCTTCGCCCTTCCCGCCGGGAGCCTCCCCCGGCACCCCCGGGCCGGGCACTGAGGGTGGCGCACCGCCCACATCCGCCTCACATCACTTCCTGAGCTTTTAAATACGGGGGGAGGAAAAAAAAAAAAAAAAAAAAAAAAAAAAAAAAAAAAAGAAAAAAAAAAGGGGGGGGGGAAAAAATCCATCTAAGCGAGTCTTGTCCTGTCTGGAGGTTCGGGCCATACCCGGGTGCCGCCGCCCGCGCCGACACCATGAAGGCTCAGCCCGTGGCAGCCTCCGTCCTCTGCCTGTGCCTGGTGCTGGCGGCCTGCGCCGCCTCCGCCGCGGGAGGGCTCGGAAAGGGTCAGACAAACGCTTTCTTCGGGCTTTCCTCAACTTCTCTCCCCACTCGGGGCGGGTTCGGTCCCCTCAGCCCGCGGGGGCCGCGGGGCGGGGGCAGAGAGCGCAGCGTCGGGGTCCGGCGGTGCGGGGGGGCTTCGCGGGGTCTCCGCCGTCGTGGTTCGGTCCTGGCTGCAGCCCGTTCCGAGGGGCTCCGCGGAGCCCTGGGGGAGCAGCCCCTCGGTGCCCCCGTGCCGAGTGCCCCGTGCCTGCCCAGCCTCCGCCGGGCTCCTGGCAGGCGATGAATCGCCCTTCCCTCCGCCCTCGTCTTCCCTTGCCCTTCGTGACCGCTCCTCACCTCCCTCTTGGCTCGCCAGGCTCCTTGCCTAATTACCGTGTCTAATAACCCGGTTCAGCCGGGGCCTGAGCCTCACCCCCGGTGGTGGCTTTGCCGTAGAGGTAAATCTCCTCCTCAGGGCTGGTTGTGACCAATTTGATCAATGACAGCAAAAATGTGGTGTGGATCCCAGCCAGCCATTCACCCTTTAATTCCCCAGATGACTTTCATTCAAAAGAAACACTCTGTAATGTGTTGGGTAATGCTTTTAAAAACATACTGAAGCTCTCCACAAAGTGGGGTTTGTTTTAAATATAGAAAAGCTTTCGAAAAGTGTTTCCCAGCTAGAACAATAGAAGGTTTTCCCCGTTTTAACATTTTGGCCTTTGACTGAAATAGCTGACGTGTCAATATTCTGGGTAAACGTGACTTCTGCTAATCCAGCTGGTTTTGGCTCTAGGATGTTGAGCTCGTACAAACGTAGCCCTGTGTCCAAAGCTGCCTCAGCAGCTGCTGTGTGGGTGTGAGAGGACATGAACTAGGCATCCCCACCCCACTGCGAGCTCATGTGTTTGATGTCTTGCATCACATATGTTCACAGTTGCTCATATCAGCAGAGGAGATCAGGTAACACAAACACCGTGCCCCTGTCCACACCCCCCGGATGTTGAACTGAGGTGCCCCGAGGACTTGCTGCTGCTGTTGTAGGCTTTCTCCAGCTTCTTTGCCATAGTTGTCTACTGGAGACAATGTCCACTTTCCCCTGTGTCAGCACTGGGCAGTCTGTGGCTCCTGATCTCTGTGTAGCTCCTGAAATCTGCTCCCCTCAGCACGCTGGGCATGCTGAGGTTGCTGTCTAAGTCAAACCCTTAGGTATGCGAAGGGGCAGGCTGAGGCTTCTGTTTGGTCATCCAGCACAGTAATTTTTAATTACTGGAGCCATAACACCTCTGAGGAGATGTTCCAAGAGAGTTCCTCTTTGTACAGCTCCTGGATCTCCTTCATCTGCGCTCTCCAGGTGGCTTTTGGGCACGTGTTGTGTTGGCGACCAAAAAACCCCAGCCCTGGCAGTTGCTGCTTTGCAGGTGTTAAACACACACTGATTCACTTTTAAGTCAATTGAAATAACAAGAGTTGTTATCTGTATGTCAGATAAAATATTTTCTGCGTGTTCAGTCACTGTAATACTCAGAAATCTGTGTAATGGTGTTCTTTCTTGCTCTTCAATGATGTTATCATCAGCAGGAATACTTAGCATAATAGCTTTAGAGCAATTAATGATCATATGTTGGCCTAGGAATTTTTAAGTTTCAGTTCAGTTCACCGTCAGTGGGATTTAGGAAGCCAAATGCTGACATGTTTAATTTGTCACTCATCAGATAATAAATGTTCACAGATTGAAATAGAATGGAGAATAATTAGAAGGCACCTCAATTTTAAATTCTGGTTAGGGGATTTTAGTGTCATTTACATACATATATAGAAATATTCATGAGAATGATATGTTTTTGTTAATTAATTTCAGCGGGATTCCTCATACGACTGTGTGGGTTGTAAGTCTTTGGAGAAGACTTTCCAGAAGTGGGGCTATAGTTGGCTTTAAAAAAAGAATATTAAATGAGTTGAAAATACTCTTGAGGGTTGGGCTGTTTTCCTCTGTTAGCTGGCATGTTAAATTATGCAGCATTTATAAACCTTTCTCTCTGGCAGGTTTTGGAGATCATATTCATTGGAGAACCCTAGAAGATGGGAAGAAAGAGGCAGCAGCCAGGTATGTTTGCTAGTTTTAAATACAGAAATATGTCTTCAGAAGCATTCACAAAGGTTCTATTTCAGCCCTAAATTTAACCACAAAAAAGTGTCTGTTAACAAAAATGAGGGTGATTTAGAGATTGTTCAGATCCCTACAGCTTATTGGAGAGAAAATACAGAATTTTGATAACTTTGCTAACGCACCACCTAGGCTTAATCACTGCAGTCTAATTAAATGATTCAAGCCCTAACATGTGTTTGAAACAGGAAAATAATTATCACAGTAAAGAACGATATGGTTCTCAAACCCACAAATGCATGTGTAAGTAGTGCTAAGAGCTTCCCTAAAATTCCCCGTGCCTGTATAGATGAGGCCTTAGCATGAGGTGTTTTGTTTCTATCTGCAGAAAAAATCTAAAAATTTCAAACTGTAGTGAACTGACAGAACCTGATTTGGGTTAACCTTAAACTCTAAAAAGAACACTGTGAAAAGGTGAAAAAATGACATTTTGGCTTTTCTTTTTCTCAGAGTTTCTTGTTAAAATGCAAGAAGGAGAATGGCATGCTTATAAATTCTACTTGTATTTTAACTTTGTAACCTAGATCTGATGATGCTGACATGAGCAGAAATTCCTCATGCCTTCCAGGTTTGCTGTTTAATTTAGTTCTGCTCTCAAATGGATCCATCTGGCGAGTTCTACACTCTAGTGCAGACATTGAATTAACCCAGATGGTACACTTCAAAAGTCTCACAAGTTTTTATAACTTGATATTTTAGCATTTTTTTGGGAAAAAAAAGTAGATTATTTCAGTATTTACAGTTATAATTGTAGCATTGCTTTGCAGTGCAGCAGAGGAAGCTTTAAAATGAGACAGAGGAGGATGGGAGGGATGGCAAGCTCTGAGCTCTCAGGTTTAGGCAGGATGAGCATTCCTGCTCAAAAAGACCCTGCAGCAATGGATGGGATGGGTGTGAGCCCCATTCTCTCCTTTCATTGCTGATCCACAGACCTGCTCGCTCATGTCAGCATGAGTGTTACTGAGCAGCATTTGAGTGTTATTTAATTGAAGGACTAGAAGAGACCACTAATAGCAAAGAAAATATAAACTTAAAAAGTACTTTTTTCTTTTTTTTCAAAGTCTGACCATAGGTCAGGACTTGAAAAATTACACGAAATTATCTGTGCTGCCCCAAGTGAGATGCGCCAGAGCCGGTGGTCTAGGAAGTCTCAAGCTTTCGATTTAAATTCTGTAAATGCACAATGTCGGGCGATGCTGGGGACTTTTCGGTTTTAAGTTCCCTGCGAGCGAGGGCGGGGTCTCGGCGTTCCAGCCACTGCTGGGATGGCGTTTTTGAGCCGGACGCCTCGCAGGACGGTGTCGCGGTGCCAGAGCCGTGCTGGGACGCGGCGATTCCCCGCGCCCGTGGGGACGAGGAGCGCGCCGAGGGCTGCGCGGGGTCGGCCGTGCGGGGCCCGTTCCGTGCGGGGCTCGTTCCATGCGGGGCTCGTCCCGGGCGCTGCGCGGAGCCCCGCGGGCCGGGGCGGGCTCTGGCGGTGCGTGACCGGCGGAAGCAGTCGCGCC
>VZTX01005178.1:52535-65110 GCA_013400915.1 Pardalotus punctatus | reverse complement strand
GCCCCGACGAGCCGCCCTTCGAGGAGCCCGACCCGGGCTGCCGCTGGGACCGGCCGCTGTTCACGGTGTGCGGGGAGGAGCCGCTGCCGCTGGACGCCATCCGCGCCGCGCTGTTCGAGAGCGCCCCGCCGCCGCCGCACCGCGCCACCCGCACGCAGCCGCTGCAGTCCTGCGGCTTCCTGCACCAGCTGGACCGCGTCACGCAGGACGTGCTGGCCGCCGTGCTGGCCGCGCAGAGGAGCGGGGCCCAGCCCAGCGAGACCATCCGCGTCCCCGGCGTGGCCGAGGGGCTGGTGCTCAGCCGGCCCGTGAGCGTGGCCGAGCTGAGCCGGCTGCGCAGGCAGTTCATCAGCTACACCAAGATGCAGCCCAGCGATGAAAACCTGCCCCAGCTGGCCAGCATGTTCCTGCAGTACCTGAGCCGTAGCATCCAGTGAAGTGTCGCCTGTGCCGCGCAGCGGTGCCTGTGAAGTGCTCGGCCCCGAAGTACTCGCAGCAGTGAGAGTGTGGCCTTCAGGCACAGACCACGCAGAGCCTGGGTCCCACCTGTCGGGGATCGGATCACTTGGCAGCAGCAGCTCTGGGAAGATGGGTGCTGTGTCCCTGCAGCGGCCGAGCCAGCTGCATTACTGGCTGGATCTCCAGGGAAGCAGTTCCCACTCCTGTGTTAAACCCCGCTGACTTCTCTCAAAAAAGGAGAGCTACTGGTGCATCCCTAAGCAAGTGAAGTCTCCTATGGAGACATAAACTCCAGTAATCAAATAGTGTGGTGTGAAAACACAAAAGGTGATGACTTACTCCAGGCAAAACTTTACCCTCCACGTTGCATGTGTATGTCTGGAATAAGAAGATTGTTTTTCCAGGGCTGCCTCCACATAATGTCAAACTGCTGAAGATACTCCAGGACTGGAACAGACTGTATTTTTAGGATGTGACTGTTTCAAAAAATCTGACTGAACCCAAGAGAGATTTGCAGCTCTGCACTGCAAAAGGATGCTTGCTTAATAAACCCAAACTTCTCTGTTTCAGGTCTAATAATAAAATGTGTGCCTTAAATGGAGTAAAGTCTTAATTTACCTGCAGGACTGTTTTACTGAAATAACTTGTCATGTCTTTTCTCTTCAAGGTCATCATTATACACCATTAAAAACACAAATTGCTTAAGAATGAGTGTGCCCATAGGAAAGATTAGCTACAATGACAGTGTCTGTTGTGTGTGAAACTCTTAAGTCTGTACTAGCTGTGGTGGGTAGCTTAGTTTCCAATTATTTTGGGTTTTGCATACCACAGTTACAGCTTATGTAAACTTCTCACTTTCTGGTAGATACTTCATTCTTCATTTTAATAAATGGTGACTTTTGGTTTTAGTTGTATGTGTAGTGCTCCCTGGGAGGAGATGGTAAAGTGGGGCAGGAAGGGTTACTTCAGTTACAGTGTCTGTGTGTCTGACACACCAGCTGCTAAGGGGATTTATGCACTGCAGAACTGAGAAATGACTACAAAAATGTTTCAATGTAAATGAGTTTATCTTACCAAAGTAAAGAGAACAAGGCTGAGAAAGCACATAAATTATCTCAAACCTCTGTGAGTTCTCACTGACTAAGAGTTGGTATTTCAAGGATGTGAGCACTTTCATTTAAAATCTGCTTTTAAAATTTCTCTTAAAAACATGTTGTGGTACTGACCACCAGATGATTGACTTCTTTCAACATGAATCATCAGTCCTTGATGATAAGAACAATCTGTATTTTCCAGTCTTAAATCAGCCTCTCCTCAAGAAAGAAGCAAAATAGTTTTGGACTCTATAGAACACTGAAAAGAAGTGGTTTTTCGTCATTAGGGAGTGGGCACTGGTGCAGTGCAATCTTTACTAGGGAAATGTGTATTCCTGCTCCTTACTGCAGAGCCCAATATACAGGTGATGACATATCAGTTACTTAGAGATGGCAAACTTCTGTTTGAACAACTCCAAATAATAATGGCTTCCTTTCTACCCTTTGCTGGTTCTAAAGTTCATTACTGAATGCTGCTAAGTAGAGATTTTCTTTAATATCTGTTTACAGCTGAAGAAAAACTCATACGTCAATTCTGCTGGTAATTAATGTAGTTGTGTGCAAAGGTGTTAATAATTTCTGTGTAAGAAAATTTGACTTTATTTTTTTAAGCCCTAATATGGTGCAGAGTTTACAGTTGCAGGCAGCTGCTTACAGTTTACTTTGTGTGGTGTATCTTGAGAGAAGTATCCATACTATATAAGATGTTCTCCAGATTCCTTCCTCTCCTTTGCCTAGCTTTAGGCTGTTCTTACTGTTCTGGAAGCCATGTCATTATTATATGGAAACTTGACTTCTGGGTAGCATAGGTGGTAAAGGTAAAATGAATTATGTGGAAAGAGAGAAAGCAAAAATAACTTCATTCCTTTTGCATTGCACTTTGTTTAGGCTGCAGTTCTTCACAGGCTCCCTCTCCTTCTTAGCCCTGGCACTTGTCACATCCATCACAATTAGTTTCAACACACAAATGTGTAGGAAGCCATCCAGGCAGCCAGAGGGTTTGCTGGGTTATTGGGTTTGGTGGTTGCTCAGTGCAGGGTTTTAGTCACAGGAGGTGACTGGGACATGTGGGCTATGATGGAGAGGGGGATGGAGTGTCACCCCCTGGATTGCCTTAAGCAGCCATGAAAATCCATCCTGAGATCTCTCAAGCAGCCGCTGTCATTAACCATTCCAAATAATCCAGGAAAAAAAAATGCATGACGAGCTGTGTATTTGAGAAATCTAAACTAATTAGAGCAAATCTTCCAAGGAGAAAGTCTCCTCCTCTACACAAGCAGTTATTGGCTGGCAGCTGTAATAAATTATTATATTACACATTTTAAGATTGGGAAAATGTTTTGCAAGACAGTCTTAGAGCACTGCCTAATCTCTTTACACCTCACTCATTTCCTGTTACATTTAGCCTTTGACTGTTAAAATGTACATGTAATAGAATTTCTTTGACAGTTTTCTTTCTTCTGTTTTTTTAGTGGTTTGCCTCTTATGGTTATCATCCACAAGTCCTGGTGTGGAGCTTGCAAAGGTAAGTGCATTTAATACTAGAAACTGCTTCTAGGGAACCTTAGTATACAAATTATGCAGCCATGAGAAATTTGAATTTTACATTCAAAATGTAGCTAATAGTATTTGTATTTCATTGAGAGTGGCATAATGTGGCACTGCGTAGCAAACAAACAAGCTGGGTGCATGGCTAAGCTTAAAGGATGAGGTAGTTGAGTGGGAGGGGTGGTTTACAGCAGGATTTCTGCTTTCTGTTCCACTGGATCAAATATGAGCACCGGTGTTGGGCAGGCTTCAGCCCATGTCTGCCCAGTAAGAATTGCTTCAGATATCTCCTGTTCTGAGCCTGGCTGGAAGGGTTTGATACATTTACTCACTTATTGAAACGTACCACCTCTCCAGAGGGAGGGATAACAAGATTTTGATGCTGAAATATTTTCCACTGTTTTTACATACTTTTTTTTTTTTTTCCCCCTTTTTTCTTTTCCTTTTTTCTTTTCTTTTTTCTTTTTTCTTTCCCCCTTAGCTTTAAAGCCAAAGTTTGCTGAATCCAAGGAGATTTCTGAACTTGCCCATAATTTTGTTATGGTCAACCTTGAGGTAGGCTGCCTTCTGCTCTATATCCATGTTACGGCCTAGTAATAAAGCATTTGGAATCTGACTTAACTGGTCCCATCCTGTTTTGTGTACTTCCTAAATCCTGCATTCCTGAATAGGCATTCAGGATTGATTGACAGAACTCTTTGTTTTAAAAAGACTTTTCTTCGGTCTGGTTATTTTAATTGTGTTTAAAAACCTGGCTCTCTGCCATTGTCTCTTTAAGAGTTTGTACCTTGTGTGATTCAGTTTCCACTAGAAAGGAATTAATGTCCGTTCTCTCAGTACATATCAAACATTCTATACCAGAGTGGGGTGGGCAGTGCAAATTGACAGACCAAAAAAAATATTATTTTCACAAAGGATACTTATGTAGATAAAAATAACTGTTGCCTTTGAGAGTGGAGGATACTGCAGTTACTTAGCATCTGTTCAAGATGTAAATTGCTCAGGGTAGAAGAAATCTGAAGGCAATAACTTGTTTCTGTAAAAAGCCCCGTGTTTTATTAGATATCTTGCTAATATCTACCTTCTCTCCTGTCTTGCTTTGGTAGGACGATGAAGAGCCGAAGGATGAAGCCTTTAGTCCTGATGGAGGTTACATTCCCAGAATCCTTTTCATGGGTAAGGCATCCACAGCTGTTGTGTCCATTCACAGGACTGGGTTCTTACTGTTTCCACCTACATTTCCTGTTGGATTTCTTGTTTCTTAGACCCCAGTGGAAAAGTCCATCCAGAAATCATAAATGAGAGAGGAAACCCCAGCTACAAATATTTCTATACCAATGCTGATCAAGGTATGTGGCCAAGTATTTTGAAGTGCATTTAGTGAGATGAAGCTTTGGCAGTGGAGAAAAATTATGGTACTTTACAGCATAACTGGGAGCTGTTAAATACAGTGTGAGTGAGTGGTTCTCTAATGCCTGAGGAACCATAATCAAAATCGTCATAATGCTTACTATAATACCTATAAGACCTAATCTTTTTCTCCAGCTATGTCATGGGAAATCATGGAATTTGCATGATCCAGCTACACATAGTTGGGAAAAGGGTGCAGGACTGTTTTGGGTTTTTTTTCCCCATTGATTTATCTGTAGATTGACTTTCTGTAATTGTGTTGCTTTAAAACACTTTCATTACCAATCCATGTTGATGCTTGCATCTTGAGATTAATAGTTGATATCTCTCTGTGTTATCTTTCAGTTGTCCAAGGGATGAAGGAGGCCCAGGAGAAGCTGACAGGTGATGCTTTCAAACAAAAGCACCTGGGAGATGAACTGTAATGAATGCACTGAATGATGCTTTTTCGTTGTTTCAAAACTAAGAGGAAATGAATGAACAGACCAAGAATGTAGATGCACTGAAGGGACATAATTCCCCTATCAACAATGTTAGGTTAAACCCTGTTTGGAGTTCACACACACACAACAGTTACAGTGTTTTCTCTGCCTGGCAATTTGCACTGTGATGGTTCTTTGCACCTGGGTAATGTGCAAACACATCCCTTTGTGTGTTTGAGCAACCACAAATATTTGGTGTTAAAAGGGAGTTGTGTAGCAAAAACATTTGAGGACAATGTAATGGGAAAAACTAGAAGTAGCCAACATTTTGACACTTAATCAGGGTTGAATCTCTCTTTTCTCACTGATATTATGTGATCCCATCGTTTTTACTGGGCATTCCCATGACTGGGGCATGTTCCTGGGCCAGGTGTTTTCTAGATATCCAAAACCATGAATTCTGCCACTACACCAAGTAGAATACATTTCATGAATGTCCAAGTAGCATGTGAATTATCAGCTCTGCAAATGTATTTTTGTGTAAAACTGTGTAATTCATCTTTATTTGCCTTTAGGCAGAAATTTAACTTTTTCCTTATGCACTCACCTTTTGATTGTTCCATCAAGTGAGGGTGGGTTATGTTGAAGCTTTATGGGGTTTCCCCTTTTATTCTTTGAATGTTTTTGGCGAATGCCTTGCCATCACATTGTACTGTATTTTTGTACCAGGATGAAAAAAATAAACCTTTTTAAACATAAGCATGCAGAGAGTGCTTGGTGGTTAAGGGCGTAGCTTTACTTACTTAAGCATGGGGGAATATATTTTTTTTGTGTTGCAGCAGTTTATTAATGTTGAATGTCACAGCTGAAGGTTTCTCCTTTTTATAATTAAAAAAACATCAGTTGTTTTTCCATGTAATTACAATTTAGCCATTTTTACGGTACCCATACAGTTGAAGGCAATGTGTTTATCTACTGGAACTGAAAAGAAAAATAGAGGGGAGTAAAATCACCTCTTTTCTAATGCAGCGTAGCATGCTGTGGGCTTCTTTGTCACACAGGTGCATTGCTGGCTCATGGCCACTTTGTTCTCCACCTGGATTCCCATATTCTCCTGTGCTGCAAAAATGATTTCCTGACTGTACTGGTGCACAGGTTGTTCCTCCCCAGGTGAAGGACTTTGGATTTCCCTTTCTTGAACTTCCTGACAACCTCTCTGCCCATTTCTCCAGCCTGTTGAGGCCCTCAGTGGCAGCACAACCATCAGCTCACCTGATCTCAGAGATCATTTTCTACAGATACTTTCTGAAGAGCTATCTGAGGACATTAGGTGGGGAAAATTGTTGTATACAATAAACCCAGCTTGTCTACTGAGTCCGTTTTTACTGTTCAGCAGCATTGGAATTTTCCTTTCTAAACCAGTCTGTCAACGGGATTTTAGACACCAAAACTCAACTGGGTACTAAAAGGCAAGGACTCAGTGGAAATAATGGGATTATTGCACATTGCAATTGCCCTGCTCAGCGTCTGAGAGTTACTCTACAGGCGTTATCCTCTGCTTCTCTTGCAAATTGTCTAATAAATTAACGATGGAATTGAACTCAGCAGCTACTCTCAAGTCATATCAGCCTCAAAGTAAATCTATACAAGCCTTTAAAAAGGATTTACGTTGTGTGAAATACTCCTTTTTTCCCCAGCTCAATCAGTTGATCAAATAAAAAATAGTTCCTAACTGAGGCTTATTTAATTTAGAGTTTTAGATTGACATGACTAAAAAAATCATTGTTATGGTTTTTTACTTGCCACCAGGGGGAGGACTCTGCATGTTCATCTGGGATAGGATTCAACGAATCATAATTAAAAAACAATCTCTGATGCAAATTAGCAGGGTGCACCTCTGTGGGTTTCCATGCACAGTTTTGCAGCGGCTCTGCTCTTGTCTTATCTCTGCAGCGAAACCACAGCCTGTGAGATGTACATCAAGTGTCCCTTTGCAAAATGCTCTGATGTCAGAAGCAATGTGGCGTCTAAGTAATTAAAAAAAAATTCTTCATCCAGAGACATCTCTCTTCAGTAACAAATATGGGCAATGTGCTTCATCCTTTACATTTAAGACTACCCCGATTTAAAATTATCCTCCTTCATGTCTTCTCTCATACATCTCCTCTCCTTCAGCACTTTATGCCTTCCAGACTTCGTACTTTGGAAGGAAAAAATTATTCCAAGATCCTTTCTCCTTGTTCTTTGGCTGCTTCCTTTCTCTCTAATCCTTTCTACCATCTATATGTTCAGACATGGTGAGGTGGTACAGCTTCCCCACCCTCTCTTCCACTTGCTCTTTTCTGGACCGTGCTTTTGTCCTCTGTAGCAGGATGGAGCTTGGCACTTGCTGGCCTTCTTGGTGTCTAGCTGGGGTCTCAGGAGAATGTGGGGTAAGTGCTGTCAAAGCTGGATTGCGAGGGACAGCTGGTTAACTTGTGTAAAAGCTGTTTCACATCTCTGGATTGCAGGGTGAACTTAATTTTGTTCCGTCACTTAAGTGTTTTTCTCTCTTCTACCTGTTAGTTTTATACCTGGACACTTTTGTTGCTATCTCCTGCTTCAAATTCTTTACATCCTTCTTCATTTTAATCTAGATAAGGTGGTACAGATGGTTGGCATTTTCTTCTGTGCAGAGGGATCCACCCAACAGTTGCTTTATGTATTTTGTGTGACTTCATGCACACAAGCAAGTCCCCAGGGCTCAGAGAAGCTGCTTGCAGGTCAGTGTTTGCTGTAGTTGTGTTTAAAGTTGATGATACATGGCAGCACTGCTCAGTAACCAAGGCCTCAGATTAGTTTGCCCCCATCAGCTTTGTTTCTTCTGTGTATGACTTGCAGTAACTTACATAACTTCTTTAGATGCGTCCTCGAAACCCCCTTGGATTCTCAGCTTCTCCTCCTTCTATAGTGATAAAAAACCCAAAGACACTTCAAAATTCTTGGTATAGACCCAGAGAAAGGCCAAATCAATCTCATGTAAACAAACATGCTGTCAGTTCCCTTTCTTCCAGAAAAAACCTACAGAGGAAAAAACCCCAAAATTAATTAGGGAGTGCCTGGATTGCAGTTCTCATCTGGCTGCCTGGGAGCCAGAAGTTGCTTTGTGCGCCTGAGGTTGTACAGGCTTTAAGGAAGTGTCAGCTGGAGGCTCAGGAAACCTTTCCTTTGCCATGTTCAGCAGCAGGGAACAGAAGTGCAACAACCAAGAATGCCTGCATGGCCAGAGTGTCCCGTCTGTCATCCTGGCATGCTGAGTTTAGGAGTCATCTACTTCAAACACACTTTTGTCCCCGTGTCTGCCTGCCACCGTGTCTAGCCTGTATCCAGCTGCTAATGAGCTCCATTCACTCAGAGCTCACTTAGAGCTCATGTAATGAGTAGCTCTGAAGTGAGGTATGATTAAACCCCTATGAATACGAGGTCATATATTCTTGGAGGTGATGAAACTTCTCTTAACTTTTGGCAAGAGGAGAGGCATTTGCATTTACGTTATGCTGTGATATTTATTTGCAGCTGACCCTGCCCTGTGCCTGTTTAGGTTCACCCAGCCAGGAGAACCACTCCAGGGCTATTCCTTGACAACCGTCGCTATAGGTGGATCAAAACTTGAGACCTGAGGATGGAGATTCAGAAAACAATAAAGATGGAATTACTCTGAACAGAGCTCTCTCCAGAGAGCGGCCTGAAAAGGGGAAGTCACTGCAAATTCATGCTCATTTCAAAGACAGCAAAGCCAAAGATGAAGTTTCTCTAAAATGTTGCATCCCCCTTCCAGACAGCTGTGTAAGTTGTCTTTGGCACTGACTGGAAAGGGAAGGTTGCTGCCTGCAGGGAACCAGGAAACAATAATGAAGATCTGTCTAAATGTTAAAAGTCACTTTGTCTCGAAACTATTTGGTGTATTAACCCATTCCCACTTTCCTCCTCGAAGAAACAGGTGCTGATTTGTTAAGCAGTTAGTCAAATAAACTCAGTTTGCTTTTCCTCTCAAAGTTTGTCTAGAGTAAGGTGTGGCTGTGCACGGTTCCCAGGCCTGCCATTGTCCAGGGAGCACCACTCCTGCCATTGCAGCGCCAGCCCGGGGCCACCACGTCAGCACCATCCGAGGAGGAGGAATCTCCACTGACAAGTGCCAGCCAGCTCCTGTGACCTGGCACAGGCAGTGGGAACAGGGGACAAAACTTGAGCGATCCTCTCCAAGCTGTGAAAAATAGCATGGTATGATATTGTGATGGTGAAATCTGCAGTAATTTCTTTGATTAGGGACCAAAAAAAAAAAAAAAAAAGAGACCCCAAACTTCTGTTCACAACCATGCTGGAAGCAGGGACTGGCTGACTTGTGCTTACAGCATTCCAGGTTCTGACTCAGAACAGGGAGAGAGGCTGTTACACCACCCTGTGCTGGCTCCCATGCCAGGACAGGGCAGAGGCATCAGGCAGAGTGCAGGGAGCAGGCAGGATGCGGGGAACAGGCAGGATTTGGGGAGCAGGGAGGGTACAACCCAAGCATGGGATCACAAGTGGGTGGGTGCTGCTCCCGTGTTCTCTTTTCCTCTAGCCAGCAGAAGTGTCTCCTCCTCCATTTCCCATGTCTGCTGTGATGTGGGGAATGAAGGAGAGCCAACTTCCTAGAGTTTCTGCCCTCTCAAAAGGGCATGAGCCCATTGTTACTGCTCCAAGTCCTGGCAAGGGGGGAACTGGGGCAGAGCTGAAGGGGCAGGAGAGTGTGGACTGAGTTTGGCTAAGGCTGTAGGTAACTGGCTGCTGATTAGATATAATTTGCTGCCATACACTTATTTTTGGACTATTTTGCACTTGCACAGCGTGGTGTAGGTAGATGTGCTGCAGAAATATTAATTGATAAGAACTGCAGATGTTCTCCCTGCTTTTTGAGAGTGCTTCAGGTCACAACATAACATGCTGTGCATAAAAGAAGCTGCACTGGCAGCACAGTCAAATTTGGATGTCATTTTATTGTGCCATTTCTGATATTATGAACAGTGTTCAAAGAGCCATTTGTAAGGATTTGAGTACATTAGCCCTGTTAAAGGGAATGAAATTTGTACACATCCTGGGGACACAGCATGGGACATACATGCTCTTTATTCCACACTGAAGTGGAGAAGCACCTGGGTGAGTGCTGCCTGTTCAAACAAGGAGGATTTTGTTTGTGGGTAGCATGTTTTTACCTGGTTCCCCTGGACAACAGCTGATTTAAGTGTTTTGGTGCTGCTCTTGCTTTAAGAATAAATCAATCAATACATAAATAGATAAAATTATTTTTAAAAATTCCCTTTTTAGAAAAGAGGGTACTGAAAAGATTTGATTTGTTTCTTTAGATCAATTGCACTGCGTGAGGATGCAGTGTTTTGAATTAAAAATGTTGAGAGAGTAGTAGAGTATGCATGTTGGGCTTGAGAAATGTGCTCTCATGACTGCTGTAAGAGAGTGAGATAGATCCACACGTCAGAAAACAAGATAAAGCACAGCATCTGCTCTTCCCTTCCACCTCCGTGTGCTTGTGGGAGTTCTTTCCTGTTTCCTTATTTCCCCATCTATAAATCTAAACCAACAAAGACCTCCCCCGCTGGAAGTTGTGTAAGCAATTCATGACCGTACAACGTTAAAACCTGGAAGGGAAGTGCACTAGGAGAGCAAAAAATATTCACTCCATAAATTATAGAAACGTGGTTAAACAAAGTGATAGACAAAAAATCACTACGAATTCTCCTGTCTCCTAATTACCTGGGTACATCCCTTCCTTTGTTATCCCTGACTGAGACAGAGCTTGCATGTAAAAACAGGCATTTCAGGGGTGGCATGAAATCTGGAAAAGCCTTTGGAAATTAGGATTGAACAGTGGCTTTGCAGTTGTGGCTGTGGTTATGGGGTGTCAAATCAGGTGATCACTTCCAGATGCCTAACTGAGCCTGAGCCATAATGTGTCCTTTGCATCAAAAGCGCGGTTATGTGCCCATGACCACTTGTGTTCTGTGTTGGTGCTTTATAGGGCTGCGGGATCACAACGGTTTTCGAGACTGAGCATCAGCCGACTGATAGAAAAGTTCTGCCCGTGCTGGGTAGACTAGAAGTCACGTTTTGGCAACAGCAGAGATTACCTATCCCAGAGCAACGAGAGGATTGCAAGGAGCTGGAAAGGCTTTTGTGGGTGTCAAGCCTGCTAGGCTGTCTTTTAAATACTTGTTGTAATAAGTTTAGGAGTTTGTTATGCTGTTGATCATTTCTAGTAGCCTACACAAAGGTGATACCTCATTTAAGGCTTAAATCAGGGCCTGGCTTATACAACAATAATTTTAGTTGGGGTTTTGATGGCAAATACACATTGTCATTCTAGATGAAGGTAGAAAATTACTCTGATGTTGGGTAGAATTGTCCCCTGCGCCAGCTGGCAGATAGTTCTGACTTGAGTAAAATGGAGAAGCTTTATGGCATCTCTGATCTGCAGAGAGAAGAGGTGTTCCTTAAAGCTTCTCAGCCTCTCTCCTGTGATCGTTCCTAAAAGGCACACCTTATCTATATGCTAGTTATACAGCACTACTGTGCTCCCTGGCTTTCCACATTCTCATGACACTGTTAACTAGTCAACTACTCTGGTGAAAATGTAGCAATAAATCAATTGTCAGACTCTTTTAAAGTGGCTGAACTGTTAAAAAGCTCAAGCTGGCCCAAGGGCTGGTTGACCTACAAGCCAGCCCAAAGATCACTGAAGATCAGATGCTGAAGATCACCAGATGTGCAAAAAGCTTCTACAAGTGGACAGAACGATCCCTGTCCTGTCTGGGCAGTGTCCAAGCTGATTCAAAGTGCTGCACATCCAACACAAAGGCACAATGGGATGAGCAGAAAGGAGCAGTGCTCTCGGATGCAGCAGGGTGAAGAGACATCTGCACCCCAAGTTTTAGAGGTGCCCTGAGCTCAGAGGTGCTGCCTGAAGACAGAAACGCTGCAAATCCAGTACCTTCAGGTGGCTCCTGCTCTGGCCTCCCCTCACAAGAAGCCTCTCTCCAGGGGTCCAGCAAGACTCTGTGTTTATGCTCAGGCACTTGATTAAATCCTGCCATCTTCGCTGGTTGTTAGGGAAGCATCTTGTCAGTTATGCCAGAAACATGTTTAATATGTTTTTAAAAGAAATATATTTTGTTTATTCTGTCTTGACCATCATCTCTGAAGGCTGTTTTGGTTTCCTGGCAAGAAGCAGAACACAGTCAGGTCTCTGATTTGAACGCGGGTTCAGGAGGATTTCAAAGCCAAGAGAGTCCACCACAACCTCTTCATCAGACCCTCCTTCATGCGAGCTACTTAGATCGCAGCCACTGCCTCACTTTTTTGTCTTTTCACCAGTAGAAACGTAGTGCCTGATACCACATCCGCCATCACTAGGCTTCAGAGTTAACAGTGCTACTGGTGAGAATTCCAGCCCGTGGGGAGAGTGAGACAAGAACGGCAAGTTTGGGTCGCACCCGGGATGTTTTCCCTGCCCGTGAGGACTCCAGGAGCCCCTGAGGCGATTCCCCTTCCCGCGCTCCCCACCGGCCCCCGCCCCCGCCCCTCCCCGCTCCGCCCCCGGGGCCGCCCCAGG
>VZTX01005178.1:0-52518 GCA_013400915.1 Pardalotus punctatus | reverse complement strand
CTCGGCTCGGCTCAGTTTGCTTCGGCTCGTCCCGGTTAGGTTCGGCTCGGCGCCGCCGCTCCTCCGCCGCAGGTAAGAGCCGCGGCCCCTCTGAGGGGGCTCCTCCCGCGCCGTCGGGGCTGCTTCCCCTCGAAGGTGACGGGGAGGGGGCTGGCGGTGTTCCGGTCCTCATGTCCCCACCGGGACCCGCAAACTCCTCCCGCCCTCCTCGCACCGACCGTCGGGGCTGTCCCCGGGCTCCGCGGGACGGGAGCCGGGGCAGGCGGCAGGGGGGCCCGGCGGGTGGGCGCCGGGTGGGTGCTCCGTGCCCCGAGGTGCGGTGTAACGGACAGCCCTCGGGAGCGGCGGGGCGGAGAGGGCAACAGCAGTTCTATGTCTAAAATAAACATTTCCCAGCAATGAGAGGCGATATAATATTGCTTTATCTCTAAAATACCCTCAGCCCCGCGGGGGGGAAGGCGGGAGAGCGGGGCCTTCTCGGCTGTTCTCCAGCTGGTGCGGAACCCGCCCGTTCCCGTCACCCCGGGCAGTGCCCGGCTCGGGGAGTGCGAACAGGTAACAATAACACAACTGCTCGCCGATGGAGCGCTGCCGGGAAACGCGGCATCCCGCTGTCGTCGTGGCTGCTCGGGGCAGGGCAGGGACCCGCCGGTGCCGGACTGCGCAGCCTGCCCGAGCTCCCACCGCAGAGCCGCTGCTCCGCAGAACCGGCGGAGGAGCGGATTTGCCCGTACCCACACTGCCCCACAGCCCCGGGCTGCGAGCCCGCTGCATAGAGCCCAACGGATCAGTCATTCTAATTTAGTTCATAGAAAGTATGAACTCTCCAGTTTATCCAGTTTATGCTGAACAAAACACATGTGGTATTTTTTTGCCGTGCATTCTGAGACGACGCCTTGGTTTTCCCCGTTGTTTTCTCCGTACTGGCCAGCAGTGTCGTTGATGGAAGCTGTGGGTCCGCAGCGATATCACCAACACTGGCACGAGTGGCTCCACCTTTTTGCCTCCCAAGGCTCTGTCTCCATGCTGTCCTTTCGTTCTTACGACCACGTCGTGTTGCGTGCTTATGCAGTGCATCAGGTTGATCTGACCTAAATTAAGTGAAACTTGTAAAAAAAAGAATAAATTAAGTGATGGTTAATTTTAACCTGAATTTTCCCATGTCCTGAGACAATGTAAGACCGTGGGCCTCAGAACACATTTCCGTGCAATTCTTTGGTGGCAAATCTGGTTTTGACTTCTCCTGCTTTGTTTCTCATCACTTATTTCTCACCTAGTGCTGCACTCTCAGTTGTGCAAATAACAGTTTGCAGGGCTTCAGAGTCACCTGGATTAGCTCTGGGTTAAAATAAACATCCTCTTGTGAATGGGATTTTTTTGCCTCTGAAGGTAAAAATGTCACTGGAACTATAATTTTGATCTGTGTGTTTGTAACTGTACCCAGATCACTGGAGCACTGGTGTTGGGTTAGAGTGGGTGCAAAATTGAATCCATACACTGCTGTATGGAAGTGTATAACTAAAAGGCTTTTATTTCCTGTTATTTGTGCTTGCTATTCTGAAGGTGGTTGTATATCCATTTGCTGAGACTTCACTGCCTTTAGGACAGTTTTATCAGAGCAATTTATAGGACAAGTCAGATGAGAGACAAATAAACCAATACTAAAATCAGGCTTCCTTTGAAATTTTGACAAAATTGTGCTGCTCTCTTTGCAGGTCTGATATATTTTCCACTAACAAAGTAAGAAGACTTATTAGCTTTAGGGTTTAATAGCAGTAGTTCTTGTTTGTAGCAAAGCAATGTATTTGATATTTGTTAACATGATGGTGGTTGTTGTGATGTAGTAGTCATGTTAACTGTGTGTAGTTCACAGATGGTTTTTTCTGCCTTAATTTTCTTATGTTTTCATGCAGCTCCAGATTAAAATGGGCAGGGCACAGCATCACACTTCAGGGTCTTGCATCACACTGGCTGGTTGTAGTGCCCGGGGAGGGCTCTCATGTCCACTTGGCCCTCCCCAGTAGGTCCATGTCTGTTCTTTGTTACTGGTTGGGCTGAAGAAGTAGGGTTTTTTGAGGCAGTTCTCAATGGCTAATGCTGAGAAATGTCCTGAACTGGTCATTTAAGGTGTGCTTTTTGCTGTAAAAACATATCTTGTGCTTCAGGTTCTGCATATTTAGTGAGCACCTGGAAATGTGTGCTTAGCTTAGTGCAGTAGTGTTTGATATTTGACATAAGCAATAAGATTTATGTTTGGAAGTGTTAGCTCATTAAAACATGGGAAGTGTGAGGGTGCTTGTTGTAATCCCAGTTAGCAGGTGGCTCACTTTGCAGCATGGGAGAACATCACAGCGCAGAGAAATGAATTAACTTATTCATCACAGATTTTCTGCTTGGAAGAGGAGGATAAAAGGCAGCAAATTAAACTTCTGCACTGCAGAGGCATCCTGAGCTGGCCCTGTCTCTGTGTGATTCTGGTTTGCAGGTGGTTTCTACAAGGCAATTCTAGTCTCTGGTCACTTGATTTGGTCAGGACAGTAGCTTGTTTTCACCTATAAGTGAAAGGTTTTAGAGCCAGTGATGCAGAAAAATCTGTAGCTGTCTGGTGCTCACTGGTTGAGGGTGTCTACCCTGAATCTGCGTGTGACCTCACTCTGGCTCCAGATTGGGTGAGTTCCATCATATGCCTGAACTTCCCTCATCTTCCACCACCATGGGAGGGCCTGGTCATGGCTTTCTCCGTGGAGGGCTCTATCCCGGGGCAGAACATAGCTGTGCCCTGCCCTCGAGCCGGGGAAGGATCAGCAAGGACTGGCACGTGTCTTGTAGCAAAGCTGATACAGATTGGTCCTGTGTGTTGCTCTGGGTGTTTTTATGTCACTGTTACTCCAGTGTATTCAGCTTGGAAGTACTTCATTCTGGCCAGCTCCTTCCTGGAGAAAGAGAGGCAGAACTGCAAGGTCCGATGAGAAGGGGACTGAATTCTGTTGTCTCGGCCATCGTTGCGGTGTTTGTGACAGGAAGGAAGGGCTTTGAAGGTGGTGGGTTTTGGAACAGCCATCAACCTTGTCATTGTGCTCTGTTCTCTGGGACAGGGCTGGATTCAGGGTCAGCCTCAGCTTCCAGCTCTGTAGACCTAGAAATTGGCTGGCTCCGGGATTTCAGAATTCAACAGAATAGCCAGGGAATTGCGGAAATCTCTGCATCCACTCTCTGGGGCGTAGGGAAGATCAAAATCCCGTTTCATGCATCCTTGGGACAGAGCCGAGCTGGGTTTGTTTAGTGGGTCCCCTTTACAAGGGCAGATATTTTTACTGTTAAATATTTTTCTCTATTTTCTGGAGTGGTGTGCTTGCCAGTAGGTATGGAGCCATGTGACAGTAAGAGAGTGGCAAACACTCAAGAAAACACTCATAGAAGAGAGAAGAAAAGGGGAAAATTTTATTTCTTTAATTATTTTTTTTTGTTATTGTAAAAATTAGAGTGACTAATTCCTCTTTCCTGAGAATTTTGTAGTGGCTCTAAAATGGACTTTGAGGATGTTGAATGTTGTGCAGGAAATGGGAGAGGCATGGCTTGATGTTTGACTTGAGGAAATCTTTCTAACAACAGTCCCAGCCTGCTGCCAAACCAAATGTAGTTGTAAAGCTGTATGGCAAAAAAGTGATGTCTGCTGGTTCTTGACTCCTGTTCCACACTCAGCAAATTCTTAAAAACCTTTTTATAAAGCTCTTTTTAAAGCCTGTGTTCCCACATCTAAATGGGTAATGAAAATACATAACCACTGAAATTGCTTAGAGGTTTTTATCCTTTAGTTGTCATGCATATATTGAACCCTTTTGTAGCATGTAAATTCCAGAACAAATCCACTATAAGCATCTTCTTGTAAAGATTTCTGGACTCATTAAAAATGAATTTTATTAAAGATGAAGCACTCAAGATGAAGAACTCACATTTTTGAAGTAATAAACGTAGACTTTCTGTGCAGAGAGTTGAATTATTTTTGTTCTAGATCTGTCAATTGAGTAATTTAGATGACAGCCCAAAATGAAATCCTGGACAGTACTGAAGTGTGAGCCAGAGGCTGTCACAGGGAGCAGCTGTTGCAGAGGGCAGGGCTGTGAGAGCAGGAGAAAACGAATACTGAAAAACGTGCAATATTTTGGGCAAGACCAAGCTGCTGTCTTGTTGCCAAGTGAGGTGATTATCAGTTGTGTGGGTCCTGAGAAAGGATTTGTCTTTGTTCCAAATTCCATCCCAGAATAGGTGGCTGCAGCCTGTTATTTCCCTAAGGTCTGAGTTTGCCCATGGGTTTTGGCAGTCTCCACAAGGCAAGATAACGTAAGTCAGGATGACAAATGGTGCTGTACCCTGGCTTACTGGAGAGGAAATGCACCAGACACAAACTTGGCCTTTAGATTGTATTAGCAATGAAAAAGACAACTATATTCTGTTATGCTTTTCTGCTCTAAATCTGGAATTATTATTACTTTAAGGCAGTTATTTTTGTGTAGGTGGCTCTAAGTTGCAGATGTTTCCATGTCCTATTGCAGTTGCATTTGCAGCATGGTAGACTTTGGTCCAGGCTTTGTGGAAAACACCTGAGTACAGATGTTTTTCAGCTGCTCCTTGGTTTCATTTGCTTTGCTGCCTTTCTGCAGGAAATGTGTAATGATTCCTACCTAAGGTTTTACATCCATTTGTGAGATTTATCTGGAACTTTAATTTTAGATTACTGAAGATAATCTCCCTTAAATAAATTTTAAACTGATGGCTTCGAATACTTGCTGTTATCTTAATATCTGTCACTAACTCAAGCACTGTTTCTGTTCTCTTTGTACTCTACAGGACTTTCCTCTTTACCTTCAGTGGAGGAAGCTCAGACCTTACACAGCACTGTGTTCCCAGCCTAACCTGCCTACCAATGATTCTCTTACCTAATATTCTTATTATCCACCTTTATCATAATCATTGTAATCCTTTTGCTTCTACATCGCAGGTTCAACAGTGTGACCACTCTCTTGATTCATATACTCACAGCAAAGCCTTCATCTCTCTCATGGATTATAGATCTAAATTGGTAACTATCGCTTGCTTGCAATGTCTATTAGCAGTTATGTTAATTGCTCATACTGTTTTCTGCTTCTGATAAATCTCTCTTGTAGAACAGCATTTGTGTAAGACTCTCTAAGTCACGGGCTTATTTCCTTTATGAGCTTTATTCTTAGGACAGCACACATTGGCTGTAAAAAAATTCCATTGCTTGATAGAAATCTGGTTCAGAATTGAACTTAATTTCTGAAAAAGAAACCAGAAAGTATTTATTTTCCAATGACAGAGCACATAAAGGAGTGGGTTTTTATAATAGAAAATTGACATAGATATGTAATTTGTGAACTAGAATATTTTTAACGTAGATGCACATTTAAAAGACTCTTTTTGGGGGAAAAATGCACAAAGTATTCATGCTTTTGAGAAGAAGTTGTACATTAGTAACACCTTTCATGGGTTGCTGTAGAAAAACAGAGGAGTGGTTTCACCCCATCTTCTCATTGGCCTAATTAAAGAAATGTGTGTTGGTGGATGATGATGAAGCAGTTAAACAGTCACATTTAAATCTTTACTGGTCCTAAATAACACAAGACATATGTAGGAAATTCCAGTTTTGGCTTAAAAAATGAAGCATACTTAAAGACGTTTTTACAGCTAGAAATGCCCATTAGTTGTAATATAGAGAATACCCAAGTTCATAACAAGTTGCATTTGCAAATGTGTCTTAGGGTATAGTTTGAAGTATAACTTGCATCAGGGTGACCACGTTTCATGGTTAACTGGCGTGACTGACAGCAGAAAAGGAGACTCTTTTCCAAAGTCAGACTTCTTTCTCATGCTGTTGTGAGAGAGAATGGGACATGGAAACAGCATGTCTGTGAACACACCTGTGAGGTTGCTAATAAAGAGACCTACAAACTTCCAGGTAATGATTGGATTTCTTGTTTCTTGTCTGTGAGAGGACCAAGAAGAGCCGCTCTCCATTAGTTTGTAGCCAAAGCCATAACACTAAAGGTCAACCTTAGCATTTTTTTCTGGCAATAAATGAATGGTGAGAGACATCAGCTGATTTCTAGCCAACACTTAAACAGTTAATGACTTTTACTGAAGCTGGCTTTAGGCAGAAAATATTGCAGAGCGGTGGTTACAGTGACCACTTTCAGTGATTCCTAAGAGCAGGAACACTTTGAAGTTTTGTGTTGCACTACAAACCAGTTTGAGTCTTCACCGTGATGCTGGTCACAAATTGAGGAGCGCAGCTGTGTGGATACTTCTATAGGACACATTTCAGTGAGCACTAAAAACAGCAAAGGCAGGTTTCCCATGGAGGTGTCTTAGAGCAATAGGCTTTTTTCTTTTAAACTTCATTAGACCAAAATAGAAACTAAAGGCAGGAGAGCCACCTTGACCGAGGAATATATTCTTTGGTGGCTAATAAGCTCTGATTAAGATTTTATTGCTTTAGAGTATTTGCAGCATCCTGCTCTTATGTGGTTTCTTTGTCTAATAAAAGATGAGCTCACACTGCAGAGTTTTTCCTCAATAGGGAAATAATAAGGTATCTAAGAGCTACAAAACTGCCTATTCCCACAAAAGTAGTTGGAAGTGGCTGTGTTTGAGACGTTGCTCCCATTGCTAATGCACATGGGGGAAAAAAAGACTGTCAATATTAGCATGCTCTTAGCTACAAAGAAGTGTGCTACCCAGGCAAAGAACTACATGATGCGAGGTTTCATACTGAAGTGTTCTCAAGGACAACCTGATTGGCAGCTTTTCCCTCTCCTGTGTAATGGGTTTTATGTAATGTAGCTAAATCTTTCCTGTATCTTATTGATGGTTATTTTAGGGCAGTCAAAACAGAAACAACCATGAGCCTCTCCTTTGCCCTCTGTGTAGCAGTTGTATTTGACCTGGTCTTCTGTAACAGAACTCACTTTAGGCTGTGTGTTTGTGTGAAACAGCAGAGATGCTGCTCTGTTTGGAGTCATCCTAAAAGAGCATCTGTGGCTGTGTGCCCGGGGAGCAAGGGTTACACTGCCAGCTAAACAGCCTTGGGCCAAGGAGCTGGGACAATCCCCTAGGAGCAATGGCTGTGTGAGCCCTTCGGGTGATTTGGACGGGAGCTGCCCGACCTCAGCGTGTTGTCTCCATTTCCCTCTGCTGCAGAATCTCCTCCAGGTGCAGAGGGCCTGCAGGAGATGTGATTTCATGGACCTTCTCTCAGTAGCATAGCAATTGCCACCACTTCCTGCTGTTCTGTCCAGGATCAGGAACCGAACCAACTTTCCAAACAGCCCTGCAAAACAGGAGAAGCTTTAGGAGGATTTATTTTTAACAGGGATCTCTGTATGCTCTGAACCAGCTCTCTGCAGGGTCCTCAGGGCTGACATGACTGGGGACTGCTTGGAGCAGGAGTGGGACAATAGATGGGGAAGAGAGAGGGAGGGGAGGAAAACCAGGAGAAAGGTCTGCAGTTTCCTGGCTTCGGGATTCAAGCACAAATTCAGGGGCAGCCTCGTGAATACTTTCAGCCTGAGTGCTGGTGGAGCACAGCTTCAGTAATGATCTGCCATCAGAGGGATAATCAGATATTAGTATGAAAGTCCTTTCAGTTTCACTCTGTTGAGTAGAGGGGAGAGGGAAAACTCAGATTTAAGCAAGGGGATGGAGTTTTCTTTAAAATTTTTGTGCTCTGACTGCCTCTGGTGATTCAAGGCACTGACCTGCAGCATCCTCAGCCAGCATAGAGGCCAGTGAGGGTTGTGCTTCTATGACAACAGCCCCGCATTCTGGGCAAGTATCATTTGATCTTATTTTCTGTGTTGTGCTTCTAACAAAGCTGCTGGAGCTGGCCACATTCTGTAATTGCTTTTTCAGTTGAGATCTGAAAGTCACATTTGTAGCCAGGTACAGTTCTGATTAGAGCAATCCAGGAGGGTTAATAGAGGCAGCAGTGCTTCAGTTAAAAGATCAGCTTGGAGTGTGTGGATGGATTGTGGGAAGGCAGGGGTAGAGAGAAGATACTGATTCCTGTATGATTAGTGAAATGCCTCTTTGTTAAAGGTCTGCCTCTGAATCTTTAAAAGACCAGGCTTCCAGTGATGAGGGTTTCTCACTATTTCAAGCCTGTGTGAGTGGAATGGAGAAGTAGAGATTTTAATTTTTTTTTCTTCTTTAGCAAGTGCACAAGTGTTCTCAGTGGCATTTGTGGAGGTTATAATGTGTATGGGGAAGATAAATTACTCAAATAGAGAATTTTCTGTCGTCCACTCTGGTGATGGTACAAATCAACTAATTACCTGATGCATAATTTTTGCAGCTGAGATTTCTAAGGCTAAGGAGGCAGTGAGTGCACTGGCCTGAGTGTGTGCATGGAATTTAGTCAGGTGTTGAATTCTTCATTTTAGAAATTCCTGCTATGAACCACAACATCTGGGTAGAAGTGCTGTATTCTGATAGACTAATGAGAAGAAAATTTGTGCTTGTGTTTTCTGGAGTGCTTGCAAAGCACTGTGTTGTCTGACTGAAGAGCAGCTGAAGTTCGGAAGACAGTGTATCAGAATTGTGCTGTATTCTACAGAGAAATACTTGTGAGAAGATTTTATTGCCTTCGGTGCAGCTGTTCACTATTGAGCTACTGATAAATTTTCTTCAGAAACTGCCCTTGTGAATGCAATCTGTGAAGAAAATGTCTGCTGCACCAGCCCTTCTCTGTGTGAGAAAGTTACATATGTTTAATCGGAGATAAACCATGGTGCATATTGTACTGAAGTTTAAACTGTGTTACTTTTGGTTTGTTTCCCCTCTGTTGGGAATTTAAGTTAAATTATCATCCTTATTTAAACTGCCTTGGGACAGCGTTTTGGTTCATAGTTGTGAATTTTGAATGGTTTGTTGTGGTTTTGTTTGGGTTTGTGGAGTTTTGGTGGTGGTGGTGTTTTTCAGTGAATGGGTGAAGTCCTGTGTGCAGGTGAGACTCGCTAAGAAGGAAAGGATTTGGGCACATGTTGAGAGAGACATTGGAGGGGTTTTTGTTCTCAGAAGTGCCTATGAATCTGAGTTGAGAAGAAAATTAACTTACTTCTGTGGATGCTGGGTGAAGGAGAGAGTTCTGTCACTGCTCAATGCCTTCTGACACTGCACAGGAGTAGCACAGTTCGGATGAGTAGCTGCTAATTAGACCTGTGCTGTCATTGCCCCAGTTTGCCAACCCTGTGACTGGTTATAAGGAGCCAAGACCTTTGCTTGTTTGATGTGGGGTAGTTTCAAACAGCATGAGAGATTAGAAGTGTGGTATATCTGTTAAAATGTAAAGTTTCTTTTTTCTCTTGGTAGTAATTTGGTCTGTGTAGTTGTGTTCTGTACAAACAGAGATGAAAAGTCAGGGCTTTGCCTCCTCCCACCAAGTGTCTGAGCTGCATACATTAGGGCAGCCAGGGCTGCTCATGGCCCTTGATAGTTCATATTCTGCTATTGGTTTTTGGTTTCTGAATCTAAAAGGCATAATTTATCCATTCCAAATGCTGCCTGCACCCCCACTGAGCCCTCACATTTTATACAGTGCTGTTTATTCCAATTGCATTCTTGAGAGTAGAGAGATGTTTGGTGGATTCAGTTTCCACTTGAAATTCCTGTTTTTTTATCTTTTCCCGTTGACTTTTGTTTTTTTCTTCTGTAAATGCTGAGGACTGAACTTTTCTAATGATAACATGGTGGTGGTGCATGCACTAGAAATGCAGATTTCCCATAGAAGTTGTAAAAGGAGTTGTTTAGGTTTATTTACCTTGGAAGCTGCTTGATGAATTGCATGGTTGGATGCACTGTCAAAGATTTTAGTTCTTGGTTGCAGTTTATTGGAGCAACAGAAGTGGCACCCTGCCACTGGAGTAAAGAATGCTGTTTCCCATGAGTATTTGAACAATCTGCAATAGCCATCTGTTATTCTGTTAAGCACAAAGCAGTGCAACAGGTGTATTTCTTGGGTTTGGAAGTCTTACCAGTACCACTGAACAATAAACTTTTAAAGCCAGGATTTAAAAGAAGATTTCAAAGTGTGCTTCTCTTTATTCAGCAGATACAGTGGTTATGACATTAGAAAGTAGAGAGGTAACCTAAACATATGGTACACAGTTAAGGAAAACAAATGCTGAACTGCTCTTAAATCTGTTCTTTTTCCATGTTTGTCATTTTCTTAGATGGCTTCAGTAACAGATGCCAGATACAGGCAGAAAGATACTTCAGACCAAAATTTTGATTACATGTTCAAGCTCCTGATCATTGGCAACAGCAGCGTGGGTAAAACATCCTTCCTCTTCAGATACGCCGATGACACCTTCACACCGGCCTTTGTGAGCACAGTGGGAATTGACTTCAAAGTGAAAACAGTTTACAGGAATGACAAGAGGGTGAAGCTGCAGATCTGGGTGAGTGCCAGCATTTTCAAAAATGCTTTATATTAATCCCAGCAAAGATACCATGGTAAAAAACAGCTCGTTTGGAAGTGGACTTTTGGATTGGTGTAGATTTTAGTTGTTTGCAAGTTCTGTGTGGCTGGAACTTTGTGTCCCTGCTGTAAGGATGAGGGAGTTGTTGCTGTCTCACTCAGCTGTTAAGGGTCCAGATGTGGTCTAAGCAGCTGTTCTGCATTGGAATGAACTCTACACATAACTCATACTCTCATTTTATGTCCTCTGCATAAGATACTTGTATCTTCTGTCACTCATGTACCTGCTCAGCAGCCCATTTCTACCCAATTCCTTCCACAGCTAAGGGCTTAGTCTTCTAATTGATCTACATGCTTGATTCATAATTATTCTTTCATAATTGCATTTAAATGTAAAATTACAGTAATCACATCTGGCTTTTTTATTTATTGTGGTGGTCTTGGATAGTGAGAATCTAAAATGAGGCTTTTTGGTTTTTTTGTACTACAGCTACATGATTCATTTTATTTCTGTGTTGCTGGGTACAAGGTAGAACAAATTATTTAATAAAAGATCCTTTTAGTGTCATAAAATCCTGACATTGAAACTAATGTAGGTCACCTGATATGAAACTGTTTGATTTAATTTAGAGTTTTGGCAATAAAAATGTTTTTACTTCAGGCCCTATGAGCAACTAAAGATGATTTCCATTTAGTTGGTTTCTCTGAATCTTGGAACATTGAGTTTTCTAAGAAGTCGTGTAAAAGTAAGACGGAAAACACCATAAAATGTTAGGATTTTTTACAAAGATTCTGCAATTAAAGTGAATTGAGCAATAATCTTAATTAAATCTAGTTAGACGGCTTTGGGGCAAAAAAGACTTTAATAACCTTAAACTTCTTCTGAAAAGAGGTGTCAGGTGGATTCCTCAGAGGGTGCTATCTATCGGACCTGTAATACTGGGGTTGCCGACAACACCTGTTTGTTGATTTAACATTTATTTTTAATAAAAGGTACACCTAAGTGTTGGAGAGTTTCCAGAGGAACTTGTGTTCTGTTCTTCTCTTTTTTGCATGGATCCCTGGCATGAGTCATGATTCAAGGACCTTTACAAAAACACTGTGTACCTCTATCAAAACCCCAGTCCTTGAACTTCTTTATCTCCTGTCTGTCCTGAGATTATATTTGTGATTTCAATGTGTTCTCCAGGGTACATGTAGTAACAGTGGGGTCCATTAGCATACCAAAACTATGGGTTCCTATGTGGAGAAAGGAAGAGTTTTTTTACCAACCGATCTTCTAATTACTTTTTAAAATTATTTACATCTGCTATTGAGTTTCTGTGAGTGTGGGACTCTGTGGCTCCGTTGAACCCTTTGCTTTGGCTTACAATTTTCCAGTTATGTTGACATTCTGAAAAATTATGCTCCCCCTAGGCTTGGCATTAAGCCTTACCTGAATCAGGTTAAATGTGAAACTAAGTGAAGAAGGAGAAGGTACAAGTGTTTAACTTAACCACTTCAAATGTCTTTAAAATCCAGAGAAAAGCACTTCTAGGAACTTCTGATGTTCTCTTCTCTGCAGACCCAGGGTTTTTTCAGTTCAGGGGTGCTTGTGGAGCTCTGAAGTGAGTGCAGCTGTGTCAGACTGGAGGTGCTCCAGGGCTGTGCCAAATAACCTTGTTCTGTGTTCTGCAAATCTCAAGGTGAGAGGGAAGTTGTTGCTGCTCTGCTGCTATCCAGAGATCCGTGATCAGTGGGACATTCTGCATTGCCTGTTGCCTGTGTTGAACTGAAGAACAGGATATTTGGGTGCAGTTCCTTGTGTTATCTTAAAGCTCAGAAAAATTCACACTGCTTCAAGTGCCAAGCAGCTGCACATAAAGACTGACAGCTGTGTCAGTAAATGTCTCTCTGGCCTGTCTCAGGGTTTTGTTCCTCCAGCAGAAATTGATGAGGATTTTAAAGCCAGAGATCTTCCATTTGTGTTTGTGCTGAGTTTGGGGAAGTCTGTATTTTGGGAATCGGGATTTGACAAGCTGCACATGGAACGATCAGGAAAGAGTGCTCTGTTTAATTTTGGTGTCATTAGTGGGCCTCTTGCTTTGTTGACATTAACGCCTCAATCACCCAAATTCATATTTTAATAAGAGCCCTCTCACTTGTGCTAGTGACTAAGCAGTCTGGGAAATGAACTGCTTTGAAAAGACTTGAAAGGAATATCTCTTTAGCTTGAGAGGAATGGGACATAGCAAAGATATTCATGATGTTTTTAAGGTAGAAGGACAGCACTGCTGCTGCATATGGAAGCAGTTAAATGGTCCAGAGAGGGATTTATGAAAAAATGTTTTGTAGGCTTTTTTTCCTCTCTTTCTTTAAAGAACTCCAAGATCAGTTGGCTGTGTTTTAATTTCAAATATTTTTTGTCTTGTTTAGGAGTGGTGATGTTATGTAAATAGAATAAATTAACTTTATTGAGAACATTCATTTTGTAGTTGGATGAGGCTTAGTAATTTAGTATCTAATTAAAAACATTATTTACATAAATATATTAATATATAGATATTTACATATCTTCATAAATGCAATGCCATCTGTAATAATACTTTCATATGAAGCATCTTCCTTATGATTGGTTTGTAAGGAGCCAATTTATAATATCTCACTGCATTTCTCAACCAACAGTTTTGTATTCCCAGAGTTGCTAATTACTGTTTACTGAAGGAAAACTATTATATTTTCAGCTAGGTGTGGTTTTTGTTATAAATAAATCTCAAAGGTAATATTATTATATTCTTAGCAAATGCAAACAGTTAATAGTTAATGCAGAGTTCAGGTTGCCTAGCAGCTAGAGAGAGCCACTTTGTCCAGATCCAGATGGAAGCAGGGTGAATGAATAAAAGTGATTTTCAGTTTTAGGTAAGAGCAAGGTGAGATTTCTTTTTCTCCCTTCTGTGCATTTGTGCGTCTGTTGCTGGTAAGGAATAATGGGGTGAAAATGACAGCAGAACTCCTGAGCAAAGTGCTATTGAGGGGAACTGCTGAGGGGCAACCTCTGGTCCTTTGTGCTGGCCCAGTTCCAATTCATTACACGAACTCTTTGCACAGTAGCATAAATTAACTGATGGACAATCATTGGCAGGGTTCAGCCCAAAACACTTGCACATCACAACACTTGCACACCACACAACGTGTGCTTTGTGTGAGGAATTTAATTACACTTTTGTTATACTTTTGTATGCACCCTACACAAGGGACTCTCCTTTTTGTGCACGTACCACACATAACACACAAAAATCGATGTGATTAAAAATAAACATAACTAAGTACAGGGTTTGGCAGCTGATGTTACAGTTGAAACTACTTTCAACCCCCCTTGTAAAAGGCAAATAGAGATTAAGTTTAATTTCAGGTTAAAAGGCAGAAAGGCTGTGAAGTTCAGACCGAGGCAGCATATTTAGACAGCAGTATGATTTTTCTTTTAAGGAGCTGCTTATCAGAATTAAACTGCTAGGATAAAGGTTTTTCTTTCTCGTTAACAAAAATGTCTCTGTGGCTTAACTGCTGAAACCTGTTGGGGTGTGAGATTAGCTGTAGTGGATGTCTGAAACACATGTTACAGCTCTCAGGCACAGCTGGGGAGAGGGTACAAAGCAACATTGCTCTGGGTTTTTTGGATCTTTAAAACCAGAAATATGACAACTGCTAATTATACTGAGTGGTAGTTACCACTACAAAACAAAAAAGTGTAAATGAAAATAACCCCCCTGCTGTGTAGCTGTCCAGAAGGCAAATACACAGTGTTTTTAAAAGCTTTTTGCAT
The DNA here is from genome assembly GCA_013400915.1 of Pardalotus punctatus. NCBI lineage: Eukaryota > Metazoa > Chordata > Aves > Passeriformes > Pardalotidae > Pardalotus > Pardalotus punctatus. The sequence continues at coordinate 38,221 of VZTX01005178.1, read as the reverse complement.
CAGGCATTGCCTGGATGGCAGGATGATCTTGAGCAGCTTGCCTCTTAGGGAGAGGATTCAAACAAGTAACACTGGCAACTGGGTTTTTTTTTTCTTTTTCATTTACTGGAGGTAAAATTAGAACACCATCATATTTGATTGTAAATTTTAATGTTAATTGCACACTTAACCAAAAGCTAATTATGCATTTCAGATGAGAGAATCATCTATTCCCCAGGCATCCCATTCCTGTCATGGTTTTGCTAAGCTCCTTGCAAGCACTGACTTCAGGCTTGAATGCTTGACAAAACTTGTTTCTAAAAAAAAGAGATCGTAAGGTTCAGTAATTTAATGTATAGATGTGATTGTAATGGGTGTATCTAAAGCAGTAATGGGCCTGATTCTAGTTTTAGACTCAGTTATTGTGAAATCCTCTGATTTGCTGTTTAGACAAAGATCTAAAATGGAGAAATTCATGATAGTGAAAAGAACAAGTTGATACTTGTAAGGCAGTCAAGGATTACATTTTATTTGCAGCATTAAGGACTTACTGGGTCCCAGGAATGAACATCATTGTGAGTGAGTGGATGTAAAGCACTACTTCTCATGCTAAAATACAATGCAGAATATTTGACTGGAGAAGAGATGCAGTAACAGTGTCTGTAATTCAATTCCAAGGTCTTGGTTATATCTCAAGTAATAATACTGCTGCTTTGAGAAGAACTTGGTGTTCATGCCACTCTGAATGGGCTTTAAGATTAGAGCTGCAAGAGTGATACAAAGGAGAGAAATAAAAACTTGAAAGATAAGACCCCGAGTTGTTGGTTACCCCACTCGCTCTTGAATTTATTGAACAGCCTAAGCTTGCTGAGCAGGGCATTGCTGTGTTTGCAGTTAAACAGTTGACGTGGAAGGTTTATTTCTGTTTATAGTTAATCACCTCAATCCCATTGTTATCTCATTGTAACTGCACATTACAGTGAAGGCCAAATGCAACTTCAGTCTAAGCTCTGTTACCACTGCAGTTATCCCTGCTGACAACATTGGATTTGCTCTCACTGCAAGGTGTAATATCTCTTTTTGTGCTCTGTCTTTGCAGAGTTACTGGGCCCTTGGAGCCCTTGTTTTGTGCGTTTCACTGAAATGAAAAACGTTGTGTTCAGAAGAGCCAGGCTGTATCCAGGGGCAGTGTCAAGTGTGTTTGTGTTAAGTTGATAAAGAGCTGTTGGTAGATCAAAGGTTTGGATCTCTCCTAGAGAAAATGGACCAGTGTTGACTGTTTGTCCAGTAGAGGAAAAGCTGTACTTGGGAAATTTCAAGGGAAGTTATTTGGTTGATATAATAAGGCAGGTAAGCTTTGAGAGGACAAATGAGTTGCCAGCCTCCCAATGTTTTACATTTAATATTTTTTACCAGAAATTCACAATAGAGATTTTTTTAATAATTTTGAATAAGGTCTTAGACTCATGTGCCTTGAGACCTTTTCCTGTTGTCCTTGTCTTATCAGAATCACCCTTATTATGATTTTCTTTCACATTGTTATCTTCTGCATAATGACCGGGAATACTCTATATTTAAATATGCTTGGTTGCACTGTGATCAGTTATGAGATAATACCGTGGGTGGAATTTATGAGTTCTCATAGTGTTTGTCTCAAGTGAGCATGTACTTAAACTGTGTCACATTTGGTCAAATGAGAAAATATAACTATTGTGCTTATTCACATTTATAACTTTCATGCATTATCTACTGCAGTGTCATGTTTATGCAACACTTGAGTGGCTGATTTTAGAGCTAAAAAAGGGAATCCAAACCCCCCCCAAAAATGGTTTTGAGATGTGAGAAATTTTACCCTATAGCTCAACTGGAGTACATAGGAATTTAGCAGTATGAACTTTGTGATTTATTTTTGTTGTCCAGCTGTTCAATGTCGTCCTGATTCATTAAACAGTGTGAACCAAGCTCCCTGAGATGAGCAATGATATTCTGTTGTGTTGGAGGCTTTGGACTCTGCATCCAGAAGGAAACACTGGTAAAAAGTACCAGAAACTGGAGAAAAAAGCAGCACATTCCTGCAGTGTGGAAAACTGGGAGGCCTATGATTTGCTGGTTAGGTTCTCCCATCTGCAGAACAACATAATGTTTACCAGGAGACACAGATCTCACTCCAGGTTTCTGTAAGCTGTTCTAGCTGCCCAGCAAATACCAATGAGACTGACAAAGTAGGAAACATAAATCCTGTTCGGGGTTAGATATACCTTCCAGTAGCAGCTCAGCACCTTGCATGAGTCAGGGGCCACTGCAGCCCAAAAGTGTACCCCAAACATCCTAGTGTATCCTTCTCTGCTTCTGCCACACTCTGGGTTTGCAGCTTTGCTGAGATGTTCCTCCATCCAAATGGAGCTGCCAGTCCCAAGTGTGTTGCTCAGCTCGCACATGGCATCCTGTGCTTCTGCTGTGCACTTGCATCTTGTTTGAAAATTCCTTTAGTATTGCCAATTCTGCTTTGCATCGATTTCTGTGCTAGTCAGATACTCACTGCTTCGCTACTAATTTGTGTTGGAAACTGAAACGGGAGGTGGCAGGAGTGTTTGAAACTTGGGGGGAGCAGGTGTAAGTGCAGCAGATAAACACACTGTGTTATGAGCTGCTGTGCTTCATTAGCTGAAGTACCTTCAGATGAGATATGACTCAAGTGATTAAACTTTGTGTATTACTCAAAGAAGGCTCGATGGTGGTATTTTCTCAGCCAGACTCTGGCTGGTTTGTCGCTCTGACAAACTGATCCAGACATCTGCAGCAGTGCTAGAGGGTAAAGTCGTGGTGAGAGAGCGGCGTGTGTGGATCCGTGTGTGCGCATATGCTCCTGATGCTACCAGGTTTTACCCTCCCTCTGCTTTCCCTGCAGCCAGAGCAATAAAACAGAACATCCAGGGGACCTGTGCATAGGATGTTTATGAGGCAGAACACACACCCTACTGCTGTTTTTGCTTTTGCATGTGCTTATTCAAACATTCACCTGCTGCTTCCCTTCCTTGGGTCCGTCGGTCGGCGCCGATGCCGTGGCAGTTGTGAAATTGGTGCGTGTTCCAGTGCCATGGTAACTGCATCCTGCCTGCCTGGCTGCCGGCGGGCACTGAGCCTGCCCAGTTGTGAAAGGAAGCAAGTGCTCCAAGTGCCAAATTGTGGTAGACTGGTGTGAGTCAGCTTTGATAAGTCCAGGTGAAGTCTTCCCAAGGACTGCAAGTTTTTTGGTTTTGTTTTTGTTGGTTTTGGGTTTTTTTTGAGGGAAGAAAGAAATAACTCCCATCAAATGTGTTTTGGACTTTTTTTTAAACTCTAAAAGGCTAAAAAATGCGTTTCCATTGGAATTACCACCAAGAGCTAAATTGCTTTCTTCCTCTGCAGTTTAACCTCATGCTGTACACATTTCTACAAAGCTGTGCCACTTTTTCCATCATTTTCTCTTGGCTCTCTATTGTGCACCCTGGCTTGCTCTTGGAGAGGTCCAAGAGCACATTTGTAAGCACTTTTGCACTAACTGCAAGGAGAGTTCTCACAGAGTATTGCCATAACAACATTTGAAATCATGGAGTTGTGCCTAAGAGTGAACAGATAAAGCTGGGGAAAAGAGAAGAAGTCAGTTTACTGTTCTAGATGAGCAGTATTTCTGTACTGATGCCCATTCTGACTGTTGTGGTATAATTATGCAGCTCCTGCAAGTCCATACCTGTTTGAGGTTCCTTATCCTAGCTAAAATGGATTTTCTCTTTTAGAAGAATGCCCTTCATCTTGAAAACAGTGTGTAGGAAGAGTCACCACTGCAAAGATACTAAGTGAGGTAAATTTGTGAAAACTGCTTAGTCCCCCCTGTATTTTTGGGGGTTGGAAGTGTAAAACTAATAATTTCATTCCACTTGCTCTGGCAAATGATTTTAGGGAAAAGTAAACTCTTGCAAGGGAAGAATGTGCATAAAGTTCTGCCTCTGTGATTTACTTTCTGCTGTTCTGAGTTGCACATGCCTTGTTCCACAGTAGCATGTTCAAGGCTGTGGCCATCTTTCTGAAGTCTTGGACATGTTTGGTATTACTTTGGTTTTTCTGCTTAAATTCTGGTATAATTATGTATAGGAGCTACTTTGTATTCCAGAGACTGCAAGAAATCGAAAGGGAACAAAATGACTAAAAATCCACCATTGTCATGGCAAAACTCTGATTTGAATAATCTTTCACCTAAATCTGGAAGTGGTCTTGGTCTTCAGGATATTTACTGCTTTAACATGAAATTTTGCCTGAATCAGTGGAACTTGCAGAATCTGGCTGTAACTTGCACACAACAGCATCTTTCCATCAGTGCAACGTTGGCTCAAAGTGATTTGTCACTTATCCCATCTGCAGAAGGAGCTGTGGGAATCCTCCCTTGCCCACCTGGCCGGGAGAGCAGGAAGCAGTCGCATGTCAAAACCTGACGTTGCTAAGTGATGGCAAGGTAGCCACCTGCCTTAGCATTTACAAACCCCCAGTGCTCAAACAGAAGGAAATGAATAACTTTATTTTCCATTAACTGTGTGCAAGGTGTTTATTCACTCTGGTCCTGAAAGTATCAAACATGTGCATCCTTTTTACTCCAACGGGAATCTTCAGAGTTTTAAAGTTCCTGGAATGGCAGCTCTTTATCCTGCTTGAGAATGCATCCTCCAAGTAATGTTGTATTAGCCTGTAACTGTGAGAGACAGTACAGTCAGTTTAATGATTAAAAATCCAGACTTCAAAAAAAAAAAAGGACAACCACCCAACCAAAAACCCAATCCAAAACCAAACTGCTTTTTATCACCTGATACAGAGGCAGAGAAGAGGTGGTATTTGTTTCTTTGGTTATAGTGTCAGGATCCATGGATTGGCCCTCTTTTTCTTTTCTTTCCTTTTTCTTTTTTTAAACTACAGCCTGTGTGGCCAAGGAGCATTGTAGCATTGATTCTTTTTTTTTTTTTCTTACTGTATTTTTTTGTGAAGGAAGCTGAGAATAAATCCAAGCTATCATATTTCCTAACTACTCTGGAACTGTTATCAAGAAACAGGAGAATAGGCAATCTTTCACTTCTTGTCTACGTATTTTATGGATATTAAAAAACATCGGTAAAGGTGTAATTGCCCTTATGCCACAGGTGAGTCATGTGTTCTGCTAAAGTCTGTCTGCTCAATAAAGTACTTGTTCAAAATAATCTCACTTAAGGGAGATGCTGAGTGACTTTTGCAGCCATGACTCATTGGATCTTTATTTTTTAAATGAGAAGATTCCCAAGACATGTTAATTTTAAGATCTCATCTATTAAATTCTTGATTAATAACAATAAGAGCATTAGTTTGACAGTGTGTCAAGGCTTGAGGGATTCAAATCACCGGTGTTCTCTATTCAGAAAAGGAGTTCATTTTTTCACCGAGAAAGACTTGGCACAGACCCAGGTTTGGAACTAGAACCCCTCAGCTGAGAGAGTGGAAGCTTTCCAGTAGTTGTTTTCCTGTGGGGTGCAATCAGGATTCCATCTCCCCAGCTGCATGGGCTTCCCTTTGTCCATAGGACGTGGAGCACCTGTGTGTGCTGAGGAAGGGTCAGGGGTTTTCAGGAATGAGGTATGTACTGGCATCGGTGATTACTTCCTACTCATCAAAAATGGGCTCTTCCTGAGTTTTACAGTTCTGCCCAGCACTGCTCGCCCTTTGAACTTGAATTTGAATTGGAGCAGTTTCCAGCAGGGCCTTCTGACCCCAGAGAAGCTCTCCCCCAGACTCAGGAGTGTGTCCTGTGTAAAGGAGTGTTCTCTCTTGGGAGGCTTGGTGCCTTGGTTCTCGGCTTTGGCACTCCCAAAGTGTCACTCGGCTCCCACAGGTTGCTGCAAAAGCCTATAGCTTTAACGTTGCTCTTTTGACTGATCTCTTCATTCACTCTGAGTAATGAATGGAACAGAAAATTGTGTTTCTTTGTTTTATTGAGTAATGAAAGAGAAAATCGTGCTTCCTTTACTAAACAACTGTTGCCAAAAATAGCACCTGGCTATATTTTATCTGTCTCTTCTTTCTTGCTATTATTTTACTGCACTAAATGCAATCTTTTTTTTTTTTTTTTTCCCCCTTTGGATTTCTTTCTGTCTTTGTGCCCCGAAGCTTCAAACAGCAAATTTTGTGAGTCATATAAATGTTCTGAGACATCAAATTAAGTAGAAACTGGAGAATGAGTTCTCAAAAGGTTGTGAATGCTGCTGACGTCAATCTCAGATTGAAATAAGAAAGAAGATATGGCTGGCAGATCCTGTGAGCAAGACTGTAAGCACACTTATGCTAATTCTGTTGTTGGAAGAGAAATTGTGTTTTTATAAATGAAGGCAATAGTCCCAACTGAAGACTTAACAGACATTCATCTTAGTAACTAGATGATCTTGAGCTTTCATACTTTACACTGAAATTTGCCTTCAGCAGATTCAAACGAAATTGCTTGGAAGTGACTAAAATGAATGGCAGCATGCTTTCTGCTTTTTCAACTGGTAATATAATTCAGTCTTCCAGCTTTACTTCTGCAGAATTCCTCCTTCAAAGTGACATTGCAAAGTATGGGTTTTTTTTAATAAACAATAGGCTCTGAACCTATTAAGAGATTTTTCTTGATTGTCTCTGGCAGAGAACAAAATTTTGAAAGTAGCAAGGAGTCATGAAAGTCAATATATCTTATGAATTATTTTGTTAACATGGAACATTTATCTTGTAGAAAGCAGTTAGTAATACTGGTTTTCAAGTTAAAAGCATGCAGATTGCATATCCATATTGATTTGATGGTGCTATTGAAAATTCCTATAGGTGTAGTGAGAAGAGTGTAAGAAATGACTAAAGGAAACAGATGCTTTTTTGTAGAAACTACAGAGAACTCATTTGCTATTAGCTTATCAGTGCAGAATATTTTCATGTGTGTGCATATTTTGGCTTTAATGAATGCAGCAGTTTAAAACTGACAGATAACTGATGTTCTTGTTGACTACTTTATCCGACCTTCATTCAGATGGGTCTCTGGAAGCCTGCATCCCATTTTTAATTAATACTGAGCTGCAGCGATCACTCTGAGTCTAGACGTGTTTTGACCAAAGGTATGTTTCCAGTGGTGAAATAGGAGTTGAAGATGTTTAGCCCTTTGTCAAATCAAACTGTCTTTTGGAGAGCATCTTGCAGCAGCAGATACAATAGTGCCAGGTTCAGAGAGACCAAAGTGAATTGAAGTGAGCCCAGAGGTATTGAAGGAGGAAGGTAATGTGATTGCTGGTTAACTGGATCAGGGCAGCAGAGGGAATGCTTCCATCAGGTATCTGTATTGCTGTGCTCAGGTGCCTTCCTGATGCTGTGAAGAACTTTTGACAGATTTCTGTGGGAAGTCAGTTCTCAGATTGGTGGCATAGCAGGTATGTGTGTATGAAATACTGCAGTCAAGGCCAGTATGAAAATAAACAAGAAATATCCCTTCAAATTTAGAGATTAAATGCAGGCTGGATTTACCTGCAGGTAGTCAGCAGGAGCTCAGTGGGAAAGTAATGAAGTGGGACTGTCTAGCTGGGTACTCAGTGCAAAATGTGCTTTTGCTTTGAAGCTGAGGAGAGTGCAGGGAAGAAGTTCTGGCTCTTGAAGCCTGTGCACACTGTTCTGTGAATAGAAATAACAAAGAAAAACAGCCCCAGGTGCTGGTGCTGCTGTCAGCTGCAGGAGCCACCAGAGTGAGCCTGTCCCAGGGCTCAGGCTTCAGTCACAGGCTCCTTCTGAAAGGGGGACCAAACCCCATCAACTTGCAGTTCTTTTTCTGCCATAACTCCTTGGTTACCATTGAAAAGGAGAGGCAGGCAGTGATAACAAATAATGTGACTGAAAATGTATCAGCCACTGAGATAGGAGATAAAGTGTCTGATGTATGTGATGACAGTAGAATTCTAAGGCTTCTGACCAAAAATTATCAGAGAGCATTTGGTAGTCACAGTGTACAGATTGATCAGTGAGGAAGGGACCTGTGAGGGGTGAGGTCCTTTAAATTACACCTGCAGGATTAAGAAAAAGTTTTAAATTGAGAGTCTGAGGGGAAAAAAATGAGTCTGTGGAATTTGCCTGATTCTGCATGGGGGAGAGGTTTTATTATTTTAGTATTGAAAAAGCGGTCCACCACAAGCTGGTTTATTGGTGATTGGCTTCTAAGTTAGCAAAGTGTTTTCCCTTGTTGGTAAAGTTTTACATAGTTATACTTCACTGCAATTTTGTATCTGTTGCAGAAACATCCATTTCTGATCTCTGTTTGGATCAGAACCTTGTACTGTTCAGGACAGGATGCTGAAACACTTCAGCTGCTAAACTGAGCTGGCATGTGATTTCTTTACCCCCGGTGATTCCTCTACCCCACGGTGAATGAACACAGAGACAGAGAAGCATTTTGGTTTCCTGAAGCTTCCTGTTTCTGATTAACCAGCATAAAAATTAATGTCTGCTGAATTGATGCTTATCAGAATTCCTAAACAACTCTTCTGCCTCCAGAAGTGACACTCGATTATGTTTTTTACTCCTAAGCCTCTTAGAGGTTTAGCATTTATGAATTCCCTCTAATACTTTGCTTGACACATTTGGTTAGGCATATGACAGTGATCAGCTGAGGGAGAAACAAGTCATCTCATCAAGTACAAATTGAGGCTTCTAGTAAGGGAGTGGAGAGGCAAACAAAGGTTCCTGCTGTTTGAAGACTGGTTAGAACAGGGCTGTTAAAATAACTGTAATGCATTTAATATAAAAGCAGGCTATGTGTCCATTTCCCAGCCAGCTTCAGACAGTCCAGCACAGCTGGTTTTGTGAGCAGTAGTAGGGAGAAGGCTGAGGACTGGATGCACTGAAGGGAGGGTGGTTCAGCTGTCACCTGGTCCCTCGGGATGCCGAGCATTCTGTGGATGTGTCGTCTTACAGTTTATGTTGGTTCTGCTGCTAAACTGTGAGATAAAACCCAACCACAGGGATGCCAAGGGCTGCCCACCCAGTGCCTTCTGGAATGCAAAGTAGGTGGTCTAGTGGGGAGGGGACAACCTTGGTGCTGATTGGGATGGTGGCTCCTGTAGCCCCTTGGTGCTCACTCCTGATCCTGCTACACAGAGACGCTTCAGCAGTGGCTGGAGGAGGTGCTGCTTGGTCAGTCTGGGTAATCTTTCAGCAGAGGCTTCACGATGCAGGCTCCTAAGCATTCCTGTAATACCAATGATGTTAAGAAATAGTTGGTATTGTAAGCAGGTGCATTCCAGCTCAGCATACCTTGACAATTTGACAGCAGCCAGATGTTCAACTAGGTGGAGTAAGTGATGACTCTAAATACCATCACATAAATCTTGCAAATGGTACCACAGCTGAGCCTCTGGGTATGCCTGGTGAATTGTGATTTCTCAGAGGTCCTGTTTGATCAGAGAGTGAGCTCTTCCTTTAACCCTTGATTGGACCCCACAGAGACAGCAGGTATTGTGATGCATCACTAATGACTGATTTCAACAAGTCAGTTTATTGATCCTTCGGAGCTACGCAAGGCTGGTTCAAAATAGTTAAATGTTTTAATGGAAATTGTCCTAATGTTGCTATGAAATGGAGCTGCAGAAAGAAGCCTCCTACAGCTGCACAGTCTTGCTTTGGTATACATTTCAGCCAGCATATGGTATGCATTTTAACTGAACACATGGAGAACTAATTTGATTTGAGTTGATTGATTTTGATTACTGACATGAGGATATGCTAATGAGAAACAATCTAGCATGTCTATAAGATTGTTTCAATTTCTAGCACAGCTGATACATAATGTTTTTATCATATGCATGAAAACTACAGGAGAAAATGTTGTCTATTTTGAAATTTTTCTCAGTGGTTACTCTGAACAGGAGGAGACATTATTCTGATTGCAGCTTGACAACACATTCTTCTGTCTGTACAAATTAGGACTGATTGAATATATCTAGCTAGGACAGGTATAGTTTTTGCATCAGGAAATGGGCAATACTGGTAGCTGTCAAAAACCTCAAACCATTTTTCAGGAAAACTTCTGCTGTGGATGAGGAGGTGAATCTAAAAAGTTTCAGCAGGAGGTTGTTCACTAGAGGTATATAAGGTCTGGGAGAGGAGCTCAGACCACTGTCTTTGAAATTGGTTTGTTAGTTTTTAATTTACTGGAAGCTGTTCAGCTTAGATGTTTGTGTATGTGTTGCTTAGGGAGAAAAAGCATAATATCATAGCGAAGGATTTTCAGACCAGGTGGATTGCTGGATGCAGCATCTCAAACCTGAGGCTAAAAGCGTTGGCTTGTGAGCATTCAGTTACAGGTAGGAAGCCTTCCTGTTGTTTTGTGTGGGTATAAATCAGCCAAGGTATGAAGTGCTGCTCTTTGAAAAGAAGTGTAACACCTTCCTTGATGTATTTATTCCTCCTGCGCTCTCAAAAAGTTGAATCAACTCATGTAGACAGGGATTGTGCAAATGCTGAACAAACATGTTTCACTCTAAATATACAACTTAGAACAACCAGCTCCACTGGTCTTACCCTTATGAATATAGATTGAAATAAAAATCTTTCCAAGTGGTCAATAAATGAAGTTAAGTCATAGCAAGTTCAGCTGCTCTCCTTACGGGACACTTAGAAACATGGAGTTGTTTAGGTTGGAAAAGACCCCTAAGATCAAGTCCAGCTGTTTACTCAGCACTGCCAAACCCACCACTAACCCATGTCCCCAAGTGCCACATCCACTTGTTTTTTAAGTACCTCCAGGGATGGTGACTCCACCACTTCTGTGGCCAGCCTGTTCCAATGCCTGACCACCCTGTCAGTGAAGAGATTTTTCCTAATATCCAATTTAAACCTCTGATGATGCAACTTGAAGCTGTTTTCTCTTGTCCTGTCACTTTTTACCCGGGAACAGAGCCTGATATGCACCTCGCTCCAACCTCCTTTCAGGGAGTTGTAGAGGGTGACAAGGTCCTCCCTGAGCCTCCTTTTCTCCAGGCTGAACACCCCCATCTCCCTCAACTGCTCCCCATCACTTGTGCTCCAGACCCTTCCCCGGCTCCATTACCCTTCTGTGGACATGACTGATATCTGAGCCCCAGAGTGATTTCCACTTAGCCAAAAATACCCACTTCATCAAGGAGGTATAAAACCTCATTTATATAAGAACATTAAACGATAATCCACCACACAGTAATTGATAGCAACTGATCTGAGTGACTTATGCAAATAATCACTATAGACACAGCTGCTGCAGGAGGAGAAAAGAGTGGGATGCTTTACAGCCATCTCTGTGTGATGTTTCTCATACAGCACTTGAATAATCACACTGCCTGTGTGCAGCTGCCAAGGTGAGCCATATAAATAATGTTTACTTAAGTAGTCAGGAGCCCCCTGTATCAAACCTGAGTTTAATAAACTCCTGAGTTGGAGGAGGGGAGTTCTGCTTCCTTCCCCCTGCTCCAAGGTTCCGCAGTGGGGTTGGACTTCGTGCTTGGGCACAAAACTGTCGCTCAGGGAGAAGAAATTCGCAAGTAAGATAAGCCCACAAATGTCAGATCTGCAGTTGCTTTGTCCCAGAGCAGCTCCAGGGTGATGACAGTGCCTGTTGCACTGTTGGCAGCACAGCTGGCAGTAGTGCCAGTGAGGCTGCTTTGGGACTCTGGAGTTCTCTCACCTTTAGTGCTGTGATGTGTGAGTGGAGGAGATGGCGCCCCTGAGAAGCAGAAAGTCGCACTGACATGTGAAGTGTTGCTGCTCTGTTGCTAAGTGGGGTGTTCTCCCTGGGCACACAGTGACACAACCTGGCTTTTGCTCTCTGTTTTTCAGGAGTGATTCATGGGACGTGAGCACAGTTGCTAAGATCAGGAAGAGGTTTGCTGGTATTTAATCTGTTCTTGTCAAGCATCAGGGTGGTGTCTCCTCCTGGATGTAGCAGATGACAGCCTTGACGTGTGCATGAGGCAGTGTGTGTGTGATATTTGGAAGGTGTAGCTTGTCAGTTAACACCTGGATTCATTCAGGTGGGTAAGCAGATGGGCACTAAAGGCAAATGAAATATACTCTAAATGTGAACCTGTGAAACCTAATTCTCTGTGGCCAAAAGAGTCTGTATTTCAATGTAATACCTCCAATCTGTACTTCAGTATAAATGAATAGCTACCTTCAGGCTGGTGTTCAGTTTTGGTTTTGGTTTTGTTTTGTTTTTTTCTTTTATATATCAACTCTTCATTCCTTAGGAAGAGCACTAACTAGTCCTAGAATGGCTTTGTCATACCCGTGCCTATAGATGCCTGTCTCTCACATGCCCCCAAAGTTCAGGTTTTCTCTGCAAGGACAGTTTGGGATAGAAGGAGATCCAGGGCACTGGAAGTGGCCAGAAGTAATCACTGGAGGCAGGAAGGTGTTCATGTAATTTGGAGGAAAACACTTGCTAGTGAAAGGTCAGTGAAGAGAGAAGTGTTCTCACAAAGACTCAGCAGGACTCCTGAAAGGCCCTGGTACTGCCCTTGTCTCCCTTGCTTTAACACCGTGTGATGAGCTTTCTCTCCTCATTTTCTGAGCTGCCCTTCCAGCAGTGTCCATCTGGAGTGACAGGAGCCTGCTCTGTGATTGGCAGGGTTTGTCACTGTTGAGCAAGTGAAGAAATGGAAGATCAGCTGCTAATCTCGGCTGAGCTCAGACAAACCCAGAGAACTCCAGCTCCTACGGCAGCCTACCTGGGAGCAAAATCTGGATCAAATGCTCTGTCTGCAGTTACACTGGAAAACTGTGCCCAGAAATTATTTCACTTTCAAATTTTGGGAACTATAATGAATTATGAACACCAAGCTGGTGACTCCTGTGAACAAAGAAATTCTGAGGAGTCCTGTGCTGGTTATTGCAGCTTCCCACAGAAAGGATGAATGAGTTTGCAGCAGGGAAAGTACAGCTGTGTGTTAAAGCATTCAATTTTGTGTTGAAAACATGAAGCTGGAAGGAACAATGGTATCCTGGTAACTTGTGATCTTAATCTTTGTTACAAGATTGTAAAACTATTTACCCTGGCAGTATCAAGTTAATATAGCACATTCTTTTGGAATTTCTTGTTTTCCTTTTTGTTACAATGGTACGTTTGAAAACTCTCTGATGCTATATACTGCTATTGAAGCCTTGTGATCCCTTCAGCAAAATGAAGAAACTAATTAAAAGGATTTTTACTTTTTTTCTTACTTTATTTTGCATAGTTGAATTTTTCCTTCAGTTGTCCGCTTTCTTTGTTTTAACAATCCTATTAGGCACTTGAGAATTCTAACCTAAGCACAGTCTAACTGGGACACAATGTGAATCCTGTGATTGTGTTTTTCTTTTCATTAGAATATTTCATTAATTATATTTCCATCAATTCCTCCTGGGATCTGAGTGTGTCTGAGAAATGGCTTTTCACTAACTGCATGGTTATAGAGGTGGTGACAACTCTGCTTCTCCAGAGTGTGGTTATAATTCTCAGTGTAATTTGCAGTAAAATCTGCATTACCATGCTATGAAATTGTCCAACGTTCAAATTATGTTACAAACTGACAGAATGGAAAAGCTCCAAGAGGAGGATGCTGCTGCATGCTAGGAACATAGGTCACATGGCATCAAATCCTGACCTGAGTCTCTTAGATACATAAACCAAATGCATCTTTGTCATTGAATGTCTTAAGCTTTACCAGATTTCTTCCCTACACTGTGGCTGCTGAGTTTGGCCAAACCCCTGGAAGTTACAGAAGAAATTCTACACAAAGATGTAAAAACCAACCAAACAAAAATCCCAACAACCTCTGCAGATGCAGAGGTCTATGATTATCAAAATAACTAATTGAAGAGTTTTCATTCTCCGTTAAAAATTTAAATAGTGAAAGGGGCTCAAGTCCTAAACTCAGTGAGGTCAACAGGAGTTCTTTGCTCTTATTGAATGTGACAAGGATAATATCACTTTATCATCTTTGGTTTCAAAGTAGCGTGGGAATTGCAGGCGTAGAGAGTCATTCAAGCTTGAAGGAGAGACTGCCTGAAGACCTGGTCCTGCTGATCTCTGTCAGAGATGAAGGGACCTGTCCCCTGCCCAGGGAAGCTGCTTGTTTTGACTTTTCTGAAACAAGCTTTGTAACATCCTGGGATGATTGTTGTACTTAACTCACCCACATGCCCCTCATCTTTCCAGTAGTTTATTATAAGTCATTTCCTCCCATCATCTTTTTTGCTGTTCTTTTGGCTCATTTCAGTTTGTCCTTTATTCCTCAACCACCCTCTTCCCTTTCTGAAGAGCAGAGCACTGGACGTGGCACTGAAGCAAGCCTGGGTGTGAGGATGTTGAATCCTGCAGCTCGTGTCAGTAAGCTGTTTTGAAAGAGGGGGCATATGTGGAGGTCATTTATGTTTACATCTCATTTCAGGAGATAGACAGCAGCTCGCCTGCACTCTAATTAAAAGGAAGTAAACATGTTGCCTGTTCTTATCTAAGAGTTTTTATATAACATTTGCTGCCTGTTGATGTAACCACCCTAATGAATGCAGGGTGATTTGATGTATCATTAGTGATGTGGAAGGACACTATGAGATTATAACAGAGTGTTTATTCTTTATCATCTAATACTTACTGTCTGACTGTTTGACTCCAGGAAGAGTACATAACATGGATGAAACTTTGCTGCATATTTATTTTTGCCCGACTTTATGAGGATGACTAGAATCCAGGAAATTTTTAGTGTTTAAGCATCAGGAAGGCTGAAAGCACTGTTTAACTGTGGCAAAAACTCCTTGTTGAGGATTAGGTCTTGGGATTCCCTTCTCTCAGCTGGAGGTGTTGGCAAGAGATGAGCTCTGATGTTACCACATGGTTTGCCAAAAAGGCCTGGCTGAGGTTGAGATTTATGAGAGCTCTGAGTTTGTCCTGGTAGGACAGGGATGAAGTCCTCCACTTTCCCTTCAGGCTCCATATGAAGAACTAGTGAAAAAACACATCTAAACAGATTTGGATAGTATGTGGCTTTCATGATTTTTCAGCTGACTCAGAAGAGGTAAAGAAAAATAGACGGAAAAAGTAGATCTGGGTGCCANCTGACTCAGAAGAGGTAAAGAAAAGCTTTGGTCAAGGGAAGTTACTTCCATTGGGAAAAATAGACGGAAAAAGTAAATTTGGGTGCCGTGTGAAAAAAGACTTGTTTTTTCCTTTCAGTTCTTTGTATTAATTTTATTAATGCTCTAAATGGGGATACATTTTGTTCTCTGAGCTCTGTTCTTCTGACAGTGGTGTTTGTGATACGAGTATAGCAGTGAAACAGGATCTGATCCCTGAAAGACCTGAAATCATTCTCTTCTGCAGAACAGGCAGATACTGTCACTGCCTGAATCTTGGGATAAAACATCAGGGTAAGCTCCAGACAGCAAACACCAAAGCTTCCACTGCTGCTGTGAAGCCTCCAAAATTGTGTTGAGTTACAACTCTTTGGTGTCAGAGTAAGGCAAAATAGCAGCAGGCAGAAAGTGCAATTCATTTAGCTGTAGTTTCATAATGTTTTGAAGAAGTTACGCTGTTGCTGAAGTCACGTCCCCTTTTGTGGCAATGTCTGTATGGAGGATCTAATTCTGCTCACTTATGCTTTGCTCCAAAATTTGCTTTTGCACCCTTCCAGTTCAGAGAAGTGATTTGGACTGGGGTGGGTCAAAACACAAGTCCTAGGAGCCTTCTTTTTCTCTCTGTCACAGTAAATAATGTGTGTTGCTCCAAACATCAACTTGTTGCACCTTCTCCAGACGCATCGCTCAGCTCCGCATGAAAGCAGAGCACAGTCTGCCCAGGGGTTAGTGCTTGCTCAGGAAGCTGCTTTCATTTGATAAATATTTCAGGATGTGTTTTTCCCAGTGTAGCACTACAAATTCATTCCTAAGCTGGGAAGTGTTTCCAGAAGTACGAGGTAATGGAGTGTAGTTCAGCTCCCTTTGCTGAACTGAGCCAGGAGTCCAGAGAGTCTGTTTTCAATTTTCTGCTGGCAGAGGTCCTAGGTGATTTAGGAAGCAGCATAATGCATGAACTTGGGCTTGTATTGTGCCTGATACTATGATTGCTTCAATTACAGATTTGTTGATAGACCTTTGCTTGCTTGGGGTAATGCTGTGCAGTTTCCCTATTTTATGGCGCTATATTAATATAAAATTGCTAGATTATAATGAAGACCGATGCCTCCATATTTTTGTTGATCTGTAAAGCATTACACACATTTAGTGTTCTGTACAAATATAATCTCACGCTGTCTCTGTTGCTCATAGGATTTTTATTAGCTTTTAAAAAGACAGTTTGGAGTTGTCATTAACAGCTTTTTTATAGACTCCTTTCCTTGGGCTGAGGTCTATGTTTTGAGAAACAGATCATATGGAAAATGCTGTCTTGTTTCCCTCTTATCTAGACATTTAGTCTCATTTGAGAGAAGTCAGGACCTCTGCATATGCAGAATTCTTTGCTGAGGTCACTTGGTGTAGGCAGGACCTTACAATTCTTCAGGACTTTGTATCAAAGTTCAATCACCAAGTGGCATCTCCCCAAATTTGGGCTGAACTGAGTGGTTCTAGTAAATAAAAGCAGCAGATTGTGCTTGGCAGCCTGACCAAAGCCCCACTGGTGTGAATGGCTGGGGACAGGTGAACCTGTAGGCATGGGGCAGCAGATTGCTTTTTTCTAATGCCGACCACACGATTTTCTTCACCTGGGAAATCTGCTGTTATTTTCCTTTGTCTTTCTGAAAAGGTAAATATGAAGATGTTCTTTTCATCAGGAAGGTTTGAGCCACTCTGGCCCTTGATGTGTCCACTGGCCAAAGGCAGTTTGGGGCTTAGCAAGAGCAGGGAGGTGGTGTTGGAGTGATCAGTAAAAATAAAAGAGTTAAAATACCAAACAGCCAAACATCTCATACATATGTCAAGGATTATTTGCTCATGGTTCTCCTTCCAATTGGACAAGAGAAAGGAGCATCCAATTTCCAAGAGAGAAAAGAGCGTCACCACAAGGGTGGGTGAGCTTAAAACAGTGCTCAAAAGGACCTCACACCTAGAAATGCATTGGCTGTAACCACTTCTGCCCCGAGGTGCTTCCTGGGCTGCCTCAGGAGCTGCCTGCAGCTGCTGCACAACAAAATTTCTCATTTAACATTTCATCTGTGTGGTTATCATAGAAAACATCACGGTAAATGGTAGAAGATTATTTTCTTTGTCTCGTGCTATTACTGAGCATCATCACGAGTGTACTGTTGTGGCTGACAAAGCACTGCAATTCTAAGCCTCTATTTTAAGATGCTTAGGACTACTCCAAAATAGCTGTTTTTTAGCTGAAAGTCTTCTTTTATATTCTTAGCAGAGATGTGGGTTTACTTGGAGAGTTTCAAATTCCATTTGATTTTTTTCTTTTTTACATCTCTTGTGAATTTAAACAAAACCCCCTTCATGTCACCAGTATACCAGATCTATTTATTTCATAGCTTTTCAAAGTATATGGACATTTCTGTCAAATAAAAACACATGAGACAGAGGAATCTGTGTTATTGCTAATTCCCGCATTTAGAAAATGTATTTCAAACTCCACTGAAGCAAGATATGTACTTCTTTCTTTTTCTTTTTATTTATCTTATGGTTTATGTGGTTCAGATTGGTCTTGGGTTTTGTTGTCTCTAACCTTTCATTCTACCTTCTTGAGTGCTAGAACCTTCTTTATATTTTTGTTGAATGCTCACCTGAATTCAGCAGTGGGGCTTTTTCCCTAATGTGGGAGATAATGCATGGAAAAATTGCCTGATGAGTTCTTAATTTCCACCAAATTTTGAAAAATTACACATTAGGATTTTAAAGACCTTAAAAGAATATTATATTTTCTTTTTATTGGCATGTTGTTGTTGTTAATATAAATGAAGCTTGATTATTTTATTTTTGTCTTGCTGCTGCCCTTCACATTAAAGCACACATTCTTGCCTCATGGCTGTGATTCAATTTGGTATTTTATTCTCAAAAATATCAGGGACAGCTTCCCAGAATTTCTGAGCACTTTGTCTTAGAATTGACCCCCTTGACATAATATCTCTAGGGGGTTCTTGTGAAGTATGAGACTTGGATTTAGCCTTAATCCGCTACTAAATAAGATGAAATCTTTCCTTGATAAGAACCAGCCTTCGGAGGGATGCTTCTAGCAGAGTTCCAAGTTCTTTTACAATTAGGGCTTGCAACAGGTCTTTCAGACGCAAAGTCATTGATTTTCGTAAACACCTAAGGAATTGCTTTGTAAATGACTTAAGCGAAGGTCTTGCCCAGAGCCGGGGGCCGGGTTCCATCCCCGGGTGCCATCCCCGGGTTCTATTCCCGGGTGCCATCCCCGGGTGCCATCCCCGGGTGCCATTCCGGGTTCCATCCCCGGGTTCCATCCCCGGGTGCCATCCCCGGGTTCCATCCCCGGGTTCCATCCCCGGGTTCCATCCCCGGGTGCCATCCCCGGGTTCCATCCCCGGGTTCCATCCCCGGATGCCATCCCCGGGTTCCATCCCCGGGTGCCATCCCCGGGTTCCATCCCCGGGTTCTATTCCCTGGTGCCATCCCCGGGTTCCATCCCCGGGTTCCATACCCTGGTGCCATCCCCGGGTGCCATTCCCGGGTGCCATCCCCGGGTGCCATCCCCGGGTTCCATCCCCTGGTGCCATCCCGGGTGCCATTCCCGGGTTCCATNGGGTGCCATCCCGGGTGCCAGCCCCGGGTGCCATCCCGGGTGTCACCCCCGGGTTCCATCCCCGGGTGCCATCCCGGGTGCCAGCCCCGGGTGCCATCCCCGGGTGCCATCCCGGGTGTCACCCCCGGGTTCCATCCCCGGGTGCCGCCGCGATGCCCATCCCTGCGCCGAGGCGGCTCCGCACAGCCGCGGGCAGCCCCTGTCGCTGCCCGGCTCCATTCCGGTTACCATGACATTTGATCACCCGGAGCAGGCTCCGGGAAGTCTGCCTGGGGCTTGTTCGGCTGCTCTCGGTGCGGGGATTTGCTCCGTTCGCCTGCGGACGGTGCGGGGGGAGGGAGCCCGATTGCACCGTGATGCTAATTCCCTACACCGGTCCTGGTTCCTTTCGAGATCAAAGAAGCAGGCTGCTGAATCCAGGCAGATTTGTACCGCAGATCACTTCCCTTCCTCCTCGCAGATTGTGCACTTGTTCTTTTGGCAGCTGATTCACGATGTATTGTGATTTCCCTTTGTGCTGCGTTTCTCCCGGGTTAGCACAGAGCCGTTCCACCCCGCACGGTGGCAGCTGGGCTGGAGCCCATCAATCCCTGCCCTGCAGGACCAGTTAGGACCAGTTAGGATGTCCACTCTGCCTCGTTCACAGGAGTGCAGTGCTGCTTCTGAAATACTCTGGCGCTGATTAGTTTAGCAGCCTTTCAACAGCAGCTAATTAATAATGCTTATAGTGGCTAACCCTGCTCAGACATCTGTGTGTTGTACAGCTGTTCTTATAGCGGCTGATTAACAGAATTAAAGGATGTATGTGGGACAACTAAAAAGATCTAGCATATATTCCATGATAATAATGCATCCACTGCCCAAAATGCTGCTTACTCTGGGATCTCAGCCTCCTAGATGTTTTTGGTTTGGTTTTTATCATATCAGTGATGGTTTCATCACTTGCCCACAGTGGATGGACTTTCAAATCCATCATATCCTCTTGAACTTTGCTGTTTATTTGCAGCTAAAGAAATGGAAGTTGAAGTAGGCATGTGGTGTGGGTGCTACAGATTTTTATCACTGCCATTTCTTTATTTTTCTATCAAGGTATCTGGATCAGAAAGAATCAAAAATATGGGACCGGTCTTCATGTTAATTCTAAGTCATGAAAAGTAAGACTTTCCAATTCTAAAAGTTTTAAGAAATGTACACAATGAACTTAATCTTTGTGTGTAGCTCTTAATGTGATTTCACCTTTGCAGCCACTATCTTTTAAATACTTTAACAGAAAAACTCAGCCTATAAAATGATGAGAAGAGCAGATAAGGCTCCTAGGCAAGCCAGTCCTATTCCAGTCCTCCTTACCCTCTGACAGATCAGGAAGGGCAACTGATGCTAATCTTCACTACAATCTCAAGGCACCTGGGAAAATGGAAATAATATTTTTAACATCTTAGCAGGTCATGAGCAGTAGTGTCAATCACAGTACCTCAGCCTGATTCCAGTGTGGGAATTACACTCTGCTCAGCAAATGCACCCTGTTGCATTTTCAGTGATTCACTTTTTCTTATATGGCGTGGAGCTGCTGAGTGAAGTTAAAAGTGCTGGGGCTTCCCTACCACCAGAAATATTTTAATGGTGGATTAGGTCAATTTACAGTAACTTTTCCTCCTTGTCCATCAGCTTCTTTTACAAAAGTACTTTGAAAATAAGTGCAGTGCCTCACCTGTAGAGATACTCAGCTGCTGAGTTACAGGGAGCAACTTCACAAGCCTGTATGTTGGGCAGGACCAAGGCCTCTGATGGTTGACCAGATGCTGATGAGCTCTTGTAGACTCTGCAGGAATTACAAGTCTCTTTTCAAAAAATTTCAGTCTCTCTGTTGTGAGCAGTTGGTGTGGGAATGTTGGAGAGAACAGGGTGGTAGGACCTTCTGTAGAGGGTAAGTAAAATAGGAGAGGAAAAGGAAAGTTTCTGTAACTGGTAGTACTGAAATGATCCAAGGCTGCTGGTTTTACTGCTTCTAAAGGGTAGAAGTGAAGATAGCCATAATGGAGAAATGTTAAAAAAGCAGTTACTAAGGATAGAACATTTTATCAAAAATGGTAGGGGTTTTGCGTTAGGTCTTTTTCACATCAGAAATGTTTTCCTGCATACTGCTGAAATGAAATGGCTCTCAAAAGTAGCTAAATGTGTCTGAGTAGGTTCCAGTGACTCTTGGGCAATGGGAGCACTCAATAACAAGAGAGGAAAAAACATGCCTAATGTGATCTGTTGAACTGGAGCATTTTAATCAGAGCTGAGTTCTGAAGGAACCAGGTGTTATTTTGCTCCTGGCAGCAATTGAATCTTCACAGGTTTTTCATGACATCACATCTTTTCCATGTCTTAACCAGTGACTCATCCTGCTTGCCTGTTTGTTCCTATTTCTAGCTGCCAGCAGGAAACACTGAGCTTAATGTGAACATTCTCTTATTAATGACACATCCTAGTCTGCCCAAGGTCAGTCTCCTTGTGGTACCTGGTGGGAGGGTTGTTTTTCTCCCCTTCCTCTTTCCCAAGGTGACTTTTCTTTATCTGATTCTTGGTGGCTTCCATTCCAAAGTCTACCTTTGCAAAGGAGATGTGTGTGTGTGAATGTGACATCCCCCTACGACTGTGGTGCTGGGAAGTGGATTATCCTGTCTCCAACGCTGACCAAACTCCAAACAAGGTGCCAAAAGCCTTAGTGTGGGTGTTACAATGTGACATTTAACAGCAGGGAAGAAATCTTTCCTCCACCACATCTGAGGAACCCCAAACTGTGGTGGGTGCTGATTATTGGGGTGGAGGTAGCCTCTGTTCTGACTCTGAGCAGCCTAAGCAGGGATGATGCTAAGTCCATGCAGCTTGTAAATGTTGCCAATAGCTGGACAGTAAGCAACTCTTATTCTTGCATATTATTCTTTAAAAAAAACCAAAATGTGGTAATCACAACATAATCATTTTTAAAATGGAAAGGTTTATTTCTTTGGAGGCTATTTGTCACATACACTGCTAGAAAAGCCATGGTGTTGAGGGGATTAAATTCGGTACAGATTAGATGTTTCAGTGACATTTTATTTGTAACAAAGAACGTGTGGCTGGAAATCTTCACTAGAAGAAGGATGGTTCGGAATCAGGGATTCTGGTTTTTCAGACCTGCAGCAAAGATCTTCTATCATGATTTAAAAACTCAAATATGTTTCCTGTGCTACTATCTTGCAGTTTCTGCTGAGACAGCCAAGTAAATTTAAGAAAAGCTGATTGTACTCCTATTGTGAATGTATGCCTGATGAATTTTAAGATTAGAGGGCGTCTGCACACAATGCAAATGCACCTAGGTATTTTTGTTCTCTGATAAACACTGAATTTTGATCGCTCATTAATGCAAAACCTTGAAATTTTTGTTTCAAGCTACCCACTAATGGTCCTGTGGGTGTTTTTGATTGTTCGCATAAAGGACAGGCACACAGAAGAGCAGAGCTGTTCGCACACTGGTGTAAATACACCTCACAGAGACCCTTGTGTGTCTGGTTACAGCCAAGCCCTTTGATTCCTCCTCAGGGACAGCCTAGCAGGTTTCGGGATGCTGGGGCTCAGGCTATTCTTCCCAGGCACTTGGCTAGACTGTTAATTAGTGCTACATCACCTTTCTGCTGATCCCTGCCGGTGCTTCATGTACTTGTCTCCTAATGAGTTTGTGGTCTACCTGGAAATCTTGCAAACAGCTTGGCGGGGGGCAGGGGGAGCAATTTCTGTCAGTTGTTTTCTCATTCAACAGATAAACAACTAGAACTTAAAAACCTGAAATGACTAATTACCTAGGGTTTGTGGTGTTTTAAACTGAGGGAAGGACAACAGTTGTAAATGCTGAAGAAAGTGAGCTCAGGTTTTGCAGTTTGTTTTATTTTATTTGTGCTGAGGCATCTGTGTGTGTGGAGGGGGCGGGTGTGCACTTAAGTTCTCATGGTGCTAGTCAAGAAAATTAAGCCAATTTATCGCTGTCTAAGAAGCTAATGTAACCTGAGGAAGAAAGTAATTCCAGGGTGATAGTGCAACAATTCAAATGCAGTTGGAGAAATGCCACCACAAAGCTGAGGGGAGATGACATACTCTGTTCCTGTACAGTAAAACAGAGCAAGGAAGCCATCAGTCACTCACAGAGAGATAAATCACATCTCTGCCTTGTAGCACATGGCTGCCAGGGCAAGGCTAGGAACAAACGTTGTATACCATGAGATACAGGATGCCTTTCCCTCACACACGTTCTCTTTGCTAACCTGAGAAGGCAGGCACCTAAGTATAACATAATGAATATGCAAATTAACTTTCTAATGATTAGAAGGTCACTGTCCACCGTAGGACAGGTTATGGCTGAGCAAATGCATGTTGTCCTTTGGGGTTCTGTACCTCCTGCAGCTCCATCTCTGACTAATGCATAAATTTGGCCCCATCCCCACACACAGGGGGATCACAGGTAGAATTCTGAAATCAGCAAACCAGATTTGCTAAATTCCAGTGCTTTCTGCAATAGCACAATTTGGCTTTTTCAGTCCAATTCCTCATTGAGCTGAGGCACTGAGGTGGTACCGGGGCAGGTTTTGGAAGTCACCCTGAGTGTCCCTTGGGGCTGCTTCCCAGGACAGCCTGGATGTCCCCAGAGCTGAGTCCTTGCTGTGAGCCATTGTCAAATTTAATTTCTTTCCAAATTATTCTGCATGTAGCTTGACAATGTGTCTTGCAGTCACTTACTGCCTAGTCACAGCCTCATGCTCTAAGCCAGAGTGAGCACTGGTTAAACAGGAGAGGAGAAAACAGAAGATGAGATTTGGAAGGCAGAAGAACCTGTGAATGCAGGTATCAGACAATAATGCTGAGAGCATGAGAAGTGTGGAAGCCTGATGTCCTATGGATGTATTTGGTTTTGTTGGTTGCAGAATCTGTGAAGTTACTAATACTGATTTAGGGTCTTCTCCTAATGAGACAGAAAGAAAGTCTTTCATGTGAATCCTTTGGTGTTGGGAAAGGATAATCATTGCACTTCAGCATTTTTCACAAAGGTATGCTTAAGGTCTCTCTTCACTTTACTAACTACTTTTTGTGACATATGTAAAAGCATTTTAACACATTTTCCCTCAGCCAAATTTGATCAAAAGTGCATATGTGGAGACTGATGATTTAATAAGCCTCATGTCTTTAGGAAATCAGGCTAAAATAAAGCAACTACCGTATCTCCGAATAAAAGAACAATACTATTGTTGCTGAGTCCTTCCTTGCTTGAAGAAATATAGTTAGGATCTAGTTGTCATGACTGGTTTAGCTGTTCAGCAGCTATGGGGATGTGGTGTCAGTGAATATGAGAGTGCTCTGTGCTGGATTTATCACTGGCAGGAAAAGAAATGGTCCCTCAGGGTGGAGCCCACTTCATTCTGGTACCTCTTGTCAGGAAGGAACAGGAGAACTATTCCTCAGCAATGGGTCATCATGATCAGCCAATGGCTACCCTGTCCTGAAATAAATGCACAATTTTAAGGGAAAAATCACGTGTTTTTCCAGCGAATTGGTGGAGAAACAGCAAGATTCCTGCTGCACAGCCTCTCTGCTGGGAAATTCACAGTATGTTACAGCCGTGGATAGTCTCACAGTAGTGCACTGGCAGAGCCTTTTAAGCAAACTGTAGGGAGCTTATTTACAAGCGCTCCCCTCCTGCAGAGAGGCTCTGTGATGCTCTGGTGCAGAGCAGCAGGCGACCACAGCCTGGCTGCCGTGTGTTCTGCAAGGGCCAGCACTCTCTTGCATGCAGCAAAACAGAAGCTGCATGCATGGGAATGATGGGCAGGATGATTTTAAAGCTGAATAGTTTGCCACCCAATGTCTCCTGGGGATGTGGTGATGTGCTGTGTCTGATCCCTGCTCCTACCAAGAGTGCTCCATGTGGATTTACTTTACTCTTCCAACTAGTTACATGGCTGTTGAGTCCTTCAGGGTCTTTTTCTTTAGAACTTTAATCACATTTTAAAGCAGTGGCAGCAAATGCTTTCTTCAGTGTGGGTTTTGGGGGACTAAAGGATGGTTCATTTTAGAACTAACCCATCACAGTAACTGTAAGTTGACATGGCATACTGAGCACACACTTTGAAGGCAATGCCTTTTGTTCCCTGCAGCTGTTTCACAGAGCTACCATTTGCCAAAAGAAGGATGAAATGTGTTCAAAAGGCAGAAACCTTCCGAATGAGAGAGACAATCAGCACACAACTTCTCTGCTTGGTTCACAAGACAGGTCCAGAGGGGATGGGTTGGGCTGTCGGGCTGCTGTTCTGGTGTAGAAATATTCCTCAGTTTAAAAATAGGCTTGCAAAATGTAAAGGAAAAGTGCTCTTGGCATCCAACAGATGGTAGTTGACATGTTTTCTAGCTGTCACAAGTCTTCCAAAATTCTTCTGTTGCATATGCGAGAGTTTCACCTTTGTGCTGCCCAGCTGAATGCAGAAATGACAACTGCAGGTGGAGGAACTCTGCAGGAAATCCAGGGGTAAGCAGAATTAAGATGAACCAACAGAAGAGGATTAATAGATCTCAAATAAGTATGTGCACCTCAGACTTTGTGACTGGGATATTCCACATTATTAAATTCGCTTTGTATAATGCTGTTTATTGCATCAAATCTTTAATTTTTGTCTCTAACTTGAGGCAAGAAAGGAGTCACCCACAGCATCTACCTCAAAGACATTTTCCTGACTGTGACACTGAATTGCAACACATCAATTTTTTCTGCCTGGTACAGTCCTGGACTGGTTATTTTGCCTCTGCTTTGAAGTGTCAGCTTTCAGTGAACTCTGCTAACATTTTATTATTGCATTGAGGCTGAGGCAGAGAAGAGCAATTAAAGGGTTGACATCTTTGGTATTTTTTTAGTAGTACATGTGTCAAAATGCATTTAACAAATCATGGTTGATGCAAAAGCCTAATTAATGCTAAAATGTAAGTAGAGTTCATTTCATTTGGGAGCAACTGAGAATTTTAAAATGTATAGTAACAAAAAATGGTTGCCTTATTTTAGATACAGGACCTAATTACAACTCTTGCTTCTGAGAACTGAAGTCTTAAAGCCTAAATATTCCTTTGTGTTGCAGGATACAGCTGGACAAGAAAGATACAGGACCATCACTACAGCCTACTACCGAGGAGCCATGGGCTTTGTCCTCATGTATGATATCACCAGTGAAGACTCCTTCAATGCTGTGCAGGACTGGTAGGATATACTGCTGTTGTTGGTTTGTTTGGGTTTTGGCCAACTGCCTCCTCACAATTGAGACATCCCACTCTCCAAAGTGCTTTGTGTCACTGTGTTCTTTCCTATTTGTGTAAAGAATTTGATTTATAAACATTCCTTAGAAAAAGTTCTACAGTTTCACTTTAATGAAAAGGTTGTAATTCAAATATTGTAGCATACTGTAGTATTTGTTGCTTTTAAAAGTTTAAATTTATTGTGAAGAAATTAATCCTTTAATGCTTTTTGGGGCTTATGGAATTTCTGGCTATGCTGCTAAAAATTCAGATTAACAGCGGTTGTTCAATTCACATCTCAGGCATTTGGGGAAAGGCTGTGTTTATCCTCAGAAGCAGTGCCCTGTGACTCCACTCAAATGTCTTGCAATCCTTTCTGCTGGTTACCTGGCTGCTCCGCTGCAGATAAGCCTGGTCACCGTGCAGAGCAGGGCAGTGCAGTGTTAATGTGATCTCCTGAGTCAGACTGATTTGCAGTGATCTCAGTGACCTTCTGGGAGCATGTGACATCCTGGCTGTGGTACTGGCTCTTAGCCTCTGGCTCATCCTGGCTTTCTCTTGAGCACCTATTCTGTATCCCCTAATCTGGGCTGTAACTCAAAAGCCACAACAACAGGGTTTGTTGTTTCAAGTGATTTGTCTTTCCTC
Organism: Pardalotus punctatus; assembly: GCA_013400915.1. Lineage (NCBI taxonomy): Eukaryota > Metazoa > Chordata > Aves > Passeriformes > Pardalotidae > Pardalotus > Pardalotus punctatus. The sequence continues at coordinate 11,538 of VZTX01005178.1, read as the reverse complement.
CAAAGCTGCCCAGTTTTTGTTCTCTCTGTTCACTAAAGCTGTTGGTCATGATGGTCACATTCAAGATGTAGTCTCCACTTGCAGCCCAGCATTCCCAGGACCAAAACGGCAGATGAACTGCAGCACCACCCTGAGCAGCCCTTCAGAAGCAATATCTTTCACTAAACTATGAATATTTTCAGCTTTGTTCCCTCATGAAACAAGATCCACGTGACCACACAGTTCATTTACCTATCTGTCTCTTGGTTCTGCTCTAGTAAGTTTTACTTATCAGTCTTAACTTTGCCAAAAATTACCAAATCTCAGTCTCTGAGCTGCTACTATTTTAGAGTTTGCACAGGTGAAGTTTAACCTGAAGCTTTATAATTGGAACTAGTCTAAGGTCTGTTCCATCAAAGGCACTGGTGTCAGTAAGAATTGGGAAAGGTCAGCTTTGTCTGTTTGACTTCACGTCTTCCTGTGCCACAGGAGCTGCAGGAATGTCTTTGCTGAGAGCACCTTGTCTACCAAAGGACAGAGGTGAACCAACCATCAGTGTGTTTTTCCTCTGTATGTCAGGAATCTTTCCAGCCAGCTTTAAGGTTCTGAGCCCAAATGAGGTGGTGGGGTGGATAAAAGGGACCCATTTCCTTCCTTCCTGAAGCTTGTCCACAGGAGAGGAGACGAGGGCTGCAGCCAAGCCAGCATCTCTGGGCCAGCAGAGTCCTCTAGTGGCTATTGCAGCTGGGAGATGGTTTCTCCCAGTCTGCAAAGTTGCTTTCTGGACTTCCAAAGGCACAAGAAATGGAAAAAAACCCTTTTCTCTGGTGCTGGTGCTGCTATATCATTATCAGTGTCTGCCATTTTCTGGCATAGCAAGTAGGATTTTCTGGGTTTTTTTCCCCCACTATTCTGCATGATGCAATTATAACTAAAAAAACTTATTACACTGGATGTGGTCTTCAGTCAAGAGCTGTACTTTCCTTGGAAAATTAAGGTGTCTGCTACTTGAGCTCCCTTATCTTCACCTCTGGTTCATTGGCACATGACTGTTTTAACAGCCCCCTGTCTGGGCCTCACCCATCCACAAGGGAAATGAGAATATCCCTCCCAGTCTGCCAAATGATTTCTTTCTTGGGAGATCTTTTTCTCTCACCCTTTTTATGGGTGGATGTCCTGAAGAGGATCCTGGTTTGCTTTGTGTCACTCATACCTCTCCTAAACCAAGTAAAGGCACTTTTTCTCCTGAGTGAGAGGATCATGGTTGTATATCAGGTATTTCAACAAACTCCCCAGGCAGAACATGAATGCAAAGTGGAGTCTTTCTTTCATTCACATGAATCACCCCAATTAATGATCATCATCTTAAAGCTACTGAGAAAGAGACACAAGAAATGTAAATGCATTTGGGAATACCTGGGACATGACTTGTTCTCTTGTTCATTGGAAAATGTACAACAGTCAGAATGAGAATCTTTAAAATATTAAGCCTGAGTGATTTTCCTTACCACAGCGTGGCAAGACTTCAGTCAGGTTATTTTACAAGAAAAGACATAAATAGGCAAACACAGATGGGTTTTAACTGATATTTGAAAATAAGTAATTACTTTGTTTGAATATAAGATGTCTTTCCGGTTGGGTGAGTGAAAGGGTTAAATAAGTTTTCATAGCTTTTAGCTCAGTTTCTAGAATTCTTTTTTAGTAGTCTTCTTTGATAGCTGTTATTTGATGTTGGGTTGATAGTTTTGTGTGTAGATAAATCACTTGTTTATACCTCATTTGAAACTGTTCTGGAACTAAAATATACTCAGTACTTGAAAATGTAAAGTAAATAGAAAATATTATTGAAGCTCTGCTTTAGACAATCTAGGCAATTTCATGGAAGGGAAATAAAAATTGGTAAAATTTAACTGAGATGTAAGTGACAGCTGGGTTCACAAGTCATCAGCTTTATTTATCTGTAACCCAAACTGAGTTGTTGATACCTCCATGTAACTGTGAACCTGAGACTATTTTTCTTCTAAGCATGAAGCACAAAGTCTGTGCTTTATTGTTAATTTGGGGAATTCAGCACAAACAAGGCACAGCATTTTATTGTGTCGCAGAAATATGTTTCTCCCAGTGTGTATATTGGGCTGCCCTGATAGTTGTTGAAAGAGCTCCATCATACAAGCCTTGCTATTTATTAATTTATCCTTCCAAAAGCACCTGGAAATTTTCTGTCTTTACTTTTGTATGAACATCGGGGTTTCTTTTATATGTTCTTCATAACTTTTTTGGTTGGTTGATTGCTTTTTATTCCTAAGAAGAGTAAATGTTGCTGTGCTATAAGAGGTCTTCCACTAACTCATACAAAACAAGGAGAAGGACACATTTCTCTGGGAGATCCTTCATGCTGTTTGCTCCTTTTCCATTTTTTAAAGTAATTCTGTATAAATAGTTAAGATTTGTGTCCCCATATGATGCCAGGGGTTGAAATTAGTCAGAAGAGAAGCCTGCTTATAGTTGTTTTATATTGAACCTGGGCAGACTTTATTTCTTTCTATTGTTTATGGAGGGAGAGTGGGGAGATTTCATCTTCCTGGGCTTTTGGCTGATTTCTGCACTCACCCACTTCTCTGATGAGTCTTGAGAAATCCCAGAGTCCCACATCAGCTATTCACAGACTCATATTAGCTTTCTCTGGGGTTGTCTACATGGAGGCACTCAAAAGGGTGAAACTGGATGAGCTAAAACTGGGATTGGAGTGAGTGCCTTTCCAGGAGGACACTAGGGAGAGTAAGAAGTTTCATTGCACAGAGTCTTTGGGTTTTCTTGCATGTTGCACTCTGAGTCTGGGCTTGGGTGAGGTTCTTGTTCTCCAGGGCAGTCCAGGCAGGCTGCTGCTTCAGGGAAAGTTGCACAATGAAATGACCCCCTTTTTCACAGTTATCTGTGGAGTAACACAGCTGGCTGCTTTCCATGGAAAAAAGCGAGTAAGCAACTCAAACTAATTAAAAATTGTCATTAGTAGATCAGAGCTGGAGGCTGCTGCTAATTCAAAAGAGAAGGCATCAAGTGCTTTATTGTTAAGGGAGTTCAAGGAAACTTACACAGAAGTAGAAGTTTGAGGGAACTTCTGACTCTGCTGGGAAGTGACAGTTTTGCCTGAAACTGTAGCGTCCTGCCTGGAGTGGTGGTGAGTTGGGGCAAAGAGTGGGAAGGTGAGTTAGGGAATGGAGGAGGATGGAGGAGAGGAGTGTATGGCTTCTGGCAGTGCAGCCTGATTACCCTTGGGGAGGAGGGAACCTTAAGAGATAGAGCTGACTTGGTGAGGATAAAATAGGTTGCGTGGGTCTGTAAAGGTGGATGAAAGTGAACGCTACCGAGCAAAGAATGTTCTGCTCCTGGCTCTGGGACACCTAACCCAAGGATGGTGGGAGAGGGCTGGCCCCTCAGGATATAGATTAAAAAAAACCCGTTTTGTTATGGAAAAACTCTAAAGAGGCTAAATGCAAGATCGGAGTTCTGGAATCCACAGTGAGCTCCATTCCAGTTTCATGAGCCACAGAAGCTTTAGAGGCTCCAAGTTCACCTGAGTGCTCCTGCCTAAGCCCCCATGCCCTGCGCCACTGAAGGTAGCCTTGGTCTGTCCTTGCAGCGGCTCTTTCCTGCCTTAGGTATCCCTTAATCCTGCTGGGGTCAGGTATGAGCCCCCGAGCCTTGCTTTGATGTCATATCTTCCCGATTTGGGAAGTTTCTCTCTCCTTGTCAGTTGCTTCCATGTTTCTATGCAATTTTCACTTTCCATGAACCAGTTTTCCTGTTCAAGTGAAGACGACTTGATGCTTCCATCTGTTCTTATGGTGTTCCTAAAACTCTACAGGTGTTCCTAAAACTCTACAGCAAAATGTGCTGCAGATAATGAGAGAACTATTGTTGTTCTGCCTCTTATAAGAAGTTGTAAATCCAGCATGAAGAGTGCATTTACTGTATGGCTTTCTCTATGGGACAATATCCTTAAGAGCTGTAATTGATTTTGTTCCTCTGACAGATGACAGCTGAAGGAGAATAAGCTTTACAAAAAGGCTTTTTTGTCCCTAATCTTAAAAAATTACTTGATTCAGTTTTTTATGTGGATCTCATGATCTTTAAAACACTTAGCAAAGTCTTAACAAGAAACTTCATTGTCACACGAAGTTGAGTAGTAGTGAAACAGAACAGTAACAGAGTTACACAGTCTGCATTTTTGCTTTGTGTGTAAGCCTGCTCATTTGTTTTTGAACCAACACACAGCCTGGGGATGTTGATGTCATTATTAATGGTACTTGTTTTCATATTTAATGCAGGATTGTATTTTGGCACAGCTGATGGAATGTAACAATCTCTCTTGACCTGCTGTAGGGCCACACAAATCAAGACTTACTCCTGGGACAATGCACAAGTGATCCTGGTTGGAAACAAATGTGACATGGAGGATGACAGGATTGTTCCCGTGGAGAAGGGGAAACATCTGGCGGATCAGCTGGGTACATGGAAAGCTTTTCTTTTTACCTTTTTTCCTCTGCTTGTTTATACTGTGTTCTTTTCAGTTGGTACAGTAATAAGTCCTTTCAGCAGTAACACTTCAGTAATGGTCTCACAGCTAAGAAATGTAATATAATTCTAGGTTCAGATTTTACTTACTTCGTGCTTGGTAGGCCAAGAATACCTGGTAGAATACTTGTGGTGTTGCTGTATCTGTAAAGGGGATGTCTAGGGGTGAAGGGAAGATAAAGTTTACCTGGAGAATAAAGCTTTTATTAGCTCAGCAGAATGAAGAGGAAAAATTTTCATAAACACAATTCTGTCTCCAGGTCTCCATGTACCATGTACTTAGTGCAAATCAATGCAAACATTGATTTTTGTTGAAGCACTTTTTAAACTAAACAATAAAAAGAGAAAAGCTTATATATCAGAGATGTGGAATGGAGTAAAACATTTAAAAAATGTACTAGGCTTCTCTATCCAGGTAAGAAAATGACATGTTATTGATGTGGGATAGAAAAAGCACATTAAAAAAACAGTACAATTGAGAGGAAGCTGGGATTGCAATGAAAATTTTATAATGAAGAGCAAAGTAAACTCATACTAGTTTATAATTTATTTATAATTTTTTATTATCTATTATAGTAGATATGATATTTTTAATATGAACTCAGGGCTCTGTGTTAAAATTTAACTATACTGTTGTCTTCTGATAAAGAATTCAAAGTAGCAAGTAAATCCTGTTAAAATTTGATTTACCTAGCAGTGGAGACCCTTACATTGGGCATAAATATTTGTTTAGCTTGTAAGAGTAGACATTCCTACCAGACCCAAGGAAATCATCATCATCCTCAATGCATAAAATCCTGTGTTGTCTTCAATTCTTAAACAGTAATTGGAGGGTGCACAATACAGTGTTAAATTGGGGGTACTGGAGTTCCAGGACGCACTGCATACTTTGGTGTAGTTTGTAGTGTGGCCTTGAAAGTGTAAATTCTACACATGGCACACACAAAGGGCTTCCATTCATGGCTGGAGTCTTGAGGCACTGCCATCATAAATAATGAGCAAATATCAACCTAAACCCATATTATTATTGTAACAGTAAACCTTTATATGTAGGATTGGCAGAGCAAAGAAAGACATGGCTGATTTGCAAAATCATTTAGGGGCTGTTTTTTACCCATCAGAATTTAATTTGGTTTTGAAAATAGGAATGTGAAGAAACCTGGTTCCTGGCTTGCAGACTCTCAAAAAGGTGGTGGATGCGTGTGTGTCCACCTATTTCACAGGAAAAATTACACTGCTAGTAATTGAAAATTTGTCCAAACCAGTGTAACAGCAAATGGAGAGTTTTATTTGAACTCCCACTCCAATTTGATTTCTAATGTTTTTTTCTCCTCCCAAAATTCATCTGTTTGTTTCAATACAAACTTGGCATCTAGAATCTGAATCCTTTACGTGTGGGACACTTCAAAACACACACGCACAGGGTTGCCATAGCAACTGATTCCATCAATAGGAAACTGTTTTGCAGAAGAATCCCCAGTTCTGCCCCGACCTGGTGCTTGTCCAGCTCACCCTGGAGGAACCACCCCAGTGTAGAGCAAACCAAAAGCTGATCATGCCTTTGGGAAATGCTGTCCCAGCCCTGCTTTCTGTAACCTCCCAACATCCGAAACACGCTTTTTAAAAGAGCTGAAAAATAGATTTGATTTTATCAGATCAGTTTTTTGTTATAGAAACTATGCTAATGTGTACAGCATTATATGAAATTATTTTGTGAGTTAGGTGGGAGGAATCTCTTTAATTGGTTATTGAATGCTTAAAGTGCTAATGTTCATCATAATGATTCACATAAAGGTTATCCCTCAGCGTGTTTACCTAAGTTTGCATAGTGACATTAACATCATTGAAACAATTCCCTAATCAGATTAAGACATTGTTACTGGCCTGAAAGTGAACTGAACCAAAACAGATGGGTTTAGGGGAAGCTAAACCAGTGCTGGACTGACAAATACCTTAAGTGCATTTCCCTGATGTCCTGAGCTTTTCATTTACATTTTTATTCATCATCAAAACAGCAAGTGGGGCAGACAGAACCCTCATCTGATGCAGGGCAAGCCTTCCCTGTTTGGTTACAAGGCAAACATCTCCACCATCACTTCACCCCTTGTCCCACGAATCTTAAAAAGTGTTTGAATGGGGTGGATACCTACTTATCTCACACATCGAGGCGACTCAGCCTGCCAGCAATGGCAAACTAATCGGTTAAGACAAATTTTCTCTTTGTTTGTGGCAGAATCAAAGGAAATTGATGCAATGCGGAACATCCCCAGAATGAAGCACAGCCAACAGAGCTTATTGCAAAATAAACTCTCTGTGGTGCCTCAAGCTCTGGCTGCTGGCAATTTAATAACCTGATAGAACAGAAGCAGCAGTCTTGTTGGCCCTTGCAGCCCCTGGGGTGAGGGAGATAAGGAAATGCTTCACAGTTCAGGGCATTCCTGCTGCTGAGGCAGGGCCTGGGCTGTCTGTCAGAGGCTGCTTCTCCCCTGGTGCCGGGTGTCAGCTGGAAGCAGCAGCATGAGCTTGTGCCATCCCCTGCTTGGTGTAACTCCAGCCTTGCTGGTTGGGGTTTTTGAATCAGAAAGGGTCAGTGTTTGAGGGTCAGGGAGCATTTTGCTTTTTGAGTTGGTCAGCAAAAGGAAAGCAACCACAATCTTCCTTTTCGTTCTGGCCTCTGCCCTTGCCAGAGGGCAGCAGGGGTTGGCAGAGCCTGGCCTGGGGCAGGGCTGTGTGGAGCCCAGGAAGGTTTCTCACACCTTGCTGGGGATGGCAAGGCACCAGCTGCAGCCCAGGAGACCTGCACTGCTGAAAGGGGGAGAATTGACTCCCTTGTCCTGGCTTTACTCAGATCTGCAGATGTATTCACCAGGGGGATGGTAAGGATCCATTTATTCCTTTCACTCTTAATGAAGCTTGATACATTTTAGAAGTACTTCTGCTCACTGTTCTTGAGATTGTGGGAATTAACTGACCTTAAGGATTATCCAATGTCTTGTTTTCTAAAGAAATGGTATTTTAAAAATTACAATCGTCATCAGTCTCTATTGGTACTTTTTGTTCACTTTTTCCTCAGGTTTTGACTATTTTGAAGCCAGTGCCAAAGAAAATATCAACGTGAGGCAGGTGTTTGAGCGTCTCGTGGATATCATCTGTGAAAAGATGTCGGAGAGCATAGAATCAGACAATTCCAGGGGCACTTCTGGAAGGAGCATGCGGCTCACAGACACCCCCCCCCCTTCACAGCAGAACTGCTCATGCTAGTGACCTTTCACCCTGAGAAATGTCCTTGTCCTCTGATTAAATTTTATCTTTTCATTTGTGGTGGTGCATTATCATGTAGTCCAAAGGCAGAAGTGTCTGTTGTAGGAAACTGGTGTGTTTGTTTAATGTGCTGGAGTGTTAATATTATATATTTCCTCATCCAACAATTTCATAATCTGAAAAAATATTGTAAGTGCACCTTGTGTGAATGTGAGTTACACTGAAGAAAAATAATTGTGTAGTGCTGCAAATGTTATTTCTACAGAGAATGTTGCATTTTTAATTATAAATTCCTCTATTGCAGAAAGAGTTTTTTTTTGTCAAGAACAGCAGGAAGCACAAAAACCAATTAGAAGGGAGCAAGTTTAAGAGAAAAAAAGGAAAATCTCTTATAAAGCAAGTATATGTTTGTTTTTTTAACATGAAACAAAAGAAAATCAATCCCCAGATATTTTGAGAATCGTTGCTGTCCTCCAGACATGGACCTCCATTTTTCTGTAGGATGGAGCAGAAAGCAGAGTATTTCTGACAGTGTGAGGTCCTCCAGAGTGTGAAGAGGAAAGGAGTTGGATTTTGTCTCTAAAGTCTCTAAACAGATGAAGAACACGGGGAGGAATCAAAGCTGCCCGGCTGGGGAGGAGGAGGCCTTGCAGCCATTCCTGTGTTTCCTTCCCTGTGCTCTGCTGGTGCTGAGTGAAGAGGTGAGAGCCCATCCAGGGGCTGCCCTTGCCTCCAAACTTCTCCACCACAGCTTGCAGAGTGCTGGGGGCGTTGCTGAGTTCGGCAAATTCCTGTCCCTAATCCTCTCTTCCCAGAACCTGCCTGTCCTGCAGCCTTTCCCTTGTGTTCCTGTAGTTTTACCTCCCCAGGTCTGGATCTTCTCTCATCAACTGCTTGCTGGTGGATTTGTTGCAGGATGAAGGAAAGGGGGAGCTGGCTGCTGCATGCTTAGTTGGAGGGAAAAACTGACTTGTAAGACATGGAATAGCACTGTCTCAGAGAGATAAAAATATCAGGAGCCAAAATGTGAGTGTTGGCAGATATTTGTGCCAATGTTATTAGATTTTCTTTCTGCATTTTCTTGTTGATTTATTTTTTTAATCTTGTCCTAGATGGGTGTGTGTGTGGGGAGATAGATTTTCTGGTTTCAGATTCAACCACAAAGTATAATTTAAGAAAAGGAAGGATGATTAATAAAACACAATGGCAAATGAGACATGGCAAAGATGCCTGTTAGAAGTATTCTGTGAACTTTTTGTTGCATCATGCTTTGAAGGGAGGAAAAAAAATTAAGCTAAGTGGATATAGAGAGAAATTGACTGTCTTAAGGAGAAAATTCTGGGAAGTTTTAGGGCTTTACCTTTGATGTGTGATCTCCTCTGACTGAGGGGACTTCCTGATGTCAGGAACGGGAGTTGATTGCCTGCCCACTGCCCTGTAATGTGCTGGATCATGACACAGTGAATGCTTTTGTAATTTCCTTCAGTTGTGTCTCAAAGTGTAACAGCTCTAAGAAAAAAAGCACAAAATTCTGGACAAAAATGCAACTACATTGGGGTGGTTTGAGCTCATTGTGCTAAAGGGTTGATCCCTCTGTTCGTGTGTTGCTTTTGGGAATCTACTGTGACGTGTTCTGGGTGTGTGTGATCTCGTCCTGAGAGTGTGATTTGTGCAGTGCTGGGATTGTGGTTGTTGTATCTAAACCCCTGAAACCGCAAAATAAAGAGAAATGTACTCACTGGGTGTGGCCAGAGAGCCTGTGTCAGCCGCATTTCTTGCCTTAGGAATCCTACGCGTGTGTGAAGGAGAAATCTTTTTAATGCTTTAAAAATACATCAAACTACATTGATCTTCCTTTGACAGGGTGATGATCTTTGAACCCAGCAATCTGGAATCGCTATGTAGGTTTAGAACAGTGAAGAGAAGGATTATTTGGCCAATAAATGCATAATGTTGTTTTCTAATTGTAGAAGGAACAGGTTTTAGGGCAACTTGTACTACTAGCAATAAAATTAAAAAATTCCACTGCTGATAGCAATGATTTTGAGCTGTGCAGATATAACTTAGTATCTCAGTGCAAATAATGATTTGCCAGCTGAACAGCTGACTGGTAAAAGAAAATATATTCAGCAGAAATGGAATTTCAATGATTTTCTTTCACTTTTTTTTTTTTTTTTTTCCCTAGCAGAAGAAAAGACCTTTCCCTTTTCTATCTAATATATATTTGTGTTTTGTTGTGTTCTGGTCAAGTCAGATGGGTTTCTTTAAAGATGAATACAAGTAGATTCCAGGCCCTTCAAGCTAGGATGGGCAGAATTGTTTTTGATAGGACAAGCCAGCAAGTAGCTACATGACAATCTGAGGAAAAGAGTTAGGAATTCTACCCTGTCTTACATTGCATACATGGAGAAGTCTTGTATTTTTTCCAGAAATCCTGCAGAGTTTATTTCAAATAAGGAATCAAATCATCACAGGCAACTGACACATCTCTGCATTAATATATATTTTGTGTATCTTATCATCTTGTGTTTGCTGTGAATGATTACAGGGAAAGTCTTTTGGCCTTAAATGGCCTGCAGCTGGTTTCAGTATCAGAAGTGAGTCGGTGGTAATTGTTGCTTGTATTAACTTGTGAGAGGAATGGCAGAATGTGAGACGGTGATTTGTCAGGGCAAGGGAAATAAACCTGCTTGCACTGAAGGCAAACCTGAAACCTGTGATGTGTTCTTGTAGAGAGCCTTCCATTTGACTGGCAGCGGCACAGGACAGTTGTGTTGATAAAACAGCCTGGTTACAAGGTAAAAAAGGCACTAGAGTGTGAAAAGAAAGAGGTGACAGCTCCTCCCCAGTGTCTCTATGGCTTGTACAAAACAGCACCGAGCGTGCTGTTCTCCAGCAAAAGCCATAGGGAAACCTCGGGATTAGAGATGTGTCTTGGCTTCCATCTGGTGGAGAAATAAAGCACTGAAATATCAGGCAGACATCCAGGCTGAATTATCAGCCCCGTAGCTTTGGCTTGGCCTCGGACCCCATCCATACCTTGGCTTTCACCACCCGCCCCGCACCGGGCACCGGGAGCGCTGGAATCGCAGGGAAGCGGTGCGGGACGGATGGGGAGCGATGCAGAAGCGCTGGGATAAACGCAGCGCAGCTTCCCCGCAGGATCCTGGCAGTGAGTGCTGTTTGGAAGCGCCAGGGGATTTCAGCCGAGCGGCAGAGCAGAATTCCCGCTGTCACTCACCCGGCACTCGAGTGTGTGATAGGGGGAAAAGGATATCCAGGAACTGGAAAGTGCTGAGAGCTGCTGAAGTGGCCACGTAGAGAACAAAGGGTGATTTCTGTTAAACAGCCACGGGGGCAGACTTTAAGCTGCTCGGGACACGCCGTGTTACCCCATCCCGGGAACTGCGACCCCGGCGTCTGCCATGCTGCCGGCGCCCGGCCGCGCGAGCTGATTGGTCCTTGCAGGCTTGAGTGACAGCCATTCCGACCAATCGGTGAAGGATCTGAGAGGGGTAGGATGGCTTCCGCCAGCTGGCTGTTGGGTTATTCCAAGGCCAGAGCAGGGGAGGGCACAGCTCAGGGGACCCCATCGAGTGGAAACGCGACGGCGCCGAGAGCAGTCCCCGGAATCTGGGTTCGCTCTTTCGTCTTCCTCTCGTCCCTCTGATTTCTCGGCCCTCTCCGCCCGATTCCTGAAAGGGGCCTCATCACCCCCCGCCC
>VZTX01005177.1:0-16676 GCA_013400915.1 Pardalotus punctatus | reverse complement strand
GTTGGCAAAAGCTTTGTATACCATCAATCACCTTACGGTACCGCAGAATTCTAATAATCCGGTCATTTTGAACTATCACCTCTTCTTACAGCCTTCGGATGAGGCACAGCAGCCTCGAGCGAAGGTTCGGGTGCGGGATTTAGTCACCAAATGGGGGAAGGCCCCTATGACCTTATCGCTTCGTGGCACAGGTATGCTTGTGTATCCACAGATACTGGGGTGCTCTGGGTACCTGCAAAGTGTGTTCGTCCTGACCTGCGACTGCAGAGGCAGAATCCAGCTGACAGGCAAGGTGGAAGCCATGACCAAAGTGAAAGTCATCAAGAGGATGGAACATCGAGTGATGACTCAGATGCAGATGATGTGGGTGATTGCTCCGATGGTCGTTCCACAAGCAGAGATTGAACATCTTTCATTTTCATTTTCTTTTTTCTTTTTTTAATGGAAAAAGGGTGAGATGTTGCCCTGAGTTTTGCAGTTTTTCTATGTTTTCATTTTCTGTAAGAGTTCTCACGCATATTTCTGTAAACATAGCCATGTTTTGCTAACTGTGCTGAATTGTTTTCATTCTGTTCTCCTGGGCGGAGATGTTTGATGGACTTGTTGTCTGCCCAGTGGGGCTGAGTGAACATGAAACTTTCCACCTATCCGAGAGAATTTCTAAGAGAGTATAAAAATAAAGTCTGGCCTCTCAGAGGCTCTCTCTCTCTCTCTCTTTTCCTGCCTTCTCTGAACAGTGCGTGTGTGTCGTTCTTTCGTGTCCAAGTGCGACAAATGGATAGAGTGGATGGTGCTAAATAATTCACTATTATTTTCTTCCCATTTCAACATGTGATCTTGCATTTTGTTTATCACTCTCTGCTCAAATGCTGCTCTTGATAGACATTGTTAATTTCTTACAGACTTTTCTATGGTGTTCCTTGTGACAGCACCTGAGCACTTCACAAACCACCACTAATTTGTCTTGCCTCTCATGAGCTGAGTCAGTGGTATCATCTTTGCTTGCTGAAAATAATTTAAGCTGATGTGTAGGTTGCACAGCAAATCTGTTTTGTGATGTTCCCTGAGATCCTTCAATTCACATCAAACACCTGGATGGAGAAGCACTGATGGAGATTCAAGTCCAACTATGGATATTTCTTTATTTTAGGGGCAGGGCAAAGAACCAGGGAATTGGTGAACATACATCTTTTATGGCTATTCAGACACTATATGCAGATTTCCATTTCCATTCATTCCAGGTTTTAGATGGAAACGAAACATGGCCAAAATTTCTCACAAACCTTGGATGTCTAAGAGGGGTACCTTGGAGCTGATTTTTCATAAGAATTAGTAAGTTCATACTGCCTATAGTCCCCTGGAATTAAGTTCCAAGGATACTACAAAAAGGAAAGAAGGACAAATTATCACAGTCACTTTGGTTTAGGTGAGTAGCTGGTATCCTATAGCTCAACTTCCGACTAACTGTGGGTAGCTGCAATTCCGTTAAGACCTACAGTCTACTAAATGTTAAATTACAACTATGAGATTTTAAAATTCCACAAATCAAAGAGGGAGGATTGAAAATTTGGTATAGAAAATGAAGAAAACAGAATTAATTACAATTTTGAAAAATTATGATTTGAATGATTCCAGTATGTCTGTGGAATTTTATAGAAAAAGAACATTGTGTATTCTTCTGAGCAATAATCAAATTCCTAAATCCAACAACTTCTGCAAGTGCTACCTCAAGCACTACATCAAATTCCTCTTCTACCGCAAATGAGGGATTGGCTGGCTCACATTTAGCATCTTCTTCAGCACAAATGTTGACTGGGGTTTTTGAAAAAGAATGCTGTCATTAAATGACCCCTTTTGGAAAGGGACTTGTACAGCTGGGCTTAATTAGCATTATAAAAGCAATCCCAGATATGGTATTGCCCATCCCCTGAATAGGAGTCACTGATGTTCTCTTAATGCAGCCTTTCTTTTGTCTGAGTGTTTTAGAATTCTAAATCACAAAGAAGCGAATACACTATTAAATTTGTAAAGATTTCTTATTGTTGCTGGATCATTCCACATTTCCAAGCAGTAAGCATAAAGGAACAGAATTCAAATTTATAACTCATATTAGCTACTCTGGCCAAGAGCAATTCAATATTTTAACATTTATAGCTTGTTTCAGTTGGTCTCAGCTGCTTTCCTACTTGAATATATCTCAGAAAATGCTATATGGAAGTGCAACTGTTTTATTACTAGACTATATCAGGCATTTATTTAAATTTTTAATTCTTTTTATCTTTGACTTCATAATTCTTTTACACTCATGCATACTTGCATGTTTCAGAACTTCAGCCTTATAATGAGTAAAGATAGAATGTGGATAATTTTTTCTTCATACTTTACTGGCCTATTTTGACATGTAACCTCCCTGTCTGTTTTTTTAGGTTTCTAACACAATATTTGTATGTATGTCTGCATTACATTTTTTTCCCTTTATTCCCTTAAGAAGACATTGTAAAATACCAAATGATTATCAGTCTTATTTTAAAAATTACACCATGGTAATTCCACCTGTGCTGACTGCTTTACCAAGAAAAAAACAACAAAAAAAGAACCACTCTGAGGCAAACCCCAGCAATTGTACAGAAGAAATAAAAGAAAAACCCTGGCAATTCTTTGTTTTACTTCCTTTTTCATACTTAGTGTTAACTGTGATTCCAATAAAAACATAATCAGCTAATAATGAAGAGCTGTACGTGGTTTCTTGTGCTCTGATGTGGTGATATTTGGTTGGAACCTCTGGGTTACTCGGGACGTATGAGGAGCTGCCTATAGGCCATGAGTGCTTCAGATATGCGTTGTGGGTATTGCTAAGGTTCCCCACATCTCAGTTTCCACATGTACCAAAACAGAAACAACTGTGTTTTAACAGCTCACAGGTCAAAGAGTATTAGCTTGTGACCTTCTCTTCTGAATCACAGTTAGAAATTATTCTTGTCATTGTCCTCTATCACTTATTGCAAGTGATAGGGGATCCTGGGCATTCCCAGTTATTACTGGCTTGATTTGGAGGGGTAAGATCTATATCTGCTTCAGGAACTTTGAAGCTGTTTTTATTTCTGCTTTGGAACAGGAAATGAAACATCTTTAAATTAGCAGGTTTGGATAGGCTGTATCCTACAGGTTTAAAGGTGCTGTTGAGGAGTTTGACTGTTAATGTTGATTTTCAATAACTCTTGCTACACAGGGCAAGTTTCAGGAGTGCAAAAGAAAGGTAAGATGCCAGTATTTAAATAGAATAAAAAAAATGAGCCAGGAAATTATAGACCTGTCAGTGTCACATAATTCCTTGGAAAAAGTAATGGAACAGATAACACGAAACTGAATTAATAACAAATTAAAAGTGAGTAGCAGAATTAATGCCAGTTCATTTATGTTTCTGGAAAATAATCCTATCAAATCAGTTTGGCATTATACTTTCTGTAATGTAGGTTGGGATAAAAGCTGAAGAAAATGTGATTGTGAGGCCCACCAAAGCTGCAGACTTGACAAAGTAGTTACATCACTACAAATCAATCTGTTTTGTTTGGCAAATTTAAAAGAAAGTGACTAGGATTTTTCATCATCTTGCAAAGTTACTAAAATGAGGCATATTAGCATGCCTTTGTGCATAATATCTCCTTTTGACAACAGAAAAAGGTCTTGTTGCTGGCAGCAAGAGCTAAATGTGTTTAGGCTGAGACTTCCCCACATGCCCCTACATGTACCATAGGTCTGTCGTGTGAGGGTGGTGAGGCACTGGAAGAGGTCGCCCAGAGAAGCTGTGGATGCCCTGCCGTAGGCCGGCTTGGATGGGCCACTTGGTCTGGTGAAAGCAGCCCCTGTGCACAGCAGAGCGATTGGAATCAAACGATCTTTAAAGGCTCCCATCAACCCAAAGTGTTCCATGATTCCATGATTGTGAAGTGCTGGGCTGCAAGTGGGACTTTCTAGAGTGGAGACCAACTAGGATTGGACCTGGTCACTGGGCCTGGAACTTTGGGGAGAGGCTGTTGCTAAGCAACCTCACAGATTCCCTGTGAACATTCCACTGCAGCTGGCACATAGGCTCCCTCTCTTTTACTCTGCCTGCATGGGTATGTCCTGTTATTATTGTTAATGTGCTAATTTATATAAAGTGTGGGCCTTTGTACTTTACAGCAAAGGTCTTGATCCTGAGCTTTTTTTGGCAATAGATGTTTGTGACTGTTTAAGACTTCCAGGTCAGGGTACATCCAGAAGGGTGTATTTGGCAGGTGCTTCATGTGTAAAGAATTTGGGCACAGCCAAAGTTTAAATTGGCTACTGGTGTCCTCATTTTGGGGTTGCCAGCTGCAGAGAGATCTTCACACCTGAGCCTCTGTTATGCGTGGGCTGGTTCTTGTGCACCAAAACAATCACTTTATGTTGTGACTTTCAGTTGATAGAACTTGTCCTCTAAAACAATTTTCTTGGCATCAGAAGTACCTTCATGTTTAATTAACTCTTTTTTCATGCTTATAAATAATTTTCTAATGCCAGGTGAAATTAAGATATGGCAGAAAGTTGGATACACAGTGAAGCAGTCCTAATGTTTTTGTCTGTGCATCTGTAAGTTAATTCTCTTTGTGAAGCCCACACTGACATTCTTTTCTGAAAGGTTTGTAAAGTGTAACAGCAATGAGATGTTTTTTCTAGCTTATATAGTCATAGAAAATAGGCGTAAGGCCTTAATTCCTGTTACAAGAAGAATAAGTAACCTTAAGAGCTGGAGTCGATGATCCTTGTGGGTTCCTTTCAACACAGAAGACTCTGTGGTTCTGTTGTCTGAAGAAGGCTGTGAACTAAAAATGACTTAATGCTATCATGCAGAGCAATCTAAGTGCTATGACAAACTTCCATAATTTCTTTCTGCCATCTTAATATGATCTCCAGAATTAATATTTTTTTATTGCTAAATGAGATTTTTTTATTGTGTTCAGCAAGAGGGGAAAATAAACCTGAAAATAGTGTATGTTTGCAAATAATTAAACACTTGTTCTTAAATCTCTCTGTAAAAAAGTAAACATTTCATCTAATTTTTAAGTAGTGTTGAAAAGCTTGGCTGGAGGTCAATGACTTGCTTTGCACTGTACTGAAATGTCATACTGATTATGTGTGCTGGTTTCAATGAGGGTTTTTTTGTACCTGCCTATCTTTGGCTCTTTTACATATACATGTCAGATTTGTATCTTAATACTTCAGAAGCAGTCTTGCAAAACAGTGGATGATGGGGAGAAGATGTGTAGGGTATTTCACACAGAGGAATTATTTAGTTGTATTTTTAATTACAATTAGCTCAACAAACTTCTTCCAAAGCATAGTTTAGTCTAGAAAATTATATATTTTTGCTCCCCAATTATAGTTTAACATCTTACAGCCATTTTACAGCTACACTGTAAGGGTGGAGGAAATATCTTCTTCAGAAGAAATTAAAAATTAGCAGTGAAATGTTGCAATACATGTCATAAACTATACTTTCTGAATTGCCTTATGACTTTTGAATTGACTCTGCTTATGAACAGCTGTTTCAGGGCTTGAGTTTTCACTTCAAATTTTGCTAAAATCTGATGCCTGCTTTATCTGTGTTTGTTCTTTTGCCAGCCTTGCCTGTCAGCTCAAGTAGTCCTCTGTCTTGAGAGAAACTCGTATTAAAATGATGGACAGCAGCCATATTGTCTGTCTTAGTTTTTCTCTATTAAATTAAGTTAGCCCACTGTCCTTTTGAATTACAGGTGCTTTGTTTTTTGAACATCTTCATAGTCTGCTTTTATTTTTTTTTTTTTTTTTTTTAGATCTGAATTCCTTTGTGTTTTCTTTGTGGGGTGGTTGTTTATTTTTTAATGAAAACAGAATTTCCCATAGTATTTTGTTTATCATCTCCCAAATGCCAGGATGATTTTTTTTTTGTCTGCTAGGAATTGCTTTGTCCTAGGTTCTACTACAGTCTTGGATTATGTACTTGGAGTTAATTGATGCACTCTTTTTTGTATCTGGCCAAGTATTTTACTATCACATGTACTGAACCCTATTTTAGAGCAGGAATACTTGTTATTAATCCTGGATGCCAGAGAGATGCTCCCATTCTCTCCTGTTTAATTAATTTAATCTTTTGTGTATATGGAGTGCCTTGATAATGTTACTATATAAGCATCAAATAAGCCCACAGATTTTTTGCACATTAGTGACTGATCTTTCTTGTTTCTCTTAATTAGGAAACCCTCAATATGGGAAGAAGTAACAACAAAAAACCTGCTAATCCAGATAGCATTGTACGGTATTTCTGTTCTAGATTTTCTTGAGTATGGTCTATCCAAAAGCAATGTCTTAAACAATTGAGGTGGGCTGAACTACTTGTTTTTCAGCTATTAAAGAATTTATGTTGCTATTGCCATTACAAGCCGTAAGCTCCAGGGCTGTACTGTAGTGAGCTCAGAACAGGTATTCAGAGAAAAAAAGTCTGTGTTTTTCCAAAACATTTACAAGAGAAAAGGTTGTGGACAGGTGGGAATACATTGTGTAGTGTGTTTTGAATGCATCATCATTTGCAACAGTACTTACACAACTTAATGTTGTGTTGATGTGCAGTGGTTTCACCAGAAAGAAATGAAGCAGAAGAAGGCAATGGTTTGCATCGCTCCTCTCGGCAGAGGAAAGCTGTTGAGTGCTTTCAATCTCCAGTGGAAAGTAGGTGTGCTGGGCTGACCTTGGCTGGACACCTGTGCTCACCAAGCTGCTCTGTCATTCCTGCTTCTCAGCTGAACAGGGGAGAGAAAATAAGATGGAAGACAACTTGTAGGTTGAGATAAGGCGGTCCACTAAAGCAAAAGTGAAAGGTTGTGCACAAGCAAAGAGAAAAAAAAATTGTTTTCTTCCCATCAGCAAGTGATGTCTGGCCACTTCCAGGAAGCAGGGCTTCAGCGTGTGTATCAATTGCTCTGGAAGGCAAGCATTTTAAATAACACTGCATATTATGCCAGCCCCACCTTCCTCCTCCTTTTCTTAATTTTTATAGCTAAACTGATGTCATATGGTATGGAAAATCCCTATGGTTAATTTGGGTCACCTGTCCCAGCTGTGTCCTGTCCCGGGATCTTGCCACACTACTGCTTGGGAGCGCAATACTGGGGAGCCAGCGCTGATGCTGTGCCAGCACTGTTCAGCAGTAGCCAAAACATTGGTGTGCTATGAACACCTTTCCAGCTACAAATGAAGAGCTCAGCACTGTGAGGGCTGCTATGGGGAAAATTAACTCCATCCCAATACAGTATGTTACACAATATTATATCTTACACAGTTTCTCTTGAGAACTAATTTCTTGCATGCAAGTGGGGGGTTGTTGTTTGGAGTTTTTTTAAATGAAAATACATGCACACAACTTCTCTTTATATTTCTTACTTCATTTTGCCAGTAAATTTTATTGAATGCATGTATCCTGTGCACATACTTTTTTTTTGTTTTTTTTTTTTTTTCCATTTGGCATCCTTATTGCTGCTTTTCAGTTAAAAAAATTACCTATCTACCCTTGAAGGAATAGCAATTAAAGAGACTTAATAATCTTACTCTTGTGGTTTTCAATTCTTAAAAATCAGATGTGTGTATTTTTACTTCTATTGAGCACTGATTAGACTACCCAACCTCCCCCTCCTTGAAACTTTCCCTGAACAAAGAAATGGGTAATATCTGTCCCGTTTTCTGCCTCTTTGACTATTCTGGTTTCTCTCAAACATCTTTTTAACAAATTCTAAATTCTTTGTTTTCTACAGGTCTAAGAAAATGTAACCTAAGCCTTTCCTACCATAGTTCACCTGTCAAAGAGAGAAATTCAGGCAAAAAACCTAAAAGGTTGGTGTATGGTTTATGACAGTTCTCCTTTTTTTAGAGTGCTGTTGGTCATACAACTGAATAATGCTTTCAAGATTTCTTGGACTGGTGGTAATTAGAGGTTAATATAATTGCAGTTATTACTATGGTAGTCTGAGGGTAAAAAGAATGACACTACAGGTCAGGCCATCCTTTTTATTAGAGTTTCAATTTTATTTGAAAACACTGTATTTTTGGTCACTGATAAGGTGATGATGAGGGTTGTGGCTGAGATTGTGTGACTGACATTCATTTTTCTGGAATGGGAGCCATAATCTCCTTCTGGAAATCTTTGACTTTAAGGGTACAAATTAAGACTTAAGGTTTAATCTTGAAGGGTACAAATTATTAAAGCTGAAGGCAACTTATAGGGAGAGCCTGTATGGAAGTTTCAATGGACTTTTTTTCAATCACTCGAGGGTTCATGTTTGTTTATGAAACTATCCTTAAACAAGAAAAATGATTAATGAAATTCTAAATTATAAATTGCAATAATCCTTTTTGTAAGTGCTAAGAGTGGTTGAAATAATTAACTCAGTTTAAAGTTCTTTATTTTCTCAGAGCCATTAAACATAAAACAATTGTAATGAATATCTAACTATTTAGGAAGTTTATGCTCATTTATAAGGTCTTTTGGATTTACTTGCTATCATTAGAAAATCAAAAATCATCTATCTGCATCATAAATTAGAAGGCACTTTTTTCTTTCTCCTTAATAAAAATTAGGTCTCTTTCGGCCAATTCTCAGAAAGCTGATACAAAGGGAGTTCAAAATGATCACATGAAAACTGAAGCAACTTGGAAAGGCAACTTAAATGAAGTTCAGAGGGATCACATGAAAATTGGAGGAAGTCTGGCTGGTGTGAAGGAAATGCAAATAGATGGTTCAGTAAGAATTTTTACGTCATCATGTTAGTGAGATGTTTGCAGTACTTATGAAAGCTTCCAGTAATGGGCCACCTACAGGTCCCTTGGCTTACAGTTTTCTCTCAAGCAATTTGAAAATTGCCATGAACATTTTGTTTGTGCTGACATCTAATTTCTGATGGAACTTTATCAAGGCTGCAGCTTTCTTTAACACGTGTTCTGTTGATTTCATCTTTAGGCAAAATTTCATGGTGTGGGTGGTCTTTCTGACCACATCTCAGCTTTAAAAGAGATGGTCATTTTGCCGTTGCTTTATCCTGACATCTTTGAGATATTGAAATTTAAACCTCCAAGGTAACAGACACCATTTAAAACTATAAGTTCTTAACTCACTTATTTTCAGGAGAATGTTCAACTGAGGTATCAACATGTTTCCATGCTTCAAATTTTTCAGCAGTGTTTATGGTTCTTCTTAGCACTAGTAAAAAGTAACTTTTTAGAAATGGATAGAATACAGCACATATGTAGGTTCAGAGATTTACTGTGCAGCAAGACTATCCTTTAAAGGTGTCTTGCTTTTAAAAGGTGGAGTTGGAGATTTTTTCTTTAGAGTCCTGCGTGCAAGTGGGCTTGTTTAATTTGTGAGCAGGAAGAAATTATCTGTTGCTAGTTGACTGTAGTTTGTTTTGTGGAAGATCAGTTCTGTCTTCCACCAAGGTTTTTTTTTTTCCCAAATGCTCAAATATTAGTTTTACAATTGACAGGACTTTGAACTAGAACTTTGCAGTGTTTTTTTGTGCTTATGCTAAAATGAGAATCTGTCTCCTTCTTACCCAGCTAAGCAAGTCATGTGTTATGGAATGAGATTATTAGAGGTTCATTACCTTTATATATCCTTGGTCAGCAAAACTCAGTCATGATATATTGAAACAGGACTTTAAATTCTTTGCTTCCGGTAACTTTGAAAGTATTACAAACATTGAAAAGAAAATAAATGTTTTGCTTCTTTATTCGTTGAAATTTTTTTTGAAGCAGCAGTGCATTGGCTCTTCTAGTTGATGGAAATACAGAAAGGCAAAATACCTTCCCATTTTTAGACTGCTTCCTCTTCCTTAATCACCAGCAAAGGGAGACCAAATCCAGTAACTTAGAGCTTTTTAAGGGAGAATGAAATACTTTACTCTCAAATGTTGACTTTTGTGAAAACAAGAATGAATATGCAGTGTATCATTGAAAAATGAACTGGTGATTCTTAAGTTAGCCAGTTTCATATTCTGCATTGGAAGTTTGCTCTTGTTTGGCTCCACTGTGCTGTAACATCTCTGTTGATTTGTCAGAAGTTTTGACAGTGTTCTTCTGGGATGCTACTTTCTTTTCTCAAGGTTTTGTACATCTACATTATTCTCTTTATTAATTTTGTTTGCTGCCTTGCAGAATTGTGTAGGAACAATTTTGACTTTTTTTACACTTCACCTGTTACTGCTGTCTTATCCATGAAGGGTTTAGCTTAGGAGAGCAGAGTTGTGTGTTTTAGGGATGGGAGTTGTAACAGATACTTTTTCATGATGTTTTTTCTTATGAAACTTGTTGTGAATTTTTAAAAAATTTCTTTCTTTTAAATTGTAGAGGCTGTTTATTCTATGGCCCACTGGGGACTGGAAAGACCCTGGTTGCTCGTGCTCTTGCTAATGAATGTAGCAGAGGGGACAGAAAAGTTACCTTTTTTATGAGAAGTGCAGCCAACTGCATGAGTAAATGGGTAGGAGAATCTGAACGACAGCTTCATTTGGTATTTGAGCAGGTAAGACTGAAATGTGCCATGTGTTCTGTTGGGAATTGTAACTAATTTTTTGTGGTCGAGAAGAATTCACTCTTTTTCATGTTTTATCATCTTTCCACTGAAATGGGATTTTCGCTGTTCCCTTTTTCAGTGGAATTTTTAGGGGCTTGAAATCTTGACATGGATTGAAAAGACTAGTAAAGCAAACAAGAAAATCACCACCACCACACTCAAAAAACCCTCCACCATACACACAACCCAAACAGTCATAAAAAAGATTTCAAGAAGTAAGAGATGGTGGATTTAGAGGAGAAGAAAACAGATACAGGGTGAAAATATGTTAATTCAAATTGATAATGGAAGGTTGCTTCCAGAACCTCTGAGTGAAGTCCTGTCTCTGTTCTCATGGTTGCCAAATAGCTGTAAAAACTACTGGTAGGATTTGTTTCCTGTCATCCAGTCTCAGTGAGTTGACAGTCTGCTGCTTTCTGTTACTCATGCTACTCTATTCCATTAGGTTAATTAGTAGAGATCCCTGAAGCTAGTCAGAAAAATCTAGTTCCAGTGCCTGTCCAGCCATAATGTTTTTCATGAATTTTCTCTTTCAAATAGTGCTGTTTTCCTGATGTAAATATTCCTGTGTTTTCTTTGTAGGCCTACCAGATGTGAGCTTTAATTATTTTCTTTGACGAGATTGATGCTCTTGCTCCTGTACGGTCCAGCAAACAAGACCAGGTTCATAGGTAGGACACGTTTTGTATCTATGTACAAGGAGCTTGATCTTTTGGAAAAAAGATGGAAACTTATTTAACTTGGTGTGACACATTTATTTATCCTGAAAACTAGTAATTCAGTGCTAGTGAATTTCAGATGATTTTTAAACTATGATTGAAAACACTTTTATCTGTATTTTGTTATGTCTTAAAATAATTCTTTTGCTGTTCAGTATCTTGTCAATAAAAACTTGTCCTTTTTGAAGGATCGGTGGAGAAGGTTATATGGAACTGAAGAAAATTTACTAAACTGGTGAATGAAAATTATATTTTTCTGTTAGCTCTGTTGTGGGGATACTTCTGACACTTATGGATGGCTTAGCCAGCAGAGGAGAGGTTGTGGTGATAGGAGCCACCAACAGACTGGATTCCATAGATCCTGCTTTACGAAGACCTGGGCGCTTTGAACGAGAATTCCGCTTCAACTTGCCGAACAAAGAGGTCAGAACTTCAAGTCAACTTTAATGCTTATGTGGCAAAGTCCATCTTTATAACAAACCTCTGTAACAAGGCAGCATCGCAGAGCAGTGTAAGCTTCAATCTGTCATGTACAGCTTGGACAAAAGAGGGATATCTGGGCAAACCTGATACTGAAAATATATATGAATAAGAAGATGTCAACAAGAAGTTACTTCTCTAATTAGTTTTGTTTTTGCTGTGACCAGCAAAGAAAAAGATGCTGCTATTCATTGAAATGCTAAAGAAAGAATGATTGTATGAATTAGTTCTAAAGTATTGCTATAGTATCTTGAAGGTGAAAGAAATGGTGTGCACACAAGAGTTCTGTTTTGATAACAAAAGCTTTGATCAAGTCTGGTGCTGGAGCAAATTAAGTATGTTGGGATCTGATGTTCTTACTGGTACTTACTAAACATGGACAAAGATGTGAAGTACACTGCTCAGGTGCAGCACTTTGAGTTCAATGGCAATAGCTAAGCAATGAAGAAATTTGTTTTATAACAAGCAAAAATATTGGAGTAGGGATGTTTGGGAGAGAGATGGTATGCAAAAGTGTAACCCTGTTTTTGTGTTTTTTTCTCTGGCTATTACTGAGATTTCTTAGGACTTTTTGGAGCAAGGATAAAAAGGGTTATTGGATTGAAGGCTAGTAAAAATGCACAAAACAGTGCCTTTAGCACAAACATTTGTAACCAGTTTTTATCTGCTCTCAGGAACAGGAGACAAGGTGCCATGAAACAGATCTAATACATAATTTCCTTCTGTGGAAGAGTTCTAGAAGCCTGCCATAATTAATCTGTGTACCAGGAGATACTTCACTGAAAGTCTTGCTAGGATCAGAGATAAGAATAGGTGGTTTGACATTTTCTAGATGAGTGACCGTAGTTTGAGTCATAGTTTTTGTTCTTCTTGGTAACAACTGTAGCAATTTGAAATGGAGTGCTAGGACTGTTTTCTTTGAATGAACTGGCAGAAAGCAAATTTGATGAACTACTGAAATTGTCACTGTGAAATTTTGCTAAATTTGAGAGAATTTTCTTGAATGCAAGATGTCTGTTTGCAGATAAGGCTTTTACTACAATTTATTCTTCAGGATCATTAGGTCTCACACTTATAAAACTCACTTCTTATGGATGATGCACATGCCTTTTATTTAACTGCATCCCCCACAAGAGTTTGATGTAAGAATTTGAGAATTATTAAATTTCTTGCTTGAAGAAGCAGAGAGTGTATTAATAACTGGCCTTTAAAATACTTAGAAGTTTAGCAGGTAAGAAAAGCATTTGTACCAGTGTGAGAGTTTTGGGGGTTTTGTGTTATGTTTTTTATAAGAGAAAACTTAAGGGAAACTAAAATGCAACCATTTTCTTTCCAGGCAAGAGCAGAAATTTTGAAAATTCACACCTGAGACTGGACTCTGAAGCCATCAGACAGCTTACTTGAAGAACTGGCTGAGAAATGTGTTGGTGATTTTGAAAACAGTGTGGGTCCTTTTCCCCTGGGCAACTTTCAGCAACTCTGCCCCCAGCCTGTAGCACTGCATGGAGCTGTGACTGAAGTGCAGGAGCTGGCACTTGGCATTGTTGAACCTCATACCATTGGCCTTAGCCCATCGATCCAGGCTGTCCAGATCCCTTTGAAGAACCATCCTGCCCTCCAGCAGATCAACACTTCCACCCAGCGTAGTGTTGTCCACGATCTTACTGAGGGTGTACTTGATCCCCTCATCCAGATCATCAATAAAGATATTAAAAAGGACAGGACTCAGTACTGAGCCTTGGGGAACACCACTAGTGAACCCTCTGCCAACTGGGTGTAGCATCATTCACCAACACTCTTGGCCTGGCAATCCAGACAGTTTTTAACCTACATAACGCATATATATGTTGACATAACATTTGGTTCTTGTTTGTCAGGATTCTGTGGTGCTGATATTAAAGCTTTATGTGCTGAAGCTGCCCTCTGTGCTTTGCGCCGCCGCTATTTGCAGATACATGAGAGTAATAAGAGACTGAAGATAGATGCCAAATCGATTAAAGTAACAGCAAATGATTTTGCCACAGCCATGCAGAAGATTGTTCCAGCATCACAAAGAGCTGGGGCTTCACCTGGGAGAGCACTACCACCTATTTCAAAGCCACTCTTAGAAAACACACTGGAAAGAATTCTAAAAATCATGCAGAGAGCATTTCCCCATGCAAAGCTTGCACTGAAGAAGAACCAAGGTATTACAATAACATCTACTTGTTTAAAATTCTGCCAAAGCAAAAACTTCTGATTTGTGCAACCAACATACACACACCTCTCAACCATGAAAGTGCAATTTTATGCTTTGCGTGTGCACAGTGCAGGATGGGAGTTGTGAGTGACCTGCAACATGCAATAGGGAACTATGGGTTCTCTACTGGAGCCACCTGTCACTGACAGTAGCTCACATCACCTTAATGATTTCAGAGATGATCTAAGATTTCACATATGAGGCACTTCTTTCCAAATTGTAGAATCATAGAATGGTTTGGGTTGGAAGAGACCTTAGAGATCCCTGCCTTGGGGCAGAGACACCTTTCACTAGATCAGGTTTCTCAGAGCTCCATCCAGCCTGGCTTTGAACATTTCCAAGAATGGGGCATCTACAACTTCTCTGGCAACCTGTTCCAATGCCTCACCACTCTCATTGTAAAGAATTCTTTCCTATTATCTAATCTAAACTTATTCTCTTTCCATTTGAACCCATTCCCCCTTGTCCTGCCACTACATGCCCTTGTAAGAAGTCCCTCTCTGTCTTTCCTGTAGGTTTTCTTCAGGTACTAGAAAGCCAAAATAAGGTCATCCTCAAGCCTTCTCTTTTCCAGGCTAAACAAACCCAATTCTCCCAGCCTTTCCTCATAGGAGAGGTGCTCCATCCCTCTCATCGTCTTGGTAGCCCTCCTCTGGACTCATTCCACAACAGGTCAGTGTCCTTCCTGTGTTGGGCACCCCAGAACTGATGCAGCACTACAGGTGGGGTCTCACCAGAGCAGAGCAGAGGGGCAGAATCCCCTCCCTGGCCCTGCTGCTCACACTGCTTTTCATGCAGTCCTGGATACAATTGGGCTTTCTGAGTTGCAAGAGCGCATTGTTGGGTCATGTGCAGCCTCCCCTCCACCAGCACCCCCAAGTCCTTCTCGCAGTGCTGCTCTCAGTCTCTTCATCCCCCGTCTGTGTTGATACTGGGGGTTGCCCTGACTCAGGTGCAGCACCTTGAACTTGGTCCTGTTGCACCTCATGAGACTCTCCATTGTCCCACTTCTTGAGCTTGTCCAGGTCCCTCTGGATGGCGTCCCATCCTTCAGATGTGTCAACTGCACCACTCAGCTTGGTGTCATCAGCAAATTTACTGAGGCTACACTTGATTCCTTCATCTATGTAATTAATGAAGATATTAAATAGCACTGGTCCCAATATGGACCCCTGAGGGATACCAGTTGTCACTGGTGTCAGCTGGAACTCTGAGCCATTAATTGCTACCCTCTGGATGTGACATCCAAACGCTTTCTTATCTAACAGTCCACTCATCAAATCCCTCTGTCTCCAATTTACAGAGAAGGACATTGTGGGGGACCATGTAAAAGGCCTTACAGAATAAATGACAGATAAATGACATCTGTAACCCTTCTCTTGTCCACTGATGTAACCAATAATTATTACTAATGTAGTAAATAAAGGCTTAAATGAGAGGAGAAGGGTTTTTCTGATAACTAGGAACTGCAGAAGTTGTTCCTGCTCATCTTTACTCTAAGGAAAAACCTTAAAAGTTTTTGTCAATAGAGAGATAAAACCTGATGCAAATCATAGGACATACAACAGCTTTGTATAGACTTGTACCGTCTCCTTAGATCTGTGGTAGAGTGAACTCCTCAGAAAACAGCATTCAAATGACAAAATGCAAGAGAAGTGGTTTCCAGCACTAATTCCAAAGGTGTACTAAGGCAAGAGCAAGACATGACCTATTCAGGAAAGTTAACAAATTTCTCTTGTCTTTAAATGCTATTTTAGGGATTGATGGTATGGATGGGATTGACAGTGATGATGAATCACCATCAATCTCCACAAAGAAGTTAACTCATAAAATGCCTGATGGCAAAAAGGCAGAATTCCGCACTTTTAGCAGATATGTGTTTGTCCTCTTTATGATTACATATTTGAGATGGCTGCATCTGTAAAATGTTATGTAAATATGTGAGGGGTGCTAGATGAAGGAGTGAAGGGTATGGGTGGGGGTGATCAATATATGGAAGAAATAAGCATGAAGATCCAGCTGGGTACTAGAACTAACTGTTCTGACTGACTACACTGCCCTAACTCATCCAACTGAAGGGTCCATCCCTCTTTTACTAAGTCAAAGTGGTTGACAGTTTATTAAAACATGTTGGTTTAATCCATAGTACTCCTTGAAAGTTCAAGACCTACAAAAAGATCTTTATGTCGTTTTAGCTTAAAAAGCTTCTATGGATTCATGTAACCATCTTTTGCCCTTCTACCTTCCAAGATGGTTGGATGTAGTTGCACTGTTTTAGAATTTTCCTTTCTCTCCCATGGAGAATATAGATAAACTTCACTTCTTGTAATCTCTGTGTTTTGTGTTAGATGCGTACAAGCCTTGA
This sequence comes from Pardalotus punctatus, assembly GCA_013400915.1. NCBI lineage: Eukaryota > Metazoa > Chordata > Aves > Passeriformes > Pardalotidae > Pardalotus > Pardalotus punctatus. Next base: position 252 of record VZTX01005177.1, on the reverse strand, counting down.
CCAATAGCTCTTGGGAGGTGGATTGTCTTTGGCCAATAGACACTTGTTTATTACTGTGTATAAAAAGAAGTTCTTGTAAATAAAACTTGCTTCTTCGCCATCTTGAAGCCCGTCTGCCTGACTTCTCTACCTGCTTCCACAAATCCCATGAATAACAGAAAAGCAAACCATAACTGGTGACCCCGACGTGTACCTGCAGGTAGGAGAAAAAGCCCTCCCACACCTGCCTGCAGCCCCGCCCGCCCTCCCGGG
>VZTX01005176.1:0-11980 GCA_013400915.1 Pardalotus punctatus | reverse complement strand
GGATGGAAAGCACCCACCCATCCCATCCTGCCCCATCTAGGAATTCCTGGGGCGTCAGCTTGGTGTGGTTGGTGTCCATGAATGGAATAAGTCAGGAATAGCTTTAAATGGCCTTTAAATTCCCAGACTGGAATTTTTTTTTGGTGGTTGCACTACAGGAGTGAGCTGGATCCATGCATGGAATTTTTATCCATGGTCATCATGGAATCTGAGCATAGTTTGGGTTGGAGGGAACATTTTTGGTCTGGCACCTTTGGTTTGAGCAGCATTTCTTGGGGTTTGTGGCTTTTAAATCGCTGATTCTTGACTTTAGGAAAAGGAATTTTTGGGATACACGCTTCCAAAGGGGGATCACCCAAACCCAGGGGAGGAATCAAGGTCGTGGTGATGGTCTGATGTTGTGATCTCCGCAGAACTGCTGGAAAAAGGGAATGTTTAAGGGGTTTGGGGCTGTCAGGGAGAGTGCCAGCCTGGTTCCTGATGGGATGTTCCCACCTGCAGCAAATCCAATGTCAAAACCCCTCCATCCTAAAAGGCACAAAATTGGGTGCTGGCCCTGGATGCCGAGTAACGTCTTCAGGTGACACATTTCAGGTCTGGATCGGGGCTTTTTTAGGGTCAAAAAAGTCCAAAAGTTAGGGCCAAAATCCACTTCTCTCCCCAGGGCTCTGCCCAAGGACGGGGTGGTGGAGGTTGCAGGGCTGCCCTCATGTAGCAGTCCCAGGGATGGGGTTTTTGCTGCGTTGTGGCTTTGCTTGGAAAAAAAAAAAAAAAGAGAAAAGAGAAAGAAAATCCATTTTTAGCCCTTTAAACACATCCTTAACCTCACACCAGCTCCGGAGGCTCCCCCGCACCAGCGCCAGGGCTTTACTCATCAGGAAAGTAAACATGGACTTTAGGGCCCTGAAACAGCTTAAATCCCAAAAAAACCGCCCTGGAGGACAGGGATAAACAGTGCTCCAATGTTATCGTTTGTGCGGGGGGTGCTGGACGCGGCCACGACCGCAAGAAGTTCTTCCCCAGCCCGGGAAAGTGCCGGGAGTTCGGCCGGGAGCAGCTGTAGCAGGGAACGGATTTTTTTTGCATTTTCTGCCCTGATAAGCAGCCCCCCACCTTCTGGGGGGCCCCATCTCAGGGGGGGCTGCAGGATGGTGCTGGTGGCTCCTCGGTCCGTCAGCAGGATGGCTTTGGGAAAATCCCTCTCCCAATTCCCCGATTCTCCGCAGCCGGCGCCGTTTCCAGCAGATCCCAGCGTGGGTTTCGGTCAGCTCTGGGGTTGGGTGGGAGCTGATCCCGAGGAGACCCCGTGTGGGATTTTGTGCTGGTTAAGGGCAGGGCTGGGTGATCTCAGAGGTCTTTCCCAGCTGGAATAATCCTGGGATTCTCCAGGTTAGTGCCTCAAACCCGCGCTGGGAGCTCGCACCGCTCTGCTCCGGGAGACGCCGTAGGAAGCAGGGAAGGTGTGTACACGTATTTATATCCCAAAAAAATCCCAGCCCTCGGAAGCCTGAATTGCAGAGGGGCCCTCTCCTCGTCTCTCTGGGGCTAAAGATAGCCCTGAGTGCAGCTGAGCCGTGAATCAGGAGGAAAAAATGCGGGTCAGCTCCTGAACGGAGCCGGGAACGCTCCGAGACTCAGCTGCTCCCGACCTCGCTGTGCCGGGGAGAAATCGGGGCTCCAGCCCCACAGACCCCACAGCTGCTCCCAATCCCGATCCCAATCCCGATCCTGATCCCGATCCCGCTCCGGCAGCTTCAGAAAAGGCTCCCAAACCCCCTGAGGGATGGGTTGTGGGGCTGGTTCCTCTGCGGGGTTCACTGGGGCAGTGCCGGGGCTGTTCCCGGGATGGAGCTGGTGCTGGGAGCAGGATCCAGGTGGTGAAACCCGGCATTCCCAACCCATGGATGTGCACACGCGTGTGCGTGGTGGGGCATCTGCATGTGCCAGGACAGGGCGTGACCACAGGCACAGCCGTGGGCACACTGATGGTCAGTGATGGTCACTCACACCCATGGACACACCGATGGTCACACATGTCCATGGACACACTGATGGTCACTCACACTCATGGACACACTGATGGTCACACGTGTCCATGGACACACTGATGGTCACATGTGTCCATGGACACACTGATGGACATTCACACCCATGGACACACCGATGGTCACACGTGTCCACGGACACACTGATGGACACATGTGTCCATGGACACACTGATGGTCATATGTGTCCATGGACACACTGATGGTCACTCACACTCATGGACACACTGATGGTCATACGTGTCCATGGACACACTGATGGTCACTCACACTCATGGACACACTGATGGTCATACGTGTCCATGGACACACTGATGGTCACTCACACTCATGGACACACTGATGGTCATACGTGTCCATGGACACACTGATGGTCACTCACACTCATGGACACACTGATGGTCATACGTGTCCATGGACACACTGATGGTCACTCACACTCATGGACACACTGATGGTCATACGTGTCCATGGACACACTGATGGTCACTCACACTCATGGACACACTGATGGTCATACGTGTCCATGGACACACTGATGGTCACTCACACTCATGGACACACTGATGGTCATACGTGTCCATGGACACACTGATGGTCACTCACACTCATGGACACACTGATGGTCATACGTGTCCATGGACACACTGATGGTCACTCACACTCATGGACACACTGATGGTCATACGTGTCCATGGACACACTGATGGTCACTCACACTCATGGACACACTGATGGTCATACNTGGACACACTGATGGACACTCACACCCATGGACACACAGATGGTCATATGTGTTCGTGGACACACAGATGGTCACATGTGTCCACGGACACACTGATGGACACTCACACTCATGGATACACTGATGGTCACACATGTTCATGGACACACTGATGGTCACTCACACCCATGGACACACAGATGGTCATACGTGTTTGTGGACACACTGATGGACACACGTGTCCATGGACACATGGATGGTCACTGATGGTCACTCACACCCACTGACACAGATGGACACACGTGTCCATGTGTGCCCCGTGGCCATGGGACCGATTCCCTCTTCTAATTTTTTTTTTTCCTATCCCACTGTTGCAAACTCCACTCCCATTCTTTCCCGTTCACGTAAAACCTGACATGGACTCAGGGCCAGAATCCCAAAGGACAGGCAGGAGGCACCTGGGAAGTGTCCCTGTCCCTGTCCCGTGCTCCAGGTGTGCTCACAGAGGACCTGCTTGATTTTTCCATGCTTTGCTCTCCCCTTTTCCAAGCCAGGAGCGGGTTTCCCCCTTAAAGGCGTTTGAGGCGCTTACGGCAGCTCTGCTCCCGAAAAAACGAGGAACAGGGTGAAGGCAGCGCTGGCGTCTGAGCAGGGCGGCATCACCCGGGACCCGGCGGGATCACAGAACCGTGGAATGGGTTGGGTTGGAAGAGTCCTCGAGCTCATCCCATTCCCTGAGCCCTGGGCAGGGACACGTCCCACTCTCCCATTGCTCCAAGCCCCATCCAGCCTGGAATCACACCCCCCACCTGGAAGGGACCTTTGGTGCCGCATCCCAGGTTAACCAGCGCCCGAACCGCTCCAAACAGAACAATTCTGGTCCGGGAATCCCATCCATTGCTTCCCTTTCCCTCCACTGGCGCTGGAATGTCCCGGCAGAGCTCGGAGGTTTCACCCTGGTTGAGGAGATCAAACTGGGACGTGCTGGGAGCCGGGATCCCGGGAGCAGGAATTGCCATGGGACAGAGCTTCGCGCTTTGCGCTCCTGCTCCGGCTCGGCTGCCGCCGTCCCGCGGATTTCCATCCTCCCCGAGCCCCAGCGCCAGGAAATAGTTAACCACGCCGGGATTTTGATTAGCAGAGCCTTCAAGTCAGTAAAAAAGACAGTCGGGGCGAACTCTCGGGAGCATGCTAATGAAGTGAAGTCATCCGCACACAGCAGAGGAATATCCATGCCTGCTCCACGCCGCAGGATTCCCGGAGCGGGGCGCAGGTGGAGCGGGGCTCGCAGGGACCCGCGGCTCGGCCGCCCCGACGCCTTCGCTCCCCTCCCTTTGGATATTGCCACGCTTTCCCTGGGATTTTTTTTTTTTTTTTTCGCCTCACTGGAGCTTAATGATATTTCCAGCTCGGCGGGAGCTGCGGGAAGGCTGGAGATAGCGGAGTGAGAAGCTTGGGAAGGCGGCACAGGGCAGCTCCCGGCTCTGCGGGAAAGGTGAGGGCATTCTCTTGGAAAATCTCTTCTTTTGCTGGAAAATCCCTTGGGTTTCTCCCTGTCACCAGCGCCTGGGCTGTGGCACTGCTGGGGGTGGGGAAAGGGGGGTGTTTCTGGAATCAAACGGTGCTGGATCCGCAGCCGGAAAGTTTGGGAATGGGGTCGGGGGGATGGAGATGTCCCAAAAAATCCTGTGGTGTCCAGGTACGGAGCTGCTCGGAGCAGGAGCTTCCCCCCTTGATCCCACTTGGAAAAATCCGTGGGCACTTTTAGGAGCATTGAAAAATATCCTTCTCCTCTTGTGGGACTTTGCGAAGAAACTGTGGGAAGGTTGGATCCTTTCTCTTGGGATCGGCGCCTCACAGGTCCCACCTTGGCTGTAAAAATCGGATTTTTTTGGGATAATTGAGAAACTTAGGACAGAGTAAAGTTTTAGTTGAGCCCGAGGGCTAAACCCGGTAACTCCAGCATGGATTTGGCCACGCTGGAGCTGATGAGCGGCCAGGGCTGTTTAATTTATAAGAAATCACCCCACGAAAACATTGCATTTTTGTTTATGGGAAATGCAAGAAAAATATGCAGAAGAGGTTTCACTCCCAAACAGCTGAGGTTAACCCGTTCAGGATGATGATTCCAGGATTATTCCTGGGATAAACTGAGCACAGATCACTTTCCAGTGGTTAGAAACGAGCTGGTGACTCAGCGGCTGCCTCGGGTTTAGTGCTGTGCAGATCCTCAGTCTGGCTGTTCCTAAATTTTGTGTTTTCTGCCTCATGGAATTTTAATTTTCCTTTCGGAGAAGCGTCCAAACTTGTGGCACTGCAAGGATTTCGAGGCAGGCAGACACCCAGCTCCCGGGTTTAGGAGACATCCTGGAATACCCGGTGCAAAAATACTCGCTGCAAAAATGCGTCCGTAAAAAACAAAATCTGGTTTTATCCATGTGGGGTTAACGGGATAGCAGCGTTCACTGGATTTTTGGCCTAGGGACTCACAGCAGGACTGGTGGCACGATGGCATTTTGAATCCTCTGTGGAAGCATCGTTTCCATCTATCCCAAAAAGTGAGAGTTACTCTGAAAGCAACATCTCTGTCCCAAAGCAGAGCCCTCCAAACCCCATCCCTGGAAAACAGCTCCGTGTCCACCTGCCGTGGGACCACCTTTCCGGGAATTTTGTCCCTTTCCGGGAGCTCCGTGCTCCTGGAAATGCACCCTGGTCCACGTGTGCTGCACTCCAGGGTGACACCTCGGCAGCCCCGCGGAGGGCAAGCCCAGCTGAGCGGATTTTGGGAAGAGATTTTTCCATGGGGGGGTGATGAGGCTCTGGAAGAGGTTTTCCAGGGAAGCTGTGGCTGCCCGTGGATCCTTGGAAGTGTCTAAGGCCAGGCTGGACAGGGCTTGGAGCAGCCTGGGACAGTGGAAAGTGTCCACGGTGGGACTGGATAATCTTTAGTGTCCCTTCCAACCCAAACCATCCCGGGATTCTGGGATTTCCTGTCCCATCTCTGTGCCGCCTCTCCCAGCTTTCGGGGTGATCCTGAGATTCCCCAAATCAGAGATTCCCCTCGTGCGTTCTGCCTGATCCGGGCTGCCCAAGGAACGAGCTCAAATTCCCGATTCCTCGTTTTTGTGGATCTCCACAAAGCCTGGCCGTGGGGCCAGCCCCGGCTGCCTTTGGAGGAGGGAGGTGGGACCACATTTCAGAACCTGGAACGCTGGAATGCTCCCCTTCCCAACCAGCACATGGATTTTGTCCTTCTCCCGAGCCCTGTTTCAGCTGGAGCTGCTCCAGAACCTTCTCCATGTGCATCCCATGCAAATGTCCCGGTCACTCCTTGTGCTGTTTGGATTTTTGCTGTGGATTTTGGGGGGGGCTGCAGCACTCCGAGACCCAAAAATCATCCAGCGGGAGCTTCCCGTGGATCCCACAGCCTCCAGCCCCTCTTGGAATGTCCCCCATCCCTTTTGGCTGGCGGTGCTTGGAGCACAAAGGTGTTAAAGGGCCCGTGGCCACTACTAAGCAACAGTTACCAACAACCTCAGGCAAATAAAATCTGGGATATTGTGGAAACCGGGAACAGCGGCCGCTTCCCAGCGTCCCCGCTGGGTGAGTCAGGAGCGTGTGGCTGCTGCTCCCTGCTCCTTCCTCGATGACAGCATCCACACATCCAGCCCGTGGAGGCTGCAGATCCCGGGATATTTATGATGCTTCCACACAGCGAGCGTTTCTCTGGCTGCCGGGAGAGCGGGAGCGAGGAGCTGGGATTTGCACGTTCCCGTCCTTTGGGCTGGGATTTTAGGTCTGTTACGGGGTGTTCCCGCTGCCGTGTGCTCTTTTCCTGGGAATTCTGGGCTCGTGGAAGGTCAGCAAGCCTTGACTCGGCACCAGCCAGGAGGGGAATCCAGGTGTGGAAGGAAGGGAATTATCCCAGTGGTGTTTGATGCAGATCCTCGAGACGTGGATTGCTCAGGGATAATTTTGGCAAGACCCTGGCACAGGTTTCCCAGAGAAGCTGTGGCTGCCCCTGGATCCCTGGAAGTGCCCCAGGGCAGATTGGAGCAGCCTGGGATAATGGAAGGTCCCTGTCCGTGGCAGAGGTGGAATGGGATGAGCTTTCAGGTCCCTTCCACCCAACCCATTCCATGACTGTTCCACAGAAATCCCCCCTCAGGGGCCGGCTCCATCCAAAGGAATCACTTTTGGAGGTGCCCATCCTGCTGCTGATCCCCATTCCAGGGAATACCGGGCGAACACAAAACTGACATTCACTCAAAACCTCTGAAAAATCCATGATTTTATCCAGGGCGCTGTTCCCAAGGCAGCTTTCCCAGGATGGCCCTGCTGCTGCTGGAAGGGCTGGAAGCCTCTGGAAAGGCATTTTCCACATGCAGGTGGATTTATTTCAGCTCTGAGCTGTCATTCCCTGGCTCCTTATAAATAACTGTCCAGGGACAGGTGTCCATCTGTCCGAGCCCATCTGCAGAGGCATTCCCTGGATCTCCTGGCACGCTGTGCTCCCAGAATCTCCCAGGATTTGGGGACAGCAAATCTTGTCTGGAAAAGTGTCCATGCCGGAGCTGCCTCACCATCCCATGGGCTCTGACTTCCCAGGGATCCTGGCTGTGGAAAAAGGATGGGTTTGGGTTGGTGGAGAGGACCCGGCTCCTGCAGTGGTGTGGTCGTGGCTTCCATGGCTCCCGGGCTCTCTCCAGGATGGAAATGTTGGGATGTGCTGGGCGAGTGAGGCAGCAGGAGGGGCACGGAAAGGGCGGAAAGGCAGGAAATCCCTCCAGACAGGGAAGTGCTGCCGCTTTTCCCAGCCTTGAAACACGTCCCGGCACAGAGCCCGTGGGAATCACCCTGGGAATTGCTGTCACCACCTGTGAATTCCCATCGTTCGCCGTGCCTGTGGATGCTCCCTCACCTTCCCAGCCTGTCATCCAAGAGCTGCCGAAAATCCCCTGGAATCTGTGGCTGCCACCTCCACAGCACATCCAGCTTTTCCTGGGCAGGCGGCACTTGTGGAAAGGATGGAGACCTTGATCCAGGTGCCTCTGGAGCCGCTGTCCCTTTGCCTGGATTCTCTGGCATCGCCCCCGAGCCCGGCTGGCTGCGGGGACAGTCACCAGGACTTCGGCAGAAGTGACGTCACTGCAGGAATGTGGTGCTTCCCAAATATCCTGGAGCGTGGGCAAGGCTTGGAGGAGCTTCCTGAGGAGCTCCCACCTTTCCCTGGGAAGGATGGGGAGGAGGAGACGGATTCCAGCGCGGGGGCTTGGTTCAGAGAACGACTCCAGCGCCTTCAGGCTTGCTGCTCTGGAAAATGAGGAGATGGGGATGCAAAACCCTCGGAAGCTTCTGGTTTTGTGGGAATTTTGGGTGGCGTCGCTCCAGGTGCTCCACAGGGAATGTGGGGGTGGCACCGGCAGCTGTCCCTGTGCTGTCACCTCCGTCCCATGGCCCCGTCCCCTCTGTATCCCTTGGGATCGATCCCTGGGAGCAGCCAGCACATCCCAGGCACTTCCTTCCCTCCAAGATGAGGAATTTCTCCGATGCCACAGGGACACAGGGGATTCCTCATGCCGGTCACATTCCCGCTGCTCCAGAGCCTCGGTGCGCACAGATCCCGCAGAATTCCAGCCCGGGCAGTGCAGGTCCGTTCTGTGGGCGAGATCATCGTACAGGAGGGATCTCTGATTCCATATGGGAATTTTTCCATGTGCTGGACACCCTCGTGTGTCCCTGTGCATCCCGATCTTGTTTCTGCACCGTGGGATGATGCACCTTTCCCAAAACATCTGACTTTCCTCTTCGCTTCCAAGCTCAAGGGAAAAATGCCCTCTCAAGGAATGGAGTTTTATCCCATGCCTTGATTTAAAGGGAATGGAAGGAGAGGCTTTGGCTTGAGTTTATCGTAATTAACTCCAGGAGAAAGCTTGGGATCGCCGCGGCTCCGCTCTCCTGGTTTCCCAAAGGATTCCTGGGGGGAACATGGGCCCGGGAGGCTCCGGGGAGGCTCCCGAGCTGCTCCCGGACAGCAGCCGCGTTTTGGAGCGGGAAGCTGGAATCCCGGAGTACAACATCGCCACCTGTTTGCCACACGCGAACCTACAGCGGGAAAAATCCCGGCTGGACGAATCCCACCGGGATGCGCGGCGTTGGGGATGTGTCCCGCCGGGATGAGCACCGTCGGGAAGAAGCGATCCGGACACAGCCCGCAGGGATGCAGCCCGTTGGAAAGTCCTAAATCAGGATGAATCCCGGCAGGATGGAATCCCGTGGGGATGTATCCCAGCAGGATGATCCCATCGGACAGCTCTCCATCAGCAGAGCGTCAGGATGAAAATCCAAATTTCAGAGTCACCCTCAAGTCACGTGGAGTCACCGAAAGGTCACAGAGCCCCCGGATGAAATCCCAGAATTATTTGGGTTGGAAGGAACCTCAGAGCTCATCCCATCCCACCCCTTCCAGGGCAGGGACACCTCCCACCATCCCAGGCTGCTCCAAGCCCCATCCATCCTGTCCTTAGGCACTTCCAGGGATCCAGGGGCAGCCACAGTTTCTCTGGACACCTGTGCCAGGGCCTCCCCACTCACAGGGAACAATTCCTTCCCAAAATCCCATCTATCCCTGCCCTCTGGCAGGGGGAAGCCATTGCCATTTGTCCTATTGCAACAGGCCCTGCTAAAAAAGTTGGGATATTTCAGATATCCGGCAATAAACTGAGGATTCCTCCCATGCTGGGTTTATCCTCCTTCCCCTCAGAGCTAAAAGCTGTTCCAGGCCGATCCATCACATGCGGGATATTCCTACCCTTGGGATAAACACCCCGTTTATCCCCGTTCCCATGGATAACGTGGTCATGGATTAATTGTCAGGCTTTGGTTTGAGAGAAGCCTTTGGGGAAGTGACTCCCGGAGACCTTTGTGTGTTTAAATTTATCGGGATTGGAAATATTTGGATTCCGTGGGTGAATCCGGACGTTCTTGGATGGAAAGCCCTGGCTGCTCCTGCAGGAGGAGGTGTGTGCCCGCTCTCAGACCTCCCCGCTCCGGAAAACGGGAATGAGATCGCTCGTTAATGGGGATTTATGGCACAAATCCGCTGCTCTTTGGTCGGGACAAACAGCCCTGGGTGGGATTTGAGTCCCCACCAGCCCGGAGCACCGAGTGCCACATCCAGGCCTTCCTTGGACACCTCCAGGGATGGGGACTCCAAACCTCCTGAGCTGGAGGGCACGGGAAGCTGTTTGTGTGGAGTGTGGATGTGGAATTTCTCTCCCCACGCCGCTCGTTGTTATGCAAAGCCAAGTCCTGGAAAAATCCTGAATTTCCCCTGTCATCATTTGGAGGAAAAGCGCCTCTCCAGAATTCCGCAGGGATTGTCCTTTCATCCCGAGCACCTCCGGGTGGGAATGAAGTCTGTGTAGAGCAAGGACCCAGACCAGGGCAGAAACCTCCTCCTCCTCCTCCCCTTTTTATGATTTTTTAACCCTCCAGCAGCTCCGAACCCTCTGAAAAGCTGCTTTTTATTCACACCTCGGAGCAAAACTCAGCCTGAGCCACTGCGGCTCCAATAAAACTTTAAAGAGGGTCTGGACTTGGTGGTGGGAAGGAGCCGGGATGGAAGTGGGAGTGAGGGAAAGCCTGACTGGTGTTGGAGAAATTCGGGCAAGCTGCTGGCTGTGGTGACCCTGCAGGAGGAATGGATGGGGTGTCCCAGGTCCCCAGAGCATCCTTGTTCCAGTGCTGGATGAGCCAAGATCCGTCCAGAGTAGCTCTGGGATGATCCCTGCAGGATTGGGGGATGGCCAGGTCCGGGATCGGAGGCAGGTGAAGATGATTTTCCCTGCTCACTGCTCTTGTTCATTCCAAATGCAAAAAAGAACAGGAAAAGGATTGAATTCCGGCCAGGATCGGGGGGCTGGAGCAGGAATGGGCTCGGGGCTGCTCCGGCCTCTGCAGGTGACGCTCAGGAGGTTTTTTTTTGGAAATGATGGAGCTGGAAACGCAGGATTAACTGGGTTGATTGGAAATGGCAGAGGATAATCAATCCTGTTGCAGAACCAAGCCCAGCCCATGGAATCAAGAGGAGCTGGTGACAGCTCCGGGCCGGTGACCCCTGTGGTGGCCTGAGGGTGCCCCGGGGAAGGCTCTGCCTCACTCCTGGGAGCTTCCCAGCTTTTCTCTTCTGGAGACACTCCGAGATCTCCTGCAGGAATCCCAGGTGGAAACCCCGGAGCAGGGACAGCTCTGCCATGGAAAAAGGTGGGAAGGTGGCTCCTGCTCCTGCCAGTGCCAGCAGCCACCCTGGAGTCGCCTGTGGGACAGGATCCTGCAGCCCAAGAGCCACTGGTGACACGGGCAGGGAGCCGGCTCTGGCCGAGCCCCATCCCGGCCGGATGCTCCGGAGCATCCCTGCAACCCCACCGGCACAGGAGGGGGGTGAGCACCGCACGATGCCTGGTTCGGCACAATCCCGATCTTCCTGCGTCTAAATAGCCGGAAAATCGAGCTCTGGAGTTTCGCACCCGCGAGGGCAACGCGGCGCTGGAGCCCTGGATACGTGGCGGATTCCTGGAGGGAGCCGGGAATGGGGACACGGCCGGGGCTGCTCCCCTGGCACCGCGCTGGCATCACCCCCTGGATGGCATCGGGACACCAGCAGGATCCCACATCCCTCCAGGAGCCTCGGGAATGGGGCAGAGCTGCAGGACCAACCAGGGGCCACCCCTCAGTGACCCCTCCAGTGCCGCCAATTCCTCGGAGCCACATTTCCCTCGTGCCCATTCCCAGCTCCGTTCCATTTCCTGCTCCCGGGCACAGGGCTGGAGGTTTTTTGGCTCAGCAGGAGCAAGGGCCGGGCGAGCTTTGGTTGCTTTGATTCCAGTTCAAAAGGAAGCTTGAAAGCAGCCGGGGCTCTCCGTGTCCCGATCCCAAATCCCTACATCCCAGCCAGGCTGGCACAGCCAAGCACCAAAATCCTCACGGAGTGGAGCAGCTCCAGCTGGGGAGAGCCCAGGGCACCCAGCAGCAAATCCCAATCCTGGGGTGTCCAGGAGCAGATCCCAGTCCCGGGGTATCCGGGAGCAGATCCCAGTCCCGGGGTATCCAGGAGCAGATCCAAATCCCAGGGTATCCGGGAGCAGATCCCAGTCCCGGAGCATCCAGGGGCAGATCCCAATCCCAGAGTATCCAGGAGCAGATCCCAGTC
>VZTX01005175.1:122582-182636 GCA_013400915.1 Pardalotus punctatus | reverse complement strand
CAAGTAAAACCACCACATACCTGCAGAAATGTGTGGGGTTACGGGATATGAGTAGTAGGGGAGCAAGCCTTGAAAGCCAAAGTGAGCTTCTGTCTCTAGTCTGGAAGAAGCCCTGGGACCAGTGAAAATATCCTGGTCACAGGGACAGTGGCACTATGGGTCTGTGAACTGCATTGTGGGTCAGTGAACTGCTGGACCTGTTAGAAGAGAGAATCACTGTTTGAGACCTTAATAGGTATTGTTTACCTGTTACCATAAAAGGTGAAGTTGTGAAACATGATAGTTAATTGGAGCACTTTGTAGTGTAGAGTTAGGTCCTGTTTGTGTTGTAGTATAAAAGGAATTATCACTGTGCAATGAACTTCTTTGCTCACCACCACCATGGGAAGTCCATGCCCCTTTAATCACCACAGAAATGCTTATCACAACCAAACTACATTTTCTTAAATTTATTTCTTCTATAAATTTTTTATTTTAAAATCTTTGAGTTTATTTTTAAACCCTTTCTCTTCTCATTTTACCTAACAACTCTCAACAGCATCGAGCAGGCTTTCATATCCCACAGTTGTATAGACCTGATAGAAGCAAGCACAAGATCAGAAGTGTCAGCTCCAGTCAATGGTGGGAGAGAAACCCTTGGACAAGGTAATGACAGTACCTTGGTCCCTGCTCCAAACAATTTCTTGACAGGGACTAGAGAAAGAGTCTGAAAGCTGAAAAACTTCAAACATAGATTTCTCTTATTCAAATTATACTTATGTTCAGGATTTAGTGTTTATATGGTTAATAAAAATGAGAGATGCAAATAGTTACACTTGATATTACAAATATGTTACTGGGAATATTTGTAAACCTAGCAAGGAAAAGTTTACAGTGACCTTTTCTATACTTGGTTTTCTTTATCCGCATAATAATACGAATAATCGTTCCAAGATCAAGCCTTTCCTGCCCTAATGCTGCCAAGACATATAAGAAAAAATAGAAACTAAACATTAAAGCAAATAAGCATAATAAAAATAAACATAAAGAAACAAACATGAGTTTACTATAATAAAGTTGAATGTCATGGAAATGGTCGTTTTTGACCATGCAAAACTCTTTGGGGAAAAATATGCTTAAGAATGAATGTTTCAACTTTTAAAACTGAAAAAGTTTCCTTCAGAATTGAAAGTCACTTGAGCGAAAATTTCACTGATGTGCTATATTTGTCTTAGCTTGTTTTCTGTAGCAATAACATACCTTCCTGGAGCTGAATTTTAGAACAACTGTTTATAGACATCTCTTTCTTTCATAATTCTTAAATGAAGCACCAGAATCCTCACTACATTGGTTGAGACAATTTAAGATAATTTTTTTGTGAATTCATATTTCTGTATTTATTATCATCATGTATTTTGGGAATACATTGGTTAGGCACAATTCTGAGTAGAAAGTATCTATCTAACTCTTGTATGTGTGAGATTTTGTTCGGGTATACACATTTATACAATGTGTACACTTCTATGTTGTTCTTCCCATCCAAGTATCAGGAGCCAAAAATAAGCACTTGAAGTCAGCAGTAAAAATTTGGAAAGCAGCAATTTGGAAAACATCTGGGAAAACAGTGGGGAAAAAATTGGAAAGCAGGACTACAGAAGTGATTCTTCCCCTGTGCTTGGTGCTGGTGAGGTTGCACCTTGAGTTCTGTGTCCAGTTCTGGGCGCCCCAATTTAGGAAGGATGCTGAGGTGCTGGAGCATGTCCAGAGAAGGGCAGCAAGGCTGGTGAAGGGTCTGGAACACAAGTCCTGTGAGGAGCAGTTGAGGGAGCTGGGAGTGTTTAGCTTGAAGGAAAAGAGGCTCAGGGGAGACCTTATCGATCTCTCCAGCTCCCTGAAAGGAGGGTGCAGCCAGGTGGCATTGTCTCTTGTCCCCAGCAACCAGCTACAGAATGAGAGGAGTTGTACCAGGGGAGTTTTAGGTTGGACATTAAGAACAAGTTCTTCACAGAAAGAGTGATTGGGCACTGGAATGGGCTGCTCAGGGAGGTGGTGGAGTCACCTTCCATGAAGGTGTTTAAGAAATGACTGGATGTGGCACTGAGTGCTGTGGTCTTGTTGAGAAGGTGATGTTAGGTCATAGGCTGGACCTGATGGTCTGAAAGGTCTTTTCCAACATAGCTAACTCTGTGATTCTGTGATTCAGTCTGAGGAGGCAACTACCATGCTTTCCTGCTCACATTAAAGTCTTGATACCGTTATCTCATGTAGTAAATTAATAGAACCAAAATAATTTCCTGTTTTGATCTTAGTTCCTTGGTGATGAAATAAAAAGAAATATATTAATGATGCAATTTAAATAAAGTAATTGCTGACATTTGCTATGACCTGAATCGGTTTTGAAGGATTATGTTTAAATTCCCTACCCAAGAAAAAAAAGAAAAACCAAAACCAAAACAAAAAAACCAAAAAAACCCCAGAAAACAAACCAAACAAGACCAAACCAAAACCAAAACAACAAAAAAAAAATCCCCAAACAAACAAACAAAAAACCCAATAAACCACAACCAAAAACAACAAAAAATACCCCCCCAAAAAACACACAAAATTTCAAAACCTTTAGTTCTGCATAGTGAAGTATAGGGTGATGCTGGAAAACCACAGATATTGGTTTAGACATCTTAAGTGGCAGAGATGTCATTACAATGGTACTGAATGGTGATGCATGTCATTAAAACAAGATGTTGCATGACATGTCTTTCAATTATTTGGTTGCGCTGGAAATACTGTAGGAATTTCTTTTAAATAATGTAAAGCTAATGGCATGCCAATCAAATTCAATAGAATGTCACAGAAATGCAGATGGCAGAAAAAAAAAATTGCATCATTCAGTTTATTGTGTCCCCTCCCCCAGTAGAGAAGTATCTTTTACCGTGAAAACAAAAACAAGGCAAGCTGGCACTTGCATCCGGCTTACATCCCTAAAATGGTCTAAATTGAAAAGAGGGGTTTGCTATAAATCTTACTGAACTGGTTCAAAGTAAAGTAAATACCCTCCTTAAGACTTAGGGTGAACATCTGCCTCAGAGTTCACACACTTGCAGGCTGATGGGAGATACATAATTTGACAGGCCAGTGTGTGGGGCACAGGGCTCTAGCACTAAATACAGCATTAGAGGCCAAAACAGATTTCCCTGCCTTATAACTGAAAACACAGGACATAAGGCAAATACTGAATGGAAATGTTTTATATTTGCTTACATTGTAGCTATATTGGAACTGTCATGGGGGATTTCTTAAGAGTTACTGCCCAGCAGGGGTGAATTGTCCTTGGCTGTGCTTCAAATCATTATTATCTTTTCAATGATCATGAATCCTTCCTAAACACCTCAAACATTATTTCTTCAATACTGACATACTTCTAACGAAGAGATTCTGCTTGCAGATATGTAATTTTCAGGTAAGCACAACCAATGAGGGAATTTTATGAGGAAACCAGAAAAATAGAAGTGAAGTGAATGCATGCACTAGTCTCATGCCAAAGCACTTCCTAAGAAAGAAAGAATGAACAATGAATCTTATGAAATTAGTACTTAATTTACAGTAAGAAAGCAGAAAAGGGTATTGAAGAGGGAGCACAGAAGGGTCAATGGAAGACTTGTTTCTGCAGGAGTCCATGTGTTACTTTCACGCAAACTGTGTAGACACTTAGCTTTAGAAATATTTGAGGAATACAAGAAAGGAAAATTATGACTTCAGTGGGTATTTTTTTTAGTGCCAGAGTGAGCAGTTTTCCCAACAGCAGGGTTCCTAATTATGGTTAGCTATTTGCAATTGTGGAGGATAAAGTATGTTAAGTGTCTGCATTTTCATCAGGATGAGAGGATGGGCTGTTGAGTTTTCTTCACAGGAAGCTCTGGCCTTTTCAAAGGCTTATCATTGACTAAGTATGAAAGTGGCTGTGCTTTAGAAATGTTGCAGGGTGGGCCTTCTTTGGACAACTCACATTGGAAAGTATGTTGTTGAGCACACTCCACACACTTAAACCTTCTTTACTTCCTCTATTAGGGACACAATATAAATATGTGAACGGCTCAGATTAAAACTTGACGTGTTTTAAATAAAACTTACCACGCATTTTGACAGCTAATACTGGTAATTATATAAAGGAAAACGTTTCTGCATTGACGGAATTGATGTGAAAGAGGCAAAGTTGCAAAAACTTTCATTGTATTTCTCAAGTTCTGAGAGGAAGGTAAACTGCTGAAAAACCTTGACTTATAAATCTACCTGTACTTGATGCTTCCTCAAGAACCTTACCATCTTCATATGACTAAATTATTCTTCAGCCTCATCTCAGAACAAGGACAAAATAGGAAAAGCAAAATACTTACTCTTGTAAAAAAATTGCTTACTCTGGTAAACTGGTCCATCTAACTCTATGTTTTCTGCAGCTACTTATTGAAAATTCTGGGGAGATTTTTAACCAGCAGAAAGTCTTGCACTCTTGCAAGTAATCTCAAGATACAGTAAAACAAAATGATGGAAAAAATCCCCCAAAATAATAAATTGTCCTTTTATGCATGCATAAAACTTCCCCATGTCTAGCATAATCTATTTTCACATGTGTATATATTTGTTAAAACTTAATAATAATTATGACTACATTAGGAATTATACCATTAGAAAAAACCTTCCAAGTTTTAATTCACTAGTATACAAACAACTGCCATGGCTTCTTTACATCTATGGAATAAAAGCTGAAAATTAAGATTAACATTCAGAGCAGAGTCAGTAGAAAAAAATATTAAGTATAAAAAATGAACTGTATGTGACCCAGCAAATAACCTTTTGGTCTCTTTCACAAGGATACTTATGCTGCATCAGGGAATAATTTTGTACCATGGCTTTATAAAATCAAAAGAGTTTGCCAATGTTTTATGTATTGGGCATTAGTTTTTTTCTGGATCTCAATAAACAAGAACTGGAAATGGCAGAATCTTGCCTGATTGCTTTTTTTTTTTTTTTTGAGTAATGTAAGGGTAACTCATTTGCCCAGAGAGGATCACCTTCATTTCCTGATTAAATGCAATCAGAGTGCTTTTGCTGGCAATCTGGTCTAATTTAAAAACTATCATACCAAGTGATCACTGTTAATAACTACTAGTATTATACAGCTTTGAAATGAAGGTCAAAAGCTAGGGTTTGAAAGCCAAGACACGATCATTGTTCTACTGTTGCTCATGGAAAGAGCCCTTTACACTTTGCTCAGAGCCCTGATATACAACCCAAATCATCCCTGTGGCAAATGTGTACAGCAGATATTTTATTCACCCCTCACAAAAAGAACACTAGCAAAAATGGTATGGAGTGATATTGTTTATCAGCCTTTCCACTTGCAGAATCTTGGATTATACTACTTATGGGAGTTAACAGAATTTCCTTCTGTAGCTGCATAGAATGATTCATTCCATATCAGAATTTGTGAAAGAGTACATCAAAACTGTGCATACACCAGGCTGTCCTCAAGCTTGGACTAGGAAAAAGTATCACTAAAGTGCATTTCCACTGAAAATGCAAAGAATTAGCACCCAGAAGCCAAAAAAACAGTAAGTAAAAGAAAAGTACAGGAGGTACCACCCTAGTTTAACCAATCAGACCTAGTTTTCTTGGACAGCAGACCAGTCTAGTATCACATTAGACAGGCAGGTTCCACATCACTCATATGTCAGCAGTTCTCATCCTTTGGCCTTGCATGATGCAAAACAAGGATGGAAAGTTTCTCTTATAATGAATAAACATGAGTAGAAGTCGCAAAACTGGGGTTTTTTTCATTTTTTCATCAGCTGCAAGTTTTAATTATGAATGCAGGTGCAATGCTGAATGACAGGAAAGGCACCCTGTCATTCCTGCCCAAGATCCCTCACATCTTCCCTACAAACTCCAAGTGCAGTATCCCAGCAGCAGTATTCTCTACATTGTACAAGAACACGGATTTCATGAAGTCGCTCCCTCTGCAGAAATCTGGGCAGTTCAAGTAATTACGGCTCAGACTTCTGATTGCATCATAGTAGTACAGGGACTGAGACCCTTGAAACATTTTTACAGCACCCCAGCTCAGCACATACCAATGGTGAGACCAGCTGTGCGCTTTCTGTGGTAAATGGTGATTGCCATCAACACTGCTATGCAGACAGTTGTGAGGAGATTGTACTTCAGCCTGAGCTTCCCTCCTGCCCAGTCTGGTGCTGGTGGTGTTTTCTAAAATTTCACTCACCTTCAAGCTGCATGGCAGCTGAGAGTGGGGAGTACAAACACTGTGTCTAATAATAATGAAATAACAGCCGCACATGCACACAAGGACATTTTAATTTGCATTAAGTAGATATGTTAGCTCACAGAAAAAGCATTAGCTACTCGTTATAATGCCCAGTCATAATAAGTCTGGTGAGGGTGCACTAAGATACATTCTTTTGTTCACAAGTAACAAAGAGCTTTAATGCCTGCCTCAGTTTCAAATCTCTGTGCAGCCATAACAAGGTCACTGCTATAGCACATCCATAATCTGTAGTGCATTTTGAGATTCTCAGATGAAAGACCCTATATAAGTGGAAACTATTATTATCTATATAGCAGATAGATCCCAGCTCCGCTGTAATATGCTGCTCTCCTCAGGGGGCTCAGGCATACGCGCTGCTAAGTACTCTCCATTTCCATTGCAGCTCCTTGCGGCTGAGAGCACTCAGCATCTAGGAGGATCAAGCACGGAATTGAGTCTGGGCTTCAAACTCACAACATTTAGTTATGCAAAGCTTCCATCATGGTTTTTAAACTGTGCTTTGGGCTATGGAAAGGGAGGTAGAAAGAGGCAGTGTAACAGAAACACTGGAGAAAAAAAATAACATTCAATAGAACTGCAAAGATGTAAATTACTTAAACCATTAAAAGGGTTATTGCTGTTTGAAGACTAGATTACTGAGATTACTGTCCTCCCATCAGATGACAAAATAAAGCACCACATAAACCAAGAGAGATTGTACCAGCCGTAAAACTCTCATAATTTCAACAAAGAAATATTCATTTCTTAAATGACACAAAAAAGTGAAATAATTATTACACAAGCATTAAATGTAAAAAAATATAAATGAGAAATTAAAAATCTACATGTGCATAAACTGAAACATTTGCTTTGTTTTGCTCAGTACCCACACACAAAGCAGTAAATTTCTCACTAAGGGTTTTCCCCCTTCTCCCCTGCCCCCACTGGGAACAGCGCAATTTCAAATCCTCAGTATTTCCACCTCTAATTGCTAGAAGGGTTCATTATCAGCTGTCTAAAGTGCAATACATCAACCTTGCAAAGCTGATATACAAAAGACTTTCACACATCTGATGGGCTGCTGTGCTAAATACATCTTAATTTGTGCTGCATCTGCTGTTTTCTAATTTGTTTGTCATGCTGTGAATGCTACAGACTTTGCTACAGCAGCTCCCTGATTTTTTATTTTTAAAAACACAGCAGCTATTCAGGAAGAAATGGCTGAGTGCCACCATTGTTCCTCTGATCCATGGAATTACATCAGTTTCCTCATATTAACCATTAAATACTTGATGATATAGGTTTAATATATTACATGTACAAGCTACCATATGTCTCACTGTACAAACTGTATGTATATGTGTACTATTTACATCTTCCCTGTTAGCATTTGCTAGAACATAAATCTCTTCAAACCAGCTTATCTACATTCAAAAGAATGCCTAATTTAAGCCACTTAATGTTCTCTGTGTCCTCAATTTTTACTGGCAAGCCATTTTTTTTAGTTGAAAACCTGGAAGAGTGCTGCAAAAATCCTAAATCTTAATGATTCATATATGTGAATAAAGCCTGGTGCCTTTTTTACACATTGAAGGGCATTTCATTGAGCCCACATAGAGTCCTCGGTGAAATGAGTTTGGCGTTCTCTGTTCAGTCCCTGCTGAGCTGAAAAGCAAATGGTAGAACAACATGTGTAATTCAGCATAATTCATAATACATCAAAGACTGTACAGAAGCAGCCTCAGCTTGAGCTGGCAGGGAAATTAAATTTCTACTCTTCCCATCTTAAAGCAGAAAGTTTTCCCACGTACAGTGAGCACTAACACTGGGCAGAATGCGATAATTTTTTAGTGTAACAGCCTCTGCTGTCATCAGCCTTCATAATCACAAGAATCCCACACATACCCCTTCTCCAAAAATAAGAATGAAACATCAAGTGGTATTTTGCACACATCCCCCTGAAACTTCACGGGTTGCAAGGTTAGAAGGGAACCCACTTGGCACCACACATGTCTTCCAAGAGATCTTGACCTCCCAGAGCCTTTTCTTTTAGGAAGGTCAATCCACTGCCAATCACACCACCACCAAAATCAGCTTTCAAAGAAATTTAAAAACACATCACTGAAAAGCAGAATCTTGCCATTGTTGAATTCCCATGTGATGTACACACAAAAAAATACCATAACCTAAGCCATAAATGTTGTTACAAATAATGTTCCTTACTTATTTGTTTATATTTAGCTGTCAGTCTTCCCAGCTAGACAAGAAAATGTGTCTAGTGCAGGGTAGGTGACATATAATAGAAAGGATAACTCCCTTTGTTTCAGCAAGCCCTGACTTTAGAGGAGAGCTGGAATGCAAATTTGCTTCTCCTGCTTTTGCAGTGTGATTCCTGATGCTAAAGACATGGAGAGCTCTTTGCATAATCATAGAATCAGGGAATCATAAGACCATTTAAGTTGGGAAAAACCTTTAAGACTGAGTCCCACTGCTAAGCCTGCACTACCAAGGCCACCAGTAAACCATGTACTTTAGCACCCCATCAAACCCATATTTTAAATATCTCCAGGAATGGTGAATCAACCACTTCCCTGGGCAGCGTGCTCCAGTGTTTTCATCAGTCTTCATTTTCCAGTCAAATGCCAATCAGTCTCCTGTGTCAAGTCCTCAATAAGAACACGCAGCAGCTATTACAGAGGCAGCTTTATGACTGGAGAAGCCATAGACAAATCAGTGCTACCGTAAAGAAGTATGTTTAATCAATAAGGCATATTGTTCAACTAGTGTGGAAGAGAAAACACCTTGTAGAGTAACAGCATTTGTAAAGGTTAATCAATTCAGCTAATTGTAAATGCTCTCAGTTGCCAGTCTTTAAACAGTTCCTTCTCTTTGTCGCAACTAATTCACTGGGATGCAGCAGTGCTAAGCTGGAAAGGAAGGAAAGGAGAAAAAGCAGTCAAATCTCTCATTACTCCCTTTGCTGTACTGTGCCTCTGTCTGTAACATCAATATATTTACCAGAGGGAGATCATCTTTTCTTTCTGCTAACACTGCCTTACCTCCTTCATTACACAATAAACAAAGCAAGAGGTCTACGCTTCGCAGTCCAGGCAGATGAAAAGGAAATCAGGGTATTGATCTTTTTGTTCAGTTCTTTAAAGGCCAAATGTATGACTAATCATTGGGGTAGTTTTTGCAGTGCTCTTTCTTTCATGGCCATAAGGAAATTTTTTTTTTTATTTTTATTCCCACATAATTGTTTCCTGTATAAAAACGGGCAGTCAACATGATTCTAGAGAATCATGAGACAACTAAAGATAGGCCAGCACTATAATAAAGGAGATACCGCCTGATTTCAATTTTTTCCCTAGACCGATTAAAAATGAGCCTATGAAGGCAGGTTGAAGGTCTCTGACACTTGTGAACTGCATAATTGTTTATTGTTTATGAAAAAGCTTAGAGTTTTCTAAGGTGATACCTGGTACCTCTTCAATGTACATTCAGTGTCCCACTTCTGTATCCTGAGTTTGAAAAATGAAAAGCTTTCCTTTTAGGCACCCACCTCAAATAATGCCAGAGTTGTAACATGGGCTTGTAAGCACTGTTTGGTTTTGTCCTTGATGTATTTACGGTATTTTCAGTAACTGAAAGATATTAGCACCTTTTAACTTTACTTTTGCAAAGCCAGCCAGAGGTCAGAGACTTCAGGTCTTCACAAAATCAATCAATATTGATTAAAGGTCAAAGCAAGTACTGAAAACACAGTGTGCACTCCCACCAAACAAAGCACTGTCCTTCCCATAGCAAAAAGAAAATGAGAATAGAGGGGGAAATAGCAGCTTGTCTCATCCTTTCTACCTTCTAATCCCCAGCTGCCAACACTGTCCTTGTCCTCTCTGTGCCCCTGCCAGCTCCTCCTGGATCATTGCAGCCAACTGACCCCACTACCTGCTTGGATATCTCTCAAGAAGGAAGCTCTGGATATTTTTTCTTGTGTTTTAAAAATCTGAACACAGGCTGTATTTGTCAAAACTCTGCCTGGACCAGGTTCTGAGGATCGGTAGCAAGGATACATCCAGGAAAAATACATATTCATACAAGGTAATTCATCTAAGGCTGTCATATCACTGCTCCTACTTGGATGCGTATTTCATATATTGAACTGATAGCTGTGTGTTTGGTTCGGTTGTTTACAAGTAGATAGTCTTGTATTTTGCCTCTCATGCTTTTTATAGAGAGGTCTGTTCCTGCTGTGCATATCATTAATATGTCAACATTCAAGCCAAATGATTAAAACCAAAAAAGTGTTATATCAACCGAGGAAATATCTAAGTAGAATTTTCATTACTTCAATGGCAATCGCATATTTGCTGTGTTTAATAAGTTTGTATCTTTCTCACAAATTTCTAGCATAAAAGTCTAATAACATAATGGGTTGGGATATAACAAAGGCAAGAAATGTCATTATAGAAAGGGTGTTTTATTAAGCAGAAATGCTCATCTTAGAACTGTTGTTTCAGAAATCAGTTAATAACCCAGTTGTTTATTTCACACAAACAATTGCAACTTAAGTGTGCCTCACAACTTTACAGCATAAGGAACAGTAAAGAAAAAATGTACATTTGCCTACCAGCCTTGTTGCAGCCTCTATATTGAAAGTCTGAGAGATGCTGTCTGCTAGGTGTGCTCTTCCTAAACCATAAAGATCCTTTTTCTATGTCCCTGTTACCTTAATTTAACCTTCTGGGTGATGCTGTCATAACTTTAAGGAGAGCCTTATGACCACATTTAAGCAGATGCCCTAAGTTTTGAAGTCCCGTGTTTCACATAGCAAAGAAACCTGTTACTCTGTGAGGTTTGGGTTTATATATCTTTTTCTTCTTGTCCTTGTATTCTTCACCAGTAACATATAACTACCTCTTATACCTGCTCCCCTTCCCTCTCTCTTACTCCCCCCACTTATTTTTCCATTTTTTTAAAGAAATAGTTTAATTTTCTTTCCAGATGGTAAATTTTTACATCAGTTTAATAATCTCTTGAAGGTATACTGAAGTATTGCTCAACTCACTTCTAAATTAAAGCAATTATTAAAAAACTTTGAAGCACTTTAACAATTTTAAATCACTCTGCACATAGCAATTTAAAATTATTGGAGCAGTTTTATAATCACTTGAATTTGGAGATGATCAGAGACCTGAAAATGTGCAATATAGAGTAATTTAAAATTATTAGAGTACTTCACATTTTTATAAGCTTTTCAGTTTGGAAGTAATCGGGTTCTGACTTGTGAGCTTGTGCATTGTAATGTGAGTGCATATTCTTAGAGAGATACAGCCTACTAAATCAAACTACTTCAATAATTGTAAATTACTATACATGGACATGCTCAGAAATCTAACTTTACTTCTTATATTAAAAATATTTTTCACTCCAAATCTGTAAAAAAGACTTTTAAGTGACAGAAAAGCAATTTACTTTTTGTTTTATATTTTCCCAGGAATAAAAACAAACAAAATATCTACATAAAAACACTTATAGAGGTTATATAAGAATATTTTTATGAGCCCATATTATGAATCTTCAATTATGTTCAAAATCAGCCTTCCTCATGTACACCTTAATTTTTATTGAACACTAAACACACATTAATTTCATGAATAAAAACTGCCAGATCAAACTTAATATATAAAACTAAGAGAGAATAACACAGGAATGAATTTGTGTGTTTCCAGGTTGTTCACATTTGTGAATAAATGTAATCCCATTAGAGATTTTTATTTCTATGTACCTTTTTACTTGTTTAGGATATAATTTTTCAGTCTCTTCTATCAGTAAGAGAAAGATCCTTTCTGGAAGACCCCCTCAAAACAAAAGCCTCATAAGGATTCAGAGAAGGCCTAAGGGATCACCTTATGTGTAGGCATTTTTGCATATGTACACCATAAAAATATAAAATATATTTTACAGAAGAAAAAGGTCTTTCAGGCATTTGCAGGAGGTAGTTAGTTCAGATTGGTCTTTTGCCGGTGGAAGACTTCAAGCATTAAGTACAGCAGAAAAATCAACAGAAGATTGTGTTTCCTAACAAAAGTGGAAACAATGAAAAAGTTAACATTAATCGTGAAAGAGCTGAAATGCTGTTAGTTCAAAGGGCTGCAAGCCATAGAGTGTGCTGATCAGAAGAAAGCAAATAAGAGCACATTGAAGGAAGTTGTGCCAAGTAGCTTTCCATAAAATAAAACATCTCTAAGAGTTCAGTGAAAGGGCAACAGTAGCAGGACTATAGTGCTCTCTGCTAGATGAAAGATTTCAACTTTAAAGTCAGATCTGAGAGTGCACATATTTGTGTTTATGTGTTGTGACTTGTGTTCCTTTCTATATTAAAATTTTAAGAATGAAATGCTGGTTGATTGCTCCCATGAACAACCAGATTTCAGGCAGGCAGATGGGATTAAACACTAATGCCAAAATAGCATCATAATTAATTATCATATATCAGCAATAAATGCTGTATCTATGGCAATCCTTGGTGATTCAATTTTTATAAAGTGTGAAGCAATGATTTAACATGCAATGTTTGCCTATCAGGCTGCAAACAAGAAAACCATGTGAAAATTTTTTGAGAATCCTTTTCAGTTAGCAAAAAATGAGAAAGCACAAAAGGATAAGCTAATTGTTTAGGCATGTTGTGTTTCTCAGAGAAGGCCATTCAGCTCAGACAGGTGAACTGTCATTTTCCTTCTTAGCTTCTAGAAACAGAAGGTACTTGACAGTGTAACCTAACCCAGAGCTGACAGCGAACAAAAACATGCAGTAAAGACCCAGAGAATGGTATAATACACAATACTCTGGAATAAGCTGCCTGTCAGGGAAGTTTCTTCCTCTACTATTTTCACAAAATAATAGCCTTGTGTCCCAAATTACCGGAAATTATATCCCTTTCTCTGAATATACTAATGCCACTGGATATATATTTGTTCACATAATGTGTTCCTCTCAGAGTCTCATAAAGCTCTTCACATAATAAAGAATTACACAAGCTAATGCACTGTACTGCACTAAGCTCTGTATAAGAAGTGGTCCAATTTATCTGTTTCAAATTCCAGTCTTCAATTCCACAATCATTGAAACAGCAGCTTTCCTATTTGACAGGGTCAAGCTTCTTAATATTACTCATCTCTTAAAAATGTCAAACCACTTTTCAATTTCCTTTCATCTACAGTTTGAGTCTGGACTAAATGTCCCCTTTCTTCTGTTGTTCCCACAGATGCAACTTCAAAGAGTACTTCAGAAAAGCTTTTGCAGGATTTGTATTTTTCTAAAAGTTTTTTTGGAGGGACCTCCCTTTCAATGTTTCTGCACATCTCTGATAGCAGCACATACTAGAGCTCTTTACCAAAAGATATTAAAACTTCTTTAGGGGACTCCTGCTGTTTGTTAATTCAGTAGCTATACCACTGAGCAGTTCTCACAGTCACCACACTAGCAGCCATCGGCTGTTGTAAGCATGGAACCCCAATTGCCTTTCCTCTGCAATACAGATAAGGCCATGACCCATAACCACATTTCAGCTCCTGGAGTCACCTAGAGAAGATTTCCTTCTTCTGTACAGGATGAGTGCTAATTACAGTAGTTTGCTTATCTCTTCTATTTTGTTCCCTTATCCCTCATTTTCATCCTTTTCCCAGTAAATCAGAGTGTCCCTGATTTACTGGGATTTACTCTGATGCTCCTCTACTCTGTGATGTTTCCATGTAATTCCATCTAATATTAGATCTTGGCTTTGATGCACATTGCATTTGGACAGCAGCATGGCAGTCGGTAAAATGGATGTAATCTGCTCTGATCTTCAAACTAAAATTAAACAGATTACTTCACTTTCATTTATCAGTTCATATTCTGCTGTTTAACTAGAAGCTATGATTATTCTAGGGTTTTTTAACACATTTTATTGACTGCAATCCATTCAAAGCTCTCCCCATCATCAGCAAACACAGGCAGGCTCCCTTGTGATTACACACAGTGTTGTCAGAGGATTTTCTCAGCTGTTTCACTTTACAAGATCACTTGTCCCTAGTAATACATATATAATTCACATATAACTGAAATAGTTCCCCAAAAGCCATTCATCCCCAGAGGAAACTGCTCTTTAATTGTTTGTTATGCCCTCTCAGCAGGGAGGCTGGCTTACACCATACATGTGCATCATTTTATTTAAATGACATCCTACCTTGCTATGAAAGCTGCCAGAGCTATTTGATCTCCTTCCACTAAGGCTGCCAAGTACAGAAAGCCCCCTGAGAACAAAGCAGCAGATGAAAAAGAAGTGCTGATGCTCCAGGCAAGCTCTTTTAGCCAGAGCTGTACTAGCAGCAACATGCAGCAGGAAAAAATACATGCATCAAAGGTAATTACAGTGTGCTGCATCTTCCTATCTTTATTTAAGATACTTGGGATCGATTTCCATCCCTTAGCAAGGGGAATTGCAAACAGCATCAACCTAAATGACCAAGGAAAAACTTCAATGGGAAAAAAAGAAGCCTCTCACCCCTGCTCTCTGCCATCCTCTCTACAAGTATCACACCTTGTGACAAACGGCACGAGGCTGATACCCTGTGGCAGCACAACTCCCAGACACTCTGATGGTGACTTGGCCCTTCCTGGCCTCATTTTCTCACCTCAGTCCCCTGACTGGGTCACTTGCAAGTTGCCCCAGGTTGCATTGGGACTTTTTCCAGGAGGTTTTGTGATTGGCAGTGCCAATATGCTGCTTAAATGGGCAAGAAGGGGGATGGAGCTCAGCGTGAGAGAATAGAACCTCACACAGCAATGCAAATGCACAGGCTGCGCAAAATCAGTTGTTTTGCTTGTCAGATGTTTACTTAAACCCTCTCTTCACTTTTAATATTTGAGAAGTTTTTTGCCTCAGATTTGGGTTGATTTTTCAAGTTCAAATAAAGTGTTAAAAAATATCCCCACAAAGGAAAGTAGAATGGCTGAATTTCTCTGGGTTTTGAATATTAAACCTCAAAATCCCCCCAGGTTTCTCAAAAATCTTTATGAGAAAAAGAAAGGTGCAAAGGAAAAAAAATTCTTTCACCACGCCATCCTTTCCTTGACCCTAAGCTGATTTTCAAATCTGTGGTTGAATGTAAGAACAAGCTTTGTTTTTTTAAGGTTTCATGATAAGTGGTAGTCACAGGTTTAGATTCAACCATAAGAAAATGAGCAAGCACCTTAGTTTGCATTATGTCTTATAACCCTTCTGATGAAAAATATCATCATTGTGAGAAAGAGTATAGAATTTTTACTTCAGAATTCTTTCCAACTCTCTGGAGTCTGAGACCAAGGATATATGTTTCTGGTATAGGGTTTAAAGGACAAGCCGTGCAGATCCTTCAGCAGGATTACCCAGCACACAAAGTCCTAATTTTCAGGGTCCAAATCAGGTTTTAATGGCTGGAGAAAATACTACCAAAATTTTTTGAAAGTGTATTTTTATGCTTCTTCATGCAGCTCAGACACTATCAGTAAAGGTCAGAGCTATTTGTCTCCATCTCTCATTTCAGTGTTGATTGAAAGAACTCCTTGCAGCCAGCAGCAAGCACAGCACAATTCTGGTTGGGAGAAAGCTGGCAAGGGCACTGGGTTTTTAAGTGGCTGTTATCAATTCACACTGTTAGCACCTGCTGCTGCTGCAGCTTATCCAAGAGCAGCCCTGGCTCATTGGTTTTCCATCGTTCTGGCTGGAAGTGCCAACAAACATGGCATGGATGACACGCCTCAAAGGCAGCTGGAGAAGAGCTCAGAGGAGGATCTGAACAGCCCTGATTCACACCAAGGTAACCAATTCAGAAACACAGAAGGAAAACAAATCGGCAAAAGAAAGTGTATGTGTGCCAGATAACTAATTCTTGCAACACCTTCAGTTTTATAGCAGGATCAAATACATTTTGTATATTTATACACCCATTTCTTTATTTGCAGGCCAATGACAGCCCACAGAGCACTGCATAGATTTGCCAAAAATAATTACTCCGGTCACTTAGCAAAGCACAGGATCTGTCATCCAGAAACATATTGCCTAGCAACAGTTCGCTTACCCTTCCTCCCCTGCAATAAGCAAACACTGCCTGCCCTCCCCACCCCCTCTCG
Source organism: Pardalotus punctatus (assembly GCA_013400915.1). NCBI lineage: Eukaryota > Metazoa > Chordata > Aves > Passeriformes > Pardalotidae > Pardalotus > Pardalotus punctatus. The sequence continues at coordinate 166,186 of VZTX01005175.1, read as the reverse complement.
TTTGTATTGGCTTTCTGGCTGCTGGCAGGAACAACCGCTCACCTGGGTGTAAAACTGCTCCTGACAGGAGGACTCTGCTGTTTAAGTCCAAGTACACATGAGAACATGAGTAGTGTGGTTCAAGAAAACCCTGGCTGCCAAGAAAAGGTGCAGTTTCTGCCTGTGGTAAAATTGTCTCACAGTGTGCTTAGGTAAAATCCACTTCAAAGAGATCACCAGTATGGCAGCTTTTGGCAAACCATGGTCTGGCATGGTGAAGGAAGAAGAAACAAAACCAGTCATACCAGAAAAGCAACTAGAGCACTATCCACAGCCTTATTTTCCTCAAAAGTTTTTCATTAACTTGTATTTTATTATAACTGTTGTGTCATAGAACTACTTCCTACATTTTGTTTTATATGAAAATATTTAGGCAGCTACGTATGGAAAATAACTATACATTCCTCTTGCTCTTTGGAAGTCCTCCCATTTCTTCCCCACACACAGGCCACACCATTTGTCTGTTAGCTGATGTTTGTCATCAGCATCAAGGTTTCTCTTGCTTTTCTAAAAGCAATATCTTGGAAATTGCACAATTCATTTTGCTAACACCTTTCTGTAACATTCTGGAAGCATTTTGGGCATCTTAAAGATGCATACAGATATTAACAGGACAGAACTTTTGCACTCTGCTACACCTCCCACCTCTCCACCGCGTGTTACACTAAGGAAGCCTCAGACCCCACAGCTGCCCTTACTCTCAGTAGTGGCACAGCTGTTAAGTGCCAGCTTTTCCAGAGGTGTATATGCACATCAGTGACAATTATCTAGGATGATATTAATATCTTCCTTTTTTTCCTATGGCACGTCTGTGCTGTATCATAATGCAATACTTATATTTATATTATATACTTTATCCCTATATTAGTAGAAACATTTGGAAAGTAATTTCAGGTTTAAAAATGTTAAAAATTCCTCATTCTAAACATTTTTGTCAGCTAGTCAGAAATATTCTCTTAAAAAAATCGCAATAAATACATGGAAATTTGCACACAGTTTTTGAACTGTGGTAGTGTTTAACACCTAAGCTTCATGCCCCAAAATATAGGATACCAGATATCAATTTTAAAGTTTAAAGTACTGTCAGATGCCAGTCTTGACATATACAACTTTGAGATGAAATTTTAACTTGAGTTGCATTTGAACAACTTAATAAGTAACACTCAGATCATCCACTAAACAAAGGGGGAAATATTAATACTCTATATAATAAAATTTTACCACAGAGATTACTGAAGAGTTCTTTGAATAACAGCACAGTGCCCTTATAACTGTTTGCTATTATGTTTTATTATATTTTTACATATTTTGCAAATAGTTTCAAATTTTTGGGGAGGTCATCTAATAATTTCAGTGTAGTTACTACTTTATTGTTTTTCATATCATATTTCAGTCTGATATAAAATATCTCTCCTCACCATTCTTGTCCCTCTCCATTTGGCAATGAGTTTGTCTTTTGTTTTAAATATTGTAAAAACTAGCACTGTCCTTGTTCATGTGTCAGCATCCTTGTTTATTTCAGCTGCAGTGTGAACAGTTTGGTGAGTAGTGTTTGATAGTTAGGTACTGATGAACAACCTGAAAACTGAGAAGAATACTTGCTTTTAAGCAAGTCTTGTTGTTATAAGGAAACTTTTTTTTTTCATCCTCAACATGAAAATGGCAGTTCATTAATGAAAGAGGTGCAGCAAATCCCTGAAGTAGTTTCTGACTAGTTGCAATTGGTTCTAATGGGTGTTGATTTAAGGTCCTAAAATTTGTCTTTTTCTGCTTTTAAACTATTTGGCACATCCATTTAAAATGAGGGAAGAAAAAAAAGAAAAGCTAATTATTTTAAGATTTTATATAGCTTTTCAGATCTATTAATTACTTATAAACTTATACTTGTGATAATAAGCATCTAGCCACAGATTTAAATATGGCCTCCTAAATGTAAATTGATTGCTACACAAATGTCCATTCTGTACATAGCATGTGCTATACTTTTATGAATACAAATGCTCATTATAATACATTATCTTTGATATTAATAGCATTAATCTTGATGCAGCTCCACTGAAACATATGGGAACTTTAATACTGAATCCTGCAGAAGCAGAAGAACACCAACACTTTTGAGCATATGTCCAGACAGGAAGTCTGAAACTCATTTTGAATATAATGCCAAACAGAAAATAAGTTGAAGTGGAAGAAGTCAGTTTTTAAATGTCCAGAATGAAAAAATAAACAGAACAGAGGACAGATGCAATAAACAGGGTAAAGATGGGCCAAATTGATTATGACTGCTAGCAAGAACATACAATGTTTCCCAGAGTTCTATATTATGGGGAATTCTTGTGCATAGGATGTATAGTACCAAAAACAAGAAAAACACAGATTATATAATACTTCAAAAACAAATTCTCTTCTGATATCACAGGAAAGGGCCACAAAACAAAATAATTTCCCTTGTAAAGCATCTAGTCCCTCTTCACTGTTACTGCTGGTTGTTTTCTGTCATGTCATGGCGTATTTAATTTTTTCCGTTTTTCAGGCTGGGATCCCCACTTTCAGTGACCAGCTTTGCATTCACCTGAACCCACAGTCAGCTGCATCACTGTCGAGTTATCAGTCTCCATTTTCCTGAATTCTTACTGAGTTAGTACCCAGAGAGTTAGAACCTAGAGAAAAAAATATGGTGTGCCTTAAGTAGCAGAAATTTTTTGATTCAGTGCTGCTCCACTGAGACAGATCTTGAAAAACCTGTTCAGGATCAGATTACCCCATATACAGATATTTTTGTTATTAACCTATGTTTCACTTATCTTTGACTCAAAGACTTCAGGACACAGACTTCACAGGGCTTAAAAGCAGAGCCAGGAGTGGAGAAGTGTCCCAGACTGTTACACAGCTTTGTAGCAATGGCCGCAGTAAGCACTGGCATAAACTGACCTATTCATTCCATTGGGAAGAATCAGTCTCTGCAGGGGTTACCAGCATTACTTGTTCTAATATTACATGATGGTGGAACGAATATTTGAAAATTTTCATCTTTAGCAAAGACTGCTTTGAGCTGAGCATATCTGAACCCAGTCTCAGTGAATTATTTAACTATTTGTTCTTACTCTTTGTTCCAGTCACAAACTGTACATGACCAGCTGCTGATTTTGCTAATTTTGGTTAATTTTCGAGACTTTTTGTAGCAAAAGATACCTTTGGCTTATTGTATTAAGTAAGCATTTGTTTTGAACTTCATACTTGCTTATAATTGTAATGAGTCCACACAGTCAGTGAGAAGCAGCAGTGAAGGGAGGAAAGAGCCTGCCAAAAACAAGAGGCTTAGGCCATATGGACACAGCAAGGGATATCTCTGATGTGGATACTGCCAACATTCCTTCTTTCTCCCTGCTTGGCATTTCTAAAAACCACTTTTTACTTCTGAAATTCTCCCAGGCCTTGCTGTGTAACACAGGGAACTATTCTCCAGTAAATGAGATATCTCTGAACACTGTCTTTTCCAAAATGCCTGGAGTAAAAACATAAAAAGCTGGCTTTGATGTTCTCTCACAACTGGCAAATAGCCAACTTTAATAGCAGACGCTGTATACCTCCACTGAAATTAATGGGACAGGAAGGAAGGGGAACACATGAGATAAGGGTAAGCGTATGGAGCAGGGATGACAAATTAGAACAAAGTTATGATTGTAGTGAGACTTTTCTGCAAGAAAGTCAGTGCTTTTGTAATGCCTGAGGCTGGAGATTTAAATCCTTGCTCATTTGGCATCCATGCCCTAATTAGAGGTTATGACCAACTTGTGAATGGCCATAACACTTCACCACCAAAGGATATGGTTGAGCAACTGAGAATTTGTGTATGGAAGAAAATGGAGTAGAGGAAGTCCAAATAGAAATTTCCACACAACTATTCATTCCCATCTGATTTCTGTGGGTAAGAAAACATGCTACAGTAAATCCAGGTCTCAGAAATATTAGCTCAGAAACATAAAATAGTGCGTTCACAGCTGCAAGGCTCTTTTTGTCCTTCATGAACTGAGCAGACAAGTGTGGGAAACACCTCCCACACTAATTTTACGTCTGAATGCTAGTCTCCCACAGAACCAAACAATACCAAGTTATGTACCCCAGATGGCTTTTAGTTTAATTAGCTGGCAAAGAACAGTACAAACTCCGTAGGATTATGTGTTTATTATGGGCACAACATTTTGCTCAAATTGATTTTTGACAACTGACTGAATTCTGAAAGATCAAAAGTTCACTTTACGTATTAAATTTACTTAAAAAATACAATGAAAATCTTAGCTGCGTGCTTGTTATATAGTCCTTGCTCCTACAGAGCCTGTACATACTCACCACTTACGTATCTTCCACTGTGTTCACTATTGTTTCCACTAATACTGTTGACACCATTATTTAATACTCACATTAAAGTACTACTGCTAAGATTTGATTTTTTTTCTAAGTGCTGACCAAATGTATTGGATTTATCTGTCCTCCCTTTGTGAATGGAGCATAGAAATGGGGGAGGTGGGAGATAATGTCTTTTGCTAAATTTTGTGTTAATTAAGAGCACAACATTTAGCAGCTCACCACCATTGTACTGCTAGACTCCCAATGGCTGATAATTTTTCAAGGAGTAACATCTTGGAATAAAGTTAAAAATTAGTATATCAGGATCTTTTGATCACTCTTTATTTCAACAAATATGTGTATTTGTAGCCCAGTGTCTGGAGATAATTCCAGCACATGAATGGTCTTGTCATTGTTGATGTACAGTGAGTTATAACAACATCTCCAGAAATGCCTCTGATATAAATGATCCCCACAGTACACAGTACACAGTACAGGAAATTAAATCAAGGTGTTAGGACTAGCCTTTCACATTTTTGCAAAGTAAAATTATTCTGTCACATTGGAATAGGGAAATAAAGTTTGTAATAAAAATTAAATACACTTTTTCTTTAGTTTTTAGAAACACTGGGCTACTAAAATCCCATAATAATAAAACTAAGTAATAGTTTTTACTCAAGCATGGTCACAGAATGTCAGACATGGCTTAGTATTTCTTTGTCTGTGATGCAACAACAACCTAGACACAGGGAAAGAACACCATGGAAAGTCTTTCTGTCTCAGTAGCTACAGAACATCAACTCTAAGTACAAGATTAATAAAGTCAATGTCCTGACTGTTTTAATTCTTGATTTAATACTTCCTCCATTTAATTCTTTCAAAGTCAATAGTTCTAGCTTTTTGAAGGATTAACTTTTCCTAAATCGTTAGCAAGCTTTATATTTTGGCCAAATGCCTGTAATAATGGGAGCATCATCATTACTTAAATATCCTCTTTAGTAAACTTCTGCACATCTGCAGATAATTAGATGACTTTTCCTTAGCCCCACCCTACATGGCACTCGCAGCAACAAGGGCATCTAAATGCTACAAGGACTTCTTCCCTCTGGAGTAGTCTCTCTGCAAACCCACTTTCCAATCACAGTCAAAAAGTAGGAAAGCCCACAAACATGTGTGTTAGGGTTGTCACTTCAGCCAGAGACAACCACTAACCTCTTCACAGTAAGACATAATTCATGAACATGACGAGACATGTAAATTGGTGCCGAAATATAAAGTAATGTATTTTGCTCTATGTTTCTTTGCTTTCCTTTTGGCTTTACATTTTGTTAGAGTGACAAAATGTAAAGTCTCTCTTTTCTCGGGAGACTCATTCCTTCACATTGAACTCCAAGTCCTGAAGAAAGGAAGAAATCCTGGTTTTGCCCAACCTCTCAATGCTGGACTCCTGGAGACCATATATCCTTCAGCTTATTGCAGAATTATTGTATGTAGTAAACAGTACTGCTCTAAATGCCAGATCTGAGGAACTTTCCCTGAAGGAGTGTGACACCTTGCAGTAAGGTGTTTAAAGGTTATGTCATCAGCTGACCTAAGATGAGCCAGTTACACATGAAGGTGTCTGGTGCATTGACTATGGAGTCCCTGTTTTACACTCATTTTAAAACAGGGACTAAACATCCACATTTCCACACAAAATGAGATCTTCCAATAGGCACAACATGAGATGAAATATTCTCTGAGCTAAAGGATACAATACACACAGAGAAGTAGTGCAATTGCAGTCTTGCTTTCATTCAATTCTAATTATTAATCATTAAAACACCAATAAGGTGTTAAAGCATGCAAGAGGTGCTCTGTAAGGATGCTCATCAGAAAGTATTAAGGGCACCTGGCTGTAGGAAAGGAAGGAGGTTGGAGGGTGTTACTGATTTTTACTGCTTCTCTTGCAGGATGACTAATTGTTTCTTTCATTACCCCACAGGTGGTGGAGGGAAAAAATAGTTAGCATTTGCTGGGCAGAAGTCTGAAGGATCCCAGAAAAGAACGTGTCAAACTGCAACTCAGTCCAAATATTTATATATTCAGGAAATGTTAGTCTTCAGATGCACACTGCAGGGTCTGCATGGATGCTTTCCTTGGCAGCATTGTGTTGCATACTGTAATTTCTCGTTAGTAACAAAGTCCTCAGCTAGAGTCTAGCTCAGGAAAGCTGTAAATATATTTTGCATTAGACATTTTGTTTCTCAATTATTTTCACATGTTCTTAATAAAGCTCCCTGCTGTGGGAACTGTTTGACAGGAATATGTCCAAGAAAATAAAAGTGTTCTTATTTTCTATACAAAAAGAATGAATATCTCTAATTGTAGCTATGAGAAATTATGATTTCAAAAGATTATTATGTCATGTAGTTTGAATGATAGTTTGTCATTATGACTGAGACAATTAAATATACTTTTGACAGTTCAATGAGGCTGAAACTTCAGATTTCAAAAAATAAGTTTTATAAATAATCCATTTTTGCTACACTAATGCTGACACATAATCTTCATAAAAATTCATATAAATTCTGTTATTTATTTATTAATTTAATTGTTGCATTTCTACCAGTAGTGTTTAATTACTTGTGGATTGTGGGCAGATTGGAAGAACAGTGATGGAGTTTAAGTTCCTACAATTTCTCACATTCCTGTCCTAACTCATGTTTCTGACCATTTCTAATCTCTAACAACCTAGTGTCTTAATTACGTTAGGCTCTGATGTTTCAGCTTAGAAACACATATTTGAGCTAAATAAAATACTTCTGAGGAATTATTTCTACAGGATTGACATTTTTCTCTTGATAGCAGAATTGTGGGTTTTGACATTTTACAGCAAGAGGTTTCACAGTTTGTTATGAAGAGATAAAAATAGTCATTATTAATTGATTAGCATAGCCTTTCTGCTATCTTCACATCTATGACATCAAATCAAGATCAATCCATCCAAGTGGAGGCCCCTTACAACCCCCACCCATCTTAACTCCTCCCAGTGTCAGTCAGTGTCTGTTGCTTTCCTTTTTCCATGTCTTCTCTCCTAAAGCACCTGGCGGAGGATAAAGAAAATGGAAAAAAGAAAATACCAATAATTTCCATCTTGCAGAAGGAGACAAAAGATGTGACACTAAGATGTGACACTAAGTCACAAAGACTTGAAAGCTGACCTCTACTTGGTACTTACTTGATTAAATTATCATTCTATCTTGTATCCATAATCCATTATATGGCGCACCTCCCATGATAAACTTTGAGTGAAGAATATCTATATTAAACCTCAAGGTTCATTGTAATGCTGAAATGGAAAACAACGATAATGATTCAGATTAATATACAGAGCTGGAATCTCTTCTCTCAACATATGTTATCAGCAGATCTGAAATTTTTAGTTATCATAATTCCTGCCAAATAACACTGATCTTCAGTATTTCATCACACAAAGCAATAGCCCTATTCTATTTAGTTGAGAAGGCAGACTTTATATCAATATAATTTTATCAGGTTTGTTATTAAATATTAATGTGGAAATTAAGCAAGGTTTAAGCACCGGGTTTTAAGATTTATTTTTCATTATGTCTGTTATGGCAAACCTTTATTAACATTTTGTGAAATAAGAAATCTAGAGCATCACTAATAAAATCTTTTAAGTGGTAATCCTTCAGAATCCTTCCTTGTAATGGTTGAACATTTGCAGTACTAAACCAATGAAATTCACACATACTGTAATGGAGTAGTGGAGCGATTATTACAACATTTTTTCCAAAGTACCATGGGCTTTAGATGATTAGAAAAGAGTCTTATGTTTTAAACTTTCTGCCAAGAGTGAGGCTTTAAGTTGAGTTGGATTGTGGATAGATTGCAGTATAATGTATGTTGACAGTTTAATAACATGGGTTACTATCCTTAGTTTGCTTTATGATGTAATACATCTTTATAGAAGTCCTTGGAGATTTCTACTATGATTTTCAAGGCAAGAGAACTCAATAAACTAAAATACTCTGAGCAAGATTTCTATTTCCTGTATATTTTGGAAATTTTCCTGAAAAATAAATAGGTGCTACAACTTTTTAAAGTTTTTCTGACATGACTTTTTGTTTTTCTAGTCATGTAATAGATTTTAAAGGTACATTTCATATAAAGTTATACATTTTTTAAAAGTTCCCTTCTATAATGAATGGTCTTATTTTTCAGATCTCTAGGGGAATTTTCTTTTCTGTAAAACAGAGTAATTGATTTTATTTTACCCTCTTTCAATTCATATTATACATACATTAGATGATGCAGTTTGCAAATATTTCCAAATAAAAGTCACATATATTTGGACTAATTATCCCTCATGTTTTGACAAGTACATGTACAGCAGTGGTTAAGTATCAAGCAATATAACTCTAAATAACAAAATAAAATATAGGAATAATTTAATTCTTCAACTGCTTTCATTTCATTTTTAGAGGTAATCAGGAAAAGAAACTAATTAGAATAATAAGTATAATAGGATAAGAAGAATAATAATAATAGGAAAATATTGCTTTAGATTAAGTATCAGTCTAAGTGAAAATAGCTTGAAAGGATATTCAATCCACTTTAATATTAAATAAATTCAATTGCTAGTTTTCACAATATCCATGCAAAACTAGATTTCAGAAACTACTGAAAGTAAATTCATTATTTACTATATTTCTGTTCAGAGAAATAAAAAGAAATGTTAATTTTCAGAGTGTAATTGCTTTTCAGAATGGTGTCTGTAGATTATATCATTCAGATGCTGCCATTTTTTTCAAAGGTTACCACTAATGTATTATTTGCTGTGATTATGTGTATATTTATCTAAATAAATGATTACCTAAACAATATGGTATTCTTCCCTATACCAATTTGGCAGACAACACAGAAAAAATTTCAGGACAATTCTACAAAGGGTTTTCAGTATGAACAATTCATATGAGCTAGGCTCCTCTTTCCACACCAGTATTTACCATACATTTTTTCTACTGATGTTGTGTAAACAAAAATTTGCTCATCTGAATATTTGAAGTAAGTACATAAATGTAGGCTGAAATAAATCTGTATTCTTTGTCAAATAAACATTAGCACATACTTTCTTAAAGTATGCACAAGCCATACTTTCCTCTTAAAATAAATCTATTGTACAATAAGGCTTATTAGAAAATTTCTGAAGAACACATTGAGAGACCACCAGTACAGAGAAAATCAAACAGTATGACACAGGTACACAAAAAAAAACAAAAAAAAGGAAGCTGGAGCGTCTGATCTATAAGGCTTTTACCTATCGTTTGATGCCTTCTCTTTTCACCATCCCTTCGCAGAACCTGGGTAAAAACTGCACCCAGTCATCTCCCCGCAACACTCAAGCCAAAATCACTTTCATATTTCCCACAGGAGAAACACTTATATTTTTTGCCATCAGTGGTCACACTGGCCCCTTGCCAAGAGCCTGAGGGCCACGCCTAATTGACATCCACATCTACATACATTTTCATCCCTGTAAAATACAAACATACACACAGCTGTGACAATTGCTTAGGCTAGTACTACTGACAAGATAATCATGACTGTTTAAATTCACTGAAAATCCATGGTTTGCCTCCACCCCACGGCTACACTGCACCCCACATGCCGTATTTGAGCATCCTGTGCACAAATAGGTGCCAAATGAGGTTGAAAAACTGGACTACTCAACCACACCAGCCATTGTCAAAACACAGCCTTGATAAAAATCGATCCTCCAACCATAATTTTGGCAGTCTACTGCAGCTTCTTGGGTTTATTCCTTTTTTTTAACTTTCTATGAAATTGAAAATCCTGCCTAGCTCCCTGCTAGTCATAAATGAGATGGTTCCTAATTGTGTCATTTCTTGCTGAATGACTGGCAGATTTCATTATTATTTCTGTGACTGATCATATCTCTTACTCTGCCTGTGCCTCCCAAGAGGAATGCCAAAAGAGTACACGATGTTCTAGCCAAATTTACTGAGACAAAAGAATTACTTTAGCAGAGATTAATAGCAATACTACTACTACTAATAATAATAATAATAGTAATAATTTCACTTTACCTGAAATTTGTCTTGTGCCTTTATGTGCACACACCCACCCTTTTCATTACTGTCAGGTGTGTGCCTTTTTGCATGATCAGTTTTCTCTTGACCAGTGCACAGACAACTCCACTGGGATTCTCCAGGATTAAGATCACAACTTATTACAGCCTCACCTATAAAGGTTTCTAAGAAGAGGCAGTAGCGCACTGCACATCCGCAAATCGCTGCAACTGAGAAACTGCAGTGCTTGGCTCACCAGCCAACACTGGGCTGCAGACTGGAAATCTCATTTGCATCTATATTATTATGAATATATACTTCAGGATCATGTCTCAGTTTCTGGACAGCTAAAATAAAAATTCATTGTATACAATATTGGTATAATTGCAAAAAAACCAAAACAAAAGCCAAACAAAAAAGCCCAACACACATTAGTCAATTAAACATTAGCTTGGATACAATATAGAGCTGTCACAAATTCTTACTCTATTTTTTAATATTTACAGAAACATTGGAGAAAAATAAGTGTGAGTTATTAGCTTGTGGATTAGCTTAAGCTTCTACAGAGAATTTTTTTAGATGGTTTCAAAGAACTGTATATATTCAAATCTTAAAAAATCCATATAAAACCTGATGCAAGGAGAAGTTTAATGTTTGAAACGACAGACCAACACATTTCATGACAATAGCTGAATTTTGCCTCCCTGACTGCTTTCTACCTCTTGCCAAAAGCACCGCCTTTGCAGCTGAAACCATACAACTACTTATATTAGTATTTGCTGAACCTACACCTTACATCTTCTGATATACTTGAGCCTAAGTAATTGAGGCATCAAACCCTTCAATATGCAGTTGCTTGGTAAATATGCTCAGTCTGGTCCCTGGAGCTTTTTGCAGATAATGGTGAATCAATGCCAGACACCTGACCCACAGATTTTCACTCTCTGTCTTCCACCGCTAATAGCTGATAAATCTGCTTTGTTAAGAAGAAGCATAAAGCAATCAGCACAGGAATCCTTCATGTGAAATATTTATTTGGGCAGCAGAAGCTATCACTGTCACTGAAAGTGAGTGACAGCACACCAGGCTACTATTTTGACCATTATATGGAGTAAGTACAGCAGTGGGGTTTATGTTCACAAGATTGAAACATTCAATCAATTTCATTGCAAACTGAATCCCCCAAGCAGGTTTATATGGGATCCTAGGTGGGAGTTTTCCCTGCCTCCAAATACTGTTACATCTGATTGAATAAACTATCCAAAGAAAATATACCAATACCAAAGAACTGAGTGGCATGGCTACAGAGAAAAGGTTTCCATAATACTAAAGTCACACAAAACAGTAATGCAACAAAATGTTGATGCATCAAATATGTAAATTATTAGATTACAATTATAAAAACCTTTGCAAAGCATTAAAGACATAATTGGCAGAGTTCCTACCAGTTAAATCTAATCTCCAGTACACATCAGCTGTAGCTTGGCTTGTCTTGTTAGGTAAACAAAATGTGTCTTGATTGTCATTGCCATAAAATATTAATGCACTGGAAGTCTCTAAACCTTGCTAAGCATAAGGCCTATTATCACACTTAAGAGCAAAGCAATCTAATGAATTGCTGGCAGTATAAAAACTAAGTCAGCTGGCAGAGGCAATCATCTCCCTAAGGGATAGTAAGAGACTAATCTTCAACTACAGCAGCTGCAGTTCCAGAGAAATTGTGTTTCTACTGCTCAGTAGAAATACATTTGTGCTGAATTCTGTTATTTGAACTCTAATGGATTCATTAGGAGCACCCATACATTATCAACAATACAAAATGAACTAACCCTCTATGACCTAGGTTTATTATAGGCATTTTTTTTTTTTTAATAGTTGTGCTTGGTCTTTGTTGCTTTTAGTTACACCCAAACAAAAGCTGAACTGGATGCTTCTGCTGCACATTTTTGAACAACATCAAGCTCATACATAAATAATCTTCTGTGTTTACTGAGCACTGGGACGATGTCCTTAATTGAAAACAACTTACTTGTTTGGCACTGTTATGAGGTCCTCGAGGCTGTATTTAACAATAAACACAATATTGTCATATACTTTGTAACAGAACAGATAACATCATGATTATGTTATTTTTATGGTGTACTTTGGGAACACACCGTGTGATTCCAGAGAAACAAATCATCAGAGACATACAAGACTGCACATACAAAAAGTAGTTAACAGACAAAATTTCTTACTTAGGATATTATCAAAATTATTTACTTGTTATATTTGGTATTAATAGGGATTAATATACCCTCAAAATGGACCAGAAAAAGCACTAAATATCAAGAATTGCATCTTTACTTGTCACAAAAATATTTCATAGCAAGAATGTATGCTGACAAATGAATCTTATTATATTTTACAAGCAAATGCTTGTTGTCCCTGCAAAAGATTTTGATACGATTTTCCATTCAATTCTATTTTAAGCGGGTATCAATAACTTAGCAGGTAAGCTGTTTACATTTTTTAGTGTAAATCTAATGATTTTTTTTTTTCTTGATCACTGGAGTCTACCTGTTTGGTCTCACACAAAATTGTGGAATAGTTGAATTTGAAGAGGAGATGGGTAGTTCAAACCCTGCTTAAAGTGCTGTCAATTAAGTGAGGTTGGTCAGGGCTTCATCAAGTCAAGATTTGAATCTCTCACTGGGACACAAATCCCACAATCTCGCCAGTCAATCTGTTCCAGTATTTAATTTTCCCCATGGTGAATATTTTCTTCTGATAAAGTCAGAATTTCCTGTTCTCCAGCTTCTGACTCTTTTTCCTACTACTCTGCACCTGCAAGTCTAACTCCATCTTCTCTATTTCCTCCTACTTGAAAAGCATCAGTTGCAATATGGTCTCACCTCAACCTCCTTTCTGAGCCTGAACAAACACAGTTGCCCCAGCCTTTTCCTATGTACCACATGCTCCAGTCCTCAGCCATTCTGGAGGACCTCCACTAGACTCCTTCCACAGCACTCCAGATGTCATTTCATGAGGACAGAACACAGGGGAGTACTCATCTCACTCAACCTGCTGCCTGAAATTTTGCCCATACTTCTTCTGCACACCAAAACCCACGTCTGAAGCCATTCAGGACTTACGAGTTTGAATGTCATTCAGGATTGTGCCAGCATGGATTCCTAAAGTAAAGGTGACTGACTGTCATCCAGTAAGAAATCATCTGTACAATATGGTAGGGAAGGCACGTGGAAGAACAGAAGTGTGTGAACATGCTGCAAGAACTCTGAGGCATTTATGTGGCTAAATATTTAATATTTCTTGTCACTGTCTGTAATATTTTGCCATTGTAAACCCTGCCTTTCCTCTTCTTTTTTCAGAAACAGAGAAAATTGCCCTGTCTTTTCTTCCATCTGTCTTTTTCTTACATCTATCATGATTTTGGTTTTCTCTGTGACATCCTGACCAGTTCATCAATTTTCAATGTTGAACATAATTTTAAGTTTTCTGGAAAGGCACAGAGACTGTAAAAAAGCTCTATTTACCTGCTAGGGGTGTCAGCTCATAAAACCACATGAGAAACTGAGAAAGTTGGAGCTGTATAGATTCAAAATAAGATAGATGTATATAAAAATATGTTTGTAACAGAAAAACATACATCAAGCAGGCCCTGCATGGCATTCTTCATAAGAATAAAGAGGTATGAGAAAACAGGGAAAGGCAGAAAATTTTAAACTGATAAAAGGAAACAATCCTTTAACAAAAATCCATCTGCAGAAATCATTGGTACAACATATCACTAGGAATTAGTGTCTTAGCAGGATGCCAAGATTAGGTATTACTGTAATATTGGTTATGATTGCCTACATTTAAAGATCCTTCAGGTTTTATAACCCAGTGCTCTACTCAGGAAAAAAACCCAGTGTGCAAAGTTGCTTAAGCAAACTTAATTGACTCCCTCCTGCATATGTATTTTGATACAATCTTCATGATTACCTATACATGATTACTTGCTATTGCCTAAAATACTGGTAATTCCTAGCTTTGAAGTGTTTGGCTTTTTACCCCTAATAGCATATATAATTTCTTTTCTTTCTTCTAAATTTAAAAGTAATTTTTTGATACATAAACCCACACAGAGCTTCAGGATGTTTAAATTGTTAATCTCAGCAGATGAGCAGACAGTAGACAGTACCTGAACAAAGGACATAACTGCCTCAGAGGGAGATTCTTTCACTCTTAAATCAACTAGCAAAGGAGGGACAGAGGGACTGTCACTGAGTTTTGTGGTTGTTTCTATCCCCAGACTAGGTAAAACCTCTGGATCTAGTCAAGAGCATAAGAGTAACCAGCCACTTCTCTCAGCTGCAGAAACATTTTTTCCTGTGTTTCAGCCCTCCACCCTGTCTCTCTCCATAGCTCTAGCATTTTCTTTTGCCTGTCCTGGATGCTATGAAATTTTGTATTACTTCCTTATAATTCCTTCTGACACCCAGCCCTTTACACCAAGCCTAGTAATCCCTACAGGCCAATAAAAATGTTGCTTTTTTGGTTAAGAAGAAATTTGCAAGGATCCCAATCCAGTTCTGAATCTTTGGGGTTTTGCCTATACTGTAAACTGGATACGGAACAAAACATCTCCCTGAGGCTGATGAAACATGACAACATCTTTTCTCTCAGGAGACAGGCAGAGTCGGGGCACCTGCACAGGTGTGACTGCTGGGATTACCATGCAGTTCAGGTGTGCTGCCTAACATCACTCTTCCTGCAGCTGGAATGGTATTCAATCAACTCTCTTCTATCACAATAGCTGTGCTTTCCTAGGCACCTATTTAAATATGTAGTCCAGAAAAGGGCAGTAAGATATAGATGAGGCAATAAAATGATTTGTAATAATACTGTGGATCCATGAATAGCCTTCTCTATTACTGTCCAGTTAAAAGTCATCACGTATTTTCTGTCAAGTCAAAGCTGTGATTTGAAAGAGATGTTCGTTTACTCATACACATGCCTAGATAATCAAAACTGTCAATTTATTAGGTAGCTTTTTACTGAAGAGTTATCTGGAAACAAATAACTATTCTGTGCTTTTATCACTGAGCAGTTTCATCAAGGTTGAGACACATGAAGCTAGATGCTGGTCTTGTTTAAAGAGACAAAAAAAGGCTCAGCAACTTAACAAATTCAGCCTGAAAAAAACCAACAAAATCTGGCTCATGAAGCTGAATCACTGAACCGTTGCTTAATTACATTTGTTTAAAGTAACAGGAGAACAGTGGCACCTGCCTCCACAAGAAAACAGGAAGGCTAAAAGGATAGATTATTAATGTAACACTTTGCTGAAGTGCTATCAGTGTTAGGCCATCTAAATGGAATCAATTTGTCATAGACTCTGACCTGTTCATTAATATTACCTTTCCATCAAATGGCAGAAACAACTCCCAGATGCATTTTATTCCCCAGAGTACAAAGGATATAATCTTAACATATCACACTCACTCTCTGGTTGGGGCTGTCTTTTAACAACAGACAAAAGTAGTGGTACATACTTCTTTAGCTCAGAGATCACACTTATTTGAAGATTCTGTGTTAATGAGGCATAGCTGTTTTCTTGAGCATTTACTCATTGGCACTCATAAGCATATATGCTCTGTAAAGAAAGAGTTTGTCTAAAAGTGGTTATTGTCATGGTACTCCATATACTGTGTCATTGATGACACTCCTGAGTTTGTTATAATTCAGAAAAGCCTAAATAAATCTTAAAGTTTTGTGAATTCTGGCAGTTACTGTCAACAACACATTTCAGACCTAGAAGAAAAGCTTATCCCATAAATAAATCAACAGCCCTTTTAAAATTCTTCCAAAAGAACACATTTAAGCTGGTTCTGTATGTCTTTGCTGAAAGCAAGGAACGTCAGCTGAACATTGAACCATAGAATGATTTGGGTTGGAGGGGACCCTAAAGATCAAGTTCCAATCCCCCCACCATACACATGGATGCCACCCACTGGATCAGGTTGCTCAGGGCCTCACCAATCTGGCCTTGAACAATTCCAGGGATGGGGCATCCACAACTTCTCTGGGCAACCTGTGCCCATGTCTCACCACAGTTACTGTAAATCTCTCTTCTTTTAGTTTAAAATCATTCCCACTTGCCTTATCACTATATACCTGTGTAAAAAATAATCTCCCCATCTTTTATACATCTCCTTTTTCACTGTAAGATTCTATAAACACTCACGAGAGCCTTTTCTTCTCCAGGCTGAACAACCCCATGTGCCTCAGTCTGTCTTCATAGGACAGGTTTTCCAGCCCTCTGATCAGCTTCATGGCCCTCTAACAGTTCCACATCCTACAACATCCTAACAGTTTTACATCCTTCTTGTGTTAGGGATCCCAGAGCTGGATGCACTGCTCCAGGTGGGCTCTCACCAGAGCCCAGCAGAGCAGAGCAGAGGGGCATAATCCCCTCCCTTAGCCTCCCGGCCACAACGATCTCGGATGCAGCCCAGGATATGGTTGGCTTCCTGGGCTGTCAGTGCACACCTAGAACCAGAACCCCTGGGTCTTTATCTGCAGGGCTGTTCTCAGTGATTTCTCTTGGTCTGTACTTATAGGATTGCCCTAATCCTGGTGCAGCACCTTGCACTGGGACTTGAGGAATTTCATGAGATTCCCATAGGTGAATTTCACAAGCTTGTCCAGGTCCCTCGGCATGGATTCCCTTCCTTCCATTGTGTCTGCTGCATCTGGTTATTTTGAATACCATCTTCTGACATTTTCTTGGGTTATCCTCTTAACATCTTTTACATAGCTATGCACAAGAAACAGTCTTTGAAATAGTTGATGATATTATTTAAAATCAGCAGCTGTGTGTAAAGGGTGTAATTGTTGCAAGTACTATGATCATCAATCCTCCTTAAAAGTGCTTAGCTCCTCAAAAGTCTTTGTTTATTTGAGAGAATTTTATTGATTTCATCTCACTCATATTAGGTTTCCTGCAAAGCTTCATCTATTCCCAAATGATTATGTCAACAATGTTAACCCAGGATAATCTAAGTGCAATGATTTCCACTCAAATTTGGATATTGAAGAGAGAGATATCCCTCCTGTGGTGGTATTTTATAGGCAAGTGGAGTTACTCCTTTTTTAATTTGGACAGTGTAGTCATAATCACTTCTTACTAAAGATGTCAAATTAACTTCATTGTATTTATTACTGCATTCACCCTTTGCTCTGGAATTCCCCATTGCCTGCCAGACTGAGGAAAAACTCAGATGTTAACATAGCAGTTAGCGTAATGAAACGACTGATACTGCTCACCCCCTTGTCATGATAGACAGACATCAACAGCTCAGTAATAATGGTCTCCTCTTCAATAGCTTCAGCCACCACTTTGGGAGAAACAAATTATGCTATTACCTCACTCCCTCTCCCTTGCAGTCATGGAAGGATCTTGTCAAAAGTGCTTCCATGCATTTCTGTGCTCTTGGTACCATATCCCTTAATTACAGAAAAGAAAATGTATTAATTTTGTTAGAGCATCCACTAAGTCTGGGCCTCATCTCCAAAGAACCTTCTGAACATAAGCTGCCATATTTAGCATAATTCATGTGATTTAAAGCGTTTTACCTTTAAAGAAGGGGAACAGCTTTTTTCCACCACGAGCTGGTCTATTCCATTCTCAGCTGCTACACTGAGATCTGGTGGACAATGTCCCAGGCATGCAGCATTACGAACTCTGTCCTTTCCTCAATTTGCTTTTAGCTTCTCTTAGTGACATCTCCTGCTTTCTGGACTGCCATGGATATTACCCACTGAGCAATGTGTTGAGCACAGCTATGTTGAGCATAGCCCATTCATCTAAAATATTAAGACAGTATTTTCAGGCACAGTCACAGGAAATAAACTTATTTTCTATCTTCTGCTCAGCTTTCTGCTTTATTACTCTTCAAGAAGATGCTCATGGTAAATAAGATGCCACTAGCAAACACTAAAACATGTTACATGCATTATGAATGGCCCTTCTGAAAAAGAAACCTTGCTTTTTGGGCACTGATATGGTGTAGTTCCTCCCAAAATTGACTGCCAATTCTGCATAATGTCGAAAGTTTTAGAATCAAACATTCTGCTGTAGCAGACACATCATTAAAAAATTAACCTCTTTACTTTTTACAGGTGAGTTTTCCATACCTAAGTTATAAGAATAAATAACAATTGTTAGTTCTTCAAGCAAGTTCATTCATTAACGCACTGGTAGAATTCCAGCAACGCTATCACTACTGGAGCAGATAGTTACAGTATAAGTCTATCATTTAATGCAGTAGAATAAATTACAAAATAAACCAAGACCTACATTTGTCTGTTTGAGTGGTTCAGATGTTGCCTATAGAATTTCGAAGTACCATAATTTTAAGAAATATGAATAAAAATATAAGAATAAAACCCTCACACTAAGTATATTTATATTTGGAAATTTGAGACAAATTTGAGTCCCAAAAGTGAGATTTTGCTGCCAAAAGAAGTAGACTTGGAGCAAACCCACTAGAAATTCTGCAGGATTGTGGTAAAGGACCAGTGGGTAAGTTGCAGAATGTAATGCACTTCACAGAAAAGGCAGCAAGTGGCAATGCTATGATTTCAATGGCAGGTATGCTCCCATGTGATTAAGCAGCTGGTATAAATCATACTAGGTTAGAGCCAATTGTGTAGCAGTAAATAAAAAAAAGTAGATAAACTGACCAGTTTGATGTATATCACAATAAGTTAACCTGTATAGTGGTAACATTAGATGCAAGTAAATTCCATTTTTCTGGCATTTACTTCCAGCTACATGATTATTTAGAGCCAGATATTGTAAATATATTAAGGCCACTCTCTCTGACAGAGCCAGTGACTTGGCCTGCTGGGATTTGGCTTGCTCCCATTTTTGCAGATACTGAATATGCCATAACTTTTTGGTGCTTTGTTCTTCTATTGAAACATTTTATTTTATAAATACCTTAAGTAATACTTACTAAGTTTGCACTAGAAAAATCTTCCCCAACAGAATGTGAAGAAGTAATTTGTTGACAAAGTATTTATTTTCTAAAATGTTCTCTAAAACAACAAATCTGTCATAGGAGCTTTCTGCAGGAAAAAAAGCTATTAAAAATACTATATTAATATAATATACTTCCCAGCATAAATCCACACAATTTTTTCCTTTAATTTTCCCAATTTAATTAAACAGCTTAAGGTGATGGCCTTCTGTCATTTTTCTTGAAAACTGTTCAGTGGCATATATGAATCTCAGAAGTGGGATGATAATGTAACACCCTCCTCCCCAATCTAATTTCAGTGCAAATAGTAGGCAATTTCAGAGCAAACAGCAGGAAAACTATGTAGATAAAGAATTTTGTCCAATTTCCAAAATTGCTTAAGTTGATGAGCCCTTTCATATAAGAAATATAAGAAATACTCTTCTACACTCTTTCTAAAGACCTGCAATGTTGAGTAATTTAATTATGTTGAGACAAGGCCTGATTGCATGAAATATTCAGCTCTTGTATATTCTCTGACCAATGATCGCACTGAAAGTCTGTCTGTAAAGAAAAATTAGTCACACCAAAATAACCACATTGAGATTTTAGCTCTATAGTTTTTTATTATTTCAAGATTTGAAAATAATCATGCTAAATGAAAACCTATGTTTTTTATAAAGGTAGTTTCACAAAATGTTGGAATAGAGAAACAGTAGTAATCCATGTGATGGCAACTGGAATCAGGTTTTTAAACTATTAGCACTGAATTAAAAGTTGACACAAAAGTTAAAAATGCTTATATGACAATTTTCAAGTTTTCTGTAATTCATGCAAAAATTATTATTTCTTGATTAAATAAAACTAGTTGTCAGCTGCTACACATCTGTCTGAACGAATATCTCACAGGTGCTCAGACATTATTATAACTTAAATGCTACTTTTGATGAAACACCTGGTGAATCATTTTCCCTTCCATGAGCCATCAGGAAACAAATTAAGAGATGAGAGTTTAAAGACAAGATAGTCACAAGGTCCTCTCCCCTTCCCCTCTGCACCTTTCAGAACAGATCATTTAATAAAGGAAATACAAGTCCAGGTTTGTTTCTTAGCTTGATTTCAGAACAGTACCAAATCAGCTTCCACCAGTTTCACCACTCCTTTTTGCATGGTTAAAACATATACATTACTCTTTTTCTGCAGAAGATAAGAATCTAGGACACGAGTTTCAGAATAATCAGCACAAAGGGACAAATTATCATCAGAAAATATTTATTGATTATTATTGGACTTGTGAAAGGCATTTTGGTAGTGAAGCAAGCCCTGAGATCACAAAGCGATGCAAGCAGTTGGGTACCAAACAGCCTTAACAATGAAATTTTTCTTTGTAAACCGTGACAAGGGATAAGCCTGTCTTTTGGTCAGAGTGGATAACAGAGAACACATTTGGTCAGCAACAAGAGCTTCATGAACTGTTAAATCATTTCAACTTCTTTGCTACTCATTGACTATCTGAAGTCTAGTGTAGCCCCTGTCACATCTGAAAGCCTCAAATGAGCCTTACAAGTATTGCTGGAACCTCCTATAACTCTGCGACAAACTTGCCACAGGTTCTTTTTAGGCTAACATGGTTCTGTACCATTGCTTGGGCTGATGTACACTTGTAATCATTGCTCACCTCAGCTCTAAAACGTGCATTTTTATGAGAATTGTAACCACGGAGAATCTTTTTGCAGCTATAAAGGATTTTGTTTGTTGAAACAAAACCACTGTTGATACAAAAATCTTTGATACAAAACCAGGAGAAGGGTGACCTGAAACTAGGCTGACTTCCTTACCTTGCTAAACATTTGTATTCTGCCAAGGTTTACCATGCCTTGAATTTTGCATGCAATGTAGTTGTATGTGTGTGCGATGAGGACTAATGCATATATCATAGAAAATAATTGCCTCATCACCACTGGCAATGTGAAAAAAAGACCTGTATGTAGTAATCAGTGATGTGCAGTGTCATAAAGTTTCTAGATTTGGATATTTTCAATTGTTATATGCAATGGATTCTCATTAGCAAACATTTCCAGCGTCCCCAAAATTTCCCTTTACATTCATCTTCATATCACCAAACAGCAACTCATATTGAAGCCCTTCATACAGCAAGAGACCTATGGTTACATCTAAACATTTGAGGATTACTTAATCTATCAACAATTAGATCTGAAGCTGAGGTGCTGGGAAGATATTTTGTTTTCCTGTGAGACCAGTGTCTCTTTCAGAAGTGCTAAGGATATTGCAGAATTCTCTCTGTTGTACCTGGGGGCTATCCAAGGAACAGCACTCGCTTGATCACAAGCACATCTTTGTCCACAGAAAAATCTCAAGCCTTGCAATGTACACACAGATGAGTATAACTGAATATGTAAATAAAAATTTGGTTTGGCATTCACTTTAATATGACCTATTGCCCCTGGAATATGTTGACAGTGTCTCTTTGAATGAATGAATGAATATGAACATGCTGAACATACTTAGTGCCATCCAGATAAATGAATCAGGAAATAAACATAGCTCTCCTGTTTAGATGAGTTTAGTCTCCTGTTTAGTTTCCTGTTTTGTCTCCTGAAGTATAAGTCAGGTCATCTCAATAAAAAATCAATGTGTATGGTGGAATAAGAACTGATCTCTCCTTCCCTATTATAGTAAATCACTCCCCTTTGTAATAGCTGCCATTTTATTGCAATGTCAAGCTGTTTTAACTTATTTCTCTATATTTTGATCTGGCTAGCAAAAGCCCTGCTTTTCTAATTTCATACTGTGGTGGAATTTGCACTACATATGCATCATTTAACACATAATTCTAAGTAACTCACTTAAGAGAGATAGAGTTTCTCTTTAAGAGAGATGGAGTTTCATTTTTTACAGTTACATATTTTAAGTTGAAAATATTACTTTACTATTACCCAGTCTTATAAAACTGAAATGCACAAGCACTCAGAAGATAGAAAAAGGACAATGTTACCTACAGAGACTAAGCATACAACAAAACTTATTTCAAAATGTGACAGCAAGCTGTATGATGAAAGTAATAGTTTGCCTAGAAGCTACTCCATAATTTGAGTAAAAATATTCAGAAATAATAAAAAAATCTTTATTTTCATCTAAAATTTAAGGTGAGTAAAGCACAGGAGTCTGCAGCTGCTAGACACAAGCAAAACTATTGTCTGCTAAGATACTCGTGTGTTACGTGTATTGCAACCAGTCATAAGGCATTGGATTTCCACCTGAAACACATAATTTGCAGCAGCTATGAGATTTCCACTTATACCCAAACCAGTTACCACTTGCAATATATCTTAAAGCTATAAATAAATCAAATAGATGAAAATATATATGACTTACAGACTGACTGGTGCAGAAGACTGGGCCTTTTTGACTTCATTCCAGAAAGACATTAAATCGCAGCAGGCCATTAGATATTGCCATAGACAAGAAAACAAAACTGTACGCCTATGGTGCAACAGTCTAGGAGAAATTCCATCAACTGAATTCAAATTTAGTCTCAGTTTAGGGTCTTTTGCTTAAAGATATAGTGTTCCACAGAAGTTTTACAAAAATCAAATGAAACATGAGAAGTGAAGCATACAGCAATACAGGAAACAAGCTCTGGACTCAACTCTTTCAGGAACTCATTTTCTGACTCTTGGAAAGATATCTAAGTTCTTGTTACCTGTCTCCTTATATGTTTAAAAAAAACGTTTTTACACATCCTTGTAACATGATTTCACCAACACAACATATGTCACTGTGTGTAATTCTCTAGTAAGATGTTGCTATTCAACCCTCACACTAGGGGACATATTCTCTGGTCCTCCCCAGCTCCCTGACCAGGAGAGATCTCTGTATACTAATGAAAGGTTGAGAGCACTATATTGTCCTTTTAATTTTTTAAATTTTTTGTTAATTATATGTATCAAATTAAAAAATGAAATCACCCCAAATATCTCCTAAAGAAAATTTATGATTACAAACTACAATGAGTTTTTTGAATTTCTTCAGGTTTTTATTCTGTGCATTTAGTCTTTTTTTCTTGGATGCAGTTCATCAAACAATTCCTGTTACCTTTACATTTGTTGCTGCTCATTATATGCCTCAGACATCACCTGCTCCCTATCAGAAGAGAACTGATCATAAGAGAGCTGTCAGCAGGTCTCAGAGTTGACCATTTTGCAGGGGGCATAGTCTCCTGTATGCATTCTGGGCAGAGAAGCAGAGTGTTCAGGTTTTTTAATAGCAATATTTTTTCCTCCTTCTAGTCATCCTTATTTTTCCCATCTTTCCTTCATCTTTTCTCTAAACTGAAGAACATGAAAAAATTGAAGGAAAAATATCACTGAGTATTTTCCAGTTGCAGATAATGTGCCCAGAAAGAGCATTCCTTTTGGTGGATTAGGGCAGATCATACATCTTCTGAGACAGTATTCACCTTTGTTAACTTCACAATTATTCCAGCCCTAGGTTGCCAAAAAGGGCTTTTAAATGCTTGCCTATGAATGGTTTCTTGTTGCCTGAAAAAAGTGGACTATTCAATACAGTTTTTTTCCTCAAAACTGGCTCCAGAACAGCTGCTTTCTAAAGTGGTGATGCCTCCAGCTTGATTGACAGAGAAAGGCCAAGAACCAAACCCTTGCACTGCAGGTACCCCGCTTGCAGGTGAAGGTAAGATCCTGATGTTCAATTACCAAAACCCTTCCATGACTGTGAGTTCCATCATCTCACTTTCAAAGAATTAAGCAGGAACTGCTGTTTCACTTTCCCAAGTGGCAAGAGGAGAGGGAATTCTCACCTTTTAGAAAACAGTTCCTCAGACATGGGGCTAGAGATGTGCCAGTGAAGCAGATGCTCCTTATTCAGTTTCTACTTGTCAGAGGGGTCCAGGTGGGACTAGACCTGGTGTTGTAAAGCTAGGACTGTCTTTGTGAGTTGCTGTTGTATTACCTTGTATTATTACTCAGTGATCCTATACAGTTGGTGTTAAGCTGTCAGTTTGTCCATGTAAAAACTGGACAGTGACCGCATGCTCTGTATGAGCAGAGAAATTTCCCTCTTCACCCTTGCTTTTAATATGCCTTGTGAAAAAGATTGGGTCAAAGAGGGATAAGAAAGACTACTCTGTGGCCTAATGCCTGTGAACCACACCTAGATGAAGAGAAGAGCTCTGCTTCCTGAAGGTGCCTGGGACAGTTTTATGCCTTTCCTGTTGTTGGGAATGCACTATGCTACCACTAGACACTACAAAAGGGAGATCCATTGTCTCTGTAACACATTTTTGACTTACTGATGGTGTCATCTGCACAGTGGCACTCCAAGAAATCTTATCAGATCAAGACCTATGGCAGACTCAGCCGTAATCAGCCTGTGATGAGATGTCTGATCAGGCAAGTTATTCACTGCTCAGCCCTGCTAGTATGTAGGCTCTGGAGGCAAACCTAAGCATTTGTCAGGACAGTTGCAAACATGAAAATTGTTGTTTTCTTTTAAAAAACACATGAAATAAGGAGTTTATGCAATTAGGGCAGCTGGAAAGAATATTCTTAAGATCCCCAACTATGTATCTTCTCACTTTTTTAAATTACAGATTTTTGATTGTAAGTATATTGAATTATAATTTGTCATGTAAACATCAAGATCTAGGAATTACAAGTCCTGACAACTGTTCTTTTGCAAAAAGCATTACAGGATCACAGAATTAATTGTTAGCATTGGAAGAGATGTCTGGAGACCATCTAGTCCAAAACCCCTGCCATGGCAGTGTCACCTAATGCAATATGCTGTCAGTCAACGAAAGCATTCACAAAGAGGCCAGCAAAATTTGCTAGGGCCCTGGTGGAGTTGGGATAATAGGTTATCTGATATCACCATCTCCAGATTTTAAAAATTACTCCTGATAAAACTCAGTAACCTGACTCCAACTACAGCATTTTCTCACAAGTACACCCAACCTTGACTCAAAGGCCCAGAGACAGAGGTACAGAGAGGGGAAAATAACATCTGCTCTAATATCCATTACCTTTTTTATTAAAAACTTGCTTAATAACCTAAAAAAAGAGAGAAAATACTGAAAGGGACAATACCAGAGTATACCTGCCTGGTTTTGAAACTTGAAAAATGCTTCAAGAAATAACTATTTTGCATTCTTAGTTTTGTTTTCACTTTGGACAGAGAGAGATCTTCAGCATTTTTTGTTAAGTACAGCTAGCTTGTGATTTTTTTTTACTCCATAAAAATAGAGTTCTTAAAGAAACTATTCTTAAAGAAATATTTTGTGATCAAAATCCTAGGTCATTCTTTTTTGTGTAACTGCTTACTAAAAAACCTTTTGATATCAGTAATATTTTCACAAAATAATGGAATTGCCCACTAAGTCCTACTGCTTTGTCCCTGCTGTTATCCTATGTATAAACCAGATGGGGAGGTTCTGTCTGGGCTCTCCTCCAAGAAGTCATCTGCTCTCTTTCTTGTTGGCCAAGTATATCACCTTCAATTTATAACCACTACCTGCTAACCCAAGGACATCAGGACTCTTCTTAAATTGTGTCTCCTCACTGAATTTCTGCCAATTCCATGACAAGAATGGGATCTATATCCCTGAATATGTTATACTTGAGCAATATTTATGCTACACTACAGCCACAGGATGTGCACCTCTTTTGACATACAAGTAATGTTTAGAACTGATAAAGGTGGGAACAGTTTATACTTGTGTGATTGTTTTTTTATGAACATGGAGTACAGTACATTTAAAAAAGGAAAAACCCCAGAATGCCAGCTTTTATCAGAAATTTTAAAATGAAAAAACAAAACAAACAAACAAAAAAAGCCCCAAACAACAGCAACAAAAAAAAACCCACAAAAAAAACCAAAAAACAAAACCACAAGACACCAACGTTGGTAGGGGCAGCTCAGAGTTGATTTTTGACAGACTAGTATGGAAGTACAGTCAGAGGTGTTTCACTCACAGAGTTTGATTTTGACTATTGAAACCTTAGCACACCTGGGGTTTTTGTGACAAACATGCCATGAGATTCATGCAAAAGTTTGCCTAATTTAGCTTTTGTATGACTTAGAGAAAAGAATAAGAACCACAACATGGGAGAGTATTTTAATATTAAACAACAGAAACTTTATCAAAACATATCAATGTCCCTTTTTCAGGGAGAACTCTTAAAGTCTTTAATCCTTTCAAGCAATTATTTTACTGAGAAAGAAAGAGCTAGATCTATAGGCGAATTCATATATATGCCTGAAAGGAGCTTTTCCTGACTTTGATAAATTGGTTCTGAAACCTAGGGATTATGGTAAAGAGAAAGATGATACAGCCGGTTTGGCCAGACCAGCTGCACCGGCGTTTTTGCAGATTAAGCAATGTCATGTTCTCCAACCCATTAGATGCTGGTGCCCTTGGAGGTCAGTCTCAGGAGACTGAAAGGAGTGGTGGGAAGAGAAGGAAAGAGAAGAAGGTGGGATCTGGAGGCATTTCATGTGTCTTCAGTGGGGCTCCCCCTCCTGCAAAGGCTGCCCGCTTACACACCCTCACAAGCATGAAACATCAGTTGGTAAAATGCTGGTGACATCTACAGCAGCAGCAGCTGTTGGTTTTCCTAAGTGACAGGGTGTACCCTGGTGAGGCAGAGCAGGGGTAGAGCCTCTCCCGCTCCTTTCCACCAGCACGTCTGACCACAAAACCACAGAATTAACTAAGTTAAAAAGAACATTTGAGGTCCTGAGGACAACCTAATGATCCACTGTGAGTGCTGTCATCTTTTTTATAGGTGCCTGGAAGGCAGAGGATGAGATTACCTAATCTCCTTTCTTTATGCACTGGATTTAATTTCAGAAAAGTAGTGTATCATATTTCCAGTCCCACTTATCTTCTTTACCAAACAGCAGTTTTACAGCTCTAGGTCCATACCACCAAGCAATTCTTAGGTTCATTTTAATTTCTACCTCTTTCTTGCATTTTTGGCATTAGCATTTTGGTTGCATGCACTGCAGTATTATTTCATTTTATTTGAAGAAAAGAAATTTTATATTTAATTTATACTTAAATACTTTTAGAAAAGATAAGAACTTAGAATTTATGGACTACTATTGGCAAAACAAATAGGAAATGCTAGCAGTTGCCATTAATCCTCTACATCATGAGGATGTCAGAAAGCATGTGGCAGGTAAAAGATCCTTGTGAAAATGAGTTTGACAAAGAAATCTCTAGGGTTGGAAAATAAATCTGCTGAATATTACTAAGCAACTCTTACTATGACTCTGCAATTGTATCATCTTTGTCTGTCTGTGCCTTGTCCTTCATATAATTTTTTTTTCCCCCTGCTCACTCTCCCAAAATTAAATCCTTTAAGTTGTCATCAAATATCCACAATGGAAGGAAGATCAGAAATCTGGCATTAAATTCCAAACAGCTTCAGTAATTTGGCAAACAACTTATATTGTAATCATTCCTGAAGCATTGTCTGATAACAGACAACAGCTGAGCTTGCTACATTTTTAAGCCTTTATGCATGATGTATTGGTTTAGGTGCATGCTAACATAAAATCTGAAAACAAAATTGTTCAGTGTGCCAATTTTCTGCATTCAACTCCACAGCATTGGGTATAAATTATAAAGGCTCCATTTTGAAAACTATCCAATGTGAACAGGACTCTACAAAATTTTTTCACTCAAGATTTGTCCTCCCTCAGTAACTCTTCAAGATTATTGTGTATTCTGAAGTGAACCACAGCAACCTAGTTGTAAGATAAACATATTGGTTTGACAATTCTGTGACATACGTGTTTTGAAAATCAGCAACGTGAAGTGTACATTAAATTCTTAGAGAAAAGTTTATGTAAAAGGACTTCTGCTTCACTCTGCACTCATTGACTGTGAATCTACATAATTCTTTATACTGCCAGCCTTGTTGCATCCCTACTACTACCCTGCAGTCACCAACTGACATAACAGCTGACACCTGATAAAAATTTGTGCCCCACCAAGTGAATGTGCAAGAAGCTCCCATGAAGAACAACCAGAATAAACCATGTGATGAAACAAACTCCAAATAAAGAGTAAAAACTAGATCACATCTGGATGGCCTGGATAACTGGGAAGACACTGAAATGGATCTTGAAGGAAAGTAAAATAAGATATTTCTTAGCTGAGCCATTTCTTGGCTATGCAGACTCAAAATATGACAGAAGAGTCTTTTTACAGATCTCTGCTATTTTCCACAGTTCAGATAATCAGGAGCCACAAGACTCGTGCAAATGTCTGTTCCACGAATTGGTTCTCTTCCAATTATAAAAGCTGTGAATGGTCCATGTTTGTCATGCACACATCGTCTGAAAATCCTGAATAAAAACCACAGCCTAAACCACTTTCATTGTGACTAAATAATTTTAATAATTAGTGTTCAGTAAGCAATATACTATGGCTATACAATCATTTACCAGACTGAGATATCTTTCCCTAATTCTTTATTTCACACCTCATTATAACTGAGAACCAGAAAGTGGGAGGAAAAATTTTAAAGTACATGGTTTCTTTGAAAGTGTGTATGAACTCCATTGCCAGCCAGGCTAACACCTACTCTCACTGTCTTTTGATCATTACTAGTCCAAATCTATGAGTGAAATTTGAAAAAATGCCATGACACTGACTCAAAATATTTATGTTGTTTATCTCATATTACTGTCAGAGCAATATCAAGCAACAAGACATATTTTTTTATGTTTATTAAATACTGTGTAAGCTGTACAGTATCTATATTAGTGCATTTCAATGTCTGAGCAATATTACTGTAAAACACCAAAATTTTTAAGCACTAGGTTTCTATTTGTTTAGCTGTGATTTGGGACAAGGCAGAATTAAGCTATGTCTTAAAATAATGAAGCAGATTTTATTACTTTTATTATTTTATTTATGTATCTTATGGACAGAAGTACAGCAGAAGAGAATAGAATTCTTCTGAGGATATATTTTCTCAGGATAAACATGTATATCACATGAAGCTGCATAGGGACAATATGCCACCAGTGGGATGATAAACTCAGGATGTTGCTGAAAATTCCAAGTAATCTTTGCAAAATATTTATAGTGAGCTTTTTCTGCACTTACAAGGGATGTAAGGTAAAATTTACAACTGAAAAAATGTTCTATTAGAGATTTAATATTTGAAGGCCTGTCTCATTCCTGCACAGGGAGCTATTTTCCTTCAGTTCTGCCACATCTCACAGGGGACTGCTCTGGTTATTGTCTCATCTGAAATAATGTTATTAATGCACTTCTCCAGGCTGGCCTTTGCTCTCTCAAACTGACACATTTATTTTCCATACAAGTAAAGGAGTGATACATTCTCCAATGTTACAAGTACCAGGAGTGGTGCGGGTACTACCGCTCCCCTGCTCCTGTTCTCCATGAGTAGCTCTCCCTGGTCCTCTTTACCCCTCTCCCTGCACTCTCCACTGACTCCACGTGTTTTCTCAAAGCCACATACAACATCCCGATCCTCACACTTGCAAAGCAATCACATACCACTGCACACTGATAATCAGGAAATCCTCCCAGAACTACAGAAAATAAAAGAGAAGGGTCTCCAAGGCATAGGCTATCACTTGCCAACACTGAGAAGAGTCTCAAATGACAGGATCTCGAAATTGAAATGGAAAACATTTTCCATTCGGTACCATGACAACTGAACAAAACCCAGTAATTGCCTGCTCCTCTCCTCACCTCCCAGATTCAATGCAATTGGGCGGACTTGCTTTTAAGGATTGGAGCTTTATCTCTTGCTGCCTGGCAAATGCAACAGAAGAGGGAAAAAGGAAAAAATAAAAAGACAGAAGAAGAAAAGACGATACCTTCAGAAAACTCTGAGTGGTCTTAACAAACAAAATGAAATTTCCTAGACTGACAAGGGGAATGGCAGGGCTTCACTGCAAATTGAAAAGAGTAAAGAACCAGGAAATGCAGAGCTCATGAACAGGCAGATTTTTTCACTTGAAAATGTGCTGGAGCAGAGTTGTTCTCATCTCTAAAGAGCTTGAGCACAAAAAACTACTTTACAGCTTACAGTTAGGCAATAGGCAAGTCTGAGAGAATAACCTTATACACAGTTGTAAATTGATATTCAAAAAAAAGTGGCACACTGCACTGTTAGAAAAGAGTTGGGCGGTCATGACTTTTTCGTGACTGGCCTCACAGCACTATTTCAGTGTACTGATCTGTGTTTCTGCACTTTTCTTGTTGCTAATTTAAATATCACCCTTTGGCAGAACTTCATATGATTTCCCCTCTTATTTTAAAACATAAAATTAATTTTTTTGAAATATTATTAAATTATCTAAAATGTAATTAAAGAAAAGTGTAACTTTATATAAACCATGCTCCTTAAATGAGGAAGGAAAGCTTTCAAAAATACTGCAATTTGATAAATATTTCATAAGGGGCTGTATGATTTCATGAGTTTTCTGAATGTTGTGTGAAATATTGCAGAATTGTATGAGCTCTAGTGAATTATTAATTTCCATTTATATTTCAGGTAATGTCACAAAATATTTTTGTACTTCTGAATGCCTGTACCTAGCACATATACAATCTTCATGAAATTAATTTGATTTTAGTTTTAGTATAGAAGATTTTAACCTTGAAATAAAAACACAAAATTAACCTGACCACATGTCAGCAGAACACATTTTTTGCATGGGTTGTTTTACCAACTACTTTCATATAATCAGAAAATGCTTGTAAACTTATCATCTCAGACAGATTACTTTAGGTATTGTGCAAAATAACATGCATTTGTAAAATAAAAGTATCTAACTTTATCATAAGGCAAAATCATCATTTTAAGCACAAATATACCTAGATATGATAACCAAGGATCCATATAAAAAGAAGAAATTTCAATCCTGCTGGAATTTATGTTCATTGCTAATGAAAGCTAGTCTCTCTTTAGCCGTCCAGTATTTAAGTAGATTTAGAATTCTCAGCATCCCCAGGTATAACACATCTTTTCATATCTTTGTGTCTTGAAAATGATAGACCTATCAACACTGAAACGCTGCACTGAAATATTTCTTTCCACCCATGCAATGTAAGACCCACTGCAGAAGGACTGAAAACCTTTCCATAAGCCTCATCCCACTTGCAAATCTATGGTTCACCCTCATCACTTCTGGGCCATGAAACATTATTTTAATAGCAGAGCTTACCTACAATTAATCATCTGGGTAAGCAATTTGAGAAAAAAAAACCCTCTGCTGTCAAAATGCTGTGGCCAAAGCCAAGCTCTGCACACATCCCAGGAAAGTGTCACTTGTCATCACTGTATTTTGCAGCCAGTGCTGGTCAGCACAACCTCCTAACTCAATCTTTTCTCATTAGTCAGCATGTACAGCAGAAGCCCAGAAATGGCTTTTCAGAGTACAGATCTGATCCAAGAAAATGTCAATCCACATAGTCCTCTTTTTTCTCCCACTCCTGATGATGCTGGCAGGGCAGATGCTTGTGCTTCTCTTCAAATTTCAACAAAAGCTTGCCAGCAGTGCACTTGATGACCTGCAAAGCTGTCATAAGGCAATGGAACGCTTACAAACCTCCGCTCCTCATGACAGGAACAGAACTACATCCTCATCATTCTATCTAAATCGGAAATTCTGCTTTCATGCCTACAGAAAATCATCCATAGAACATCATGGGAAGAGCTCCACTTTTGTGGGACCCACCTGGAGTACTGCTCAAGGGTCCCTGGCAGAGGAGGGACATAAGTCTGTTGGAGGAAGTCCACAGGAGGGGCATGAAGATGATAAGAGGGAGGAGCACCTCTCCTATGAGGAAAGGCTGAGAGAATTGAGATTGTTCAGCCTGGAAAAGAGAAGGCTTTGAACCTAATTGAGGCCTTTCAGTACTTTGTGTAAGGCCCAGATGGGACCTTACAAGAAATTATTTAAAAGAGCATGTAGTGGCAGGACGAAGAGAATGGATTTGAAGTGAAAGAGGGCAAGTTTTCACTAGTTATTAGGAAGAAATTCTTTACTGTGAGGGTGGTGAGGGACTGGAACAGGTTGCCCAGAGAAGCTGTGGGCACTCTTGCAATGTTCAAGGTCAGGTTGAATGAGACTCTGAGCAGCCTGCTCTAGTACAAGGTGTCCCTGTGGTGTGAGGGTTGGAGCTAGACAATATGTAGGGGCCCTTCCAGCACTAGGCATTCTGTGATCCTATGAAGAACTTGCACACTTCACCCAGAACTTGCACAGTTCAGATCCCAGAACATCTGCTTGTTTTAGAATGATTTCCCCAAGTAAGCCCATGAGGTGCTGAAGAAAAATTCCCACAGAGGGCATAGCCAGCAGTGAGACAAATTTGCTAGTGCATCTGCACAGGCTGCTGCCTGGAAGCAGCCTGGAGTGCAATTAGATACTCTGGCCATGGGAACAGACCTGTCAGACACCCACCCCTCTGCAAATACTGTAACCTCTGAAAGAGTTTGCTACAGATGACTGAAAAACAAAATCCCTATCTATACCAAATTTCATTATCGGAATAAACAAAATTTCATACTTGATAAAGAAAAAATCAACATTTTCTCTTGATCCTGATTCATTATTACATGAGAGTTTTCCCTTTTTCTAAAAATAGGGTAATTTTTTTTTATTTAAACAGTAGTAGTCTAGTTTACTTGAACAAGTGATTTCCTACAATGCAAAGAAAACTTAGCAAATTTATTATTTTATGATTACTCATATCTGATATGCTTGACAAAAACAACATGGCCTAACAAATAATAACATAATCTTGTTTACAAACAAAAGTCTTGTTACTGCAAACTCCTTTAAAACAAACTGCTTTAAAATATCATCCTGTAATCTTTTGTGTATTTTGTGATTTGTGTTCTTGATCTGCTCCACTCCAGGTTTGATTTGCCTACAGGTAAAATTTGAGGGCAATTTTTAATTTGGTTAATCATCCTACCTATATGTACTATAAATTATTTACACATCTCTCACTGATAGGAAAGATGAATGACACAAGTTGAAATTCATTCATTCTGCATGCATCAACAGAGACAATGTTTAGAAGGGCAAAGAGAGACATTAAAAAAGACGTTTTAACCATCTTCTACCTTAGATGCTAGTATTTCTTGTCCCTGCATATATTGCATGTCTTTTTCCCTACATTCCCTCCTTACTGAAGTTCTCCCAGTACTAATAGCACACTATTCAGCTCCAGTATCCTTCCTGGCATAACAGCACGATATTACATATTGTTTACACCACAGTCAGAATTCAGGGAGTGCAAATGACCAGGTGTTTGAAAGAAATAGACTGTAAAATCTTCAGAGAGGGAGAATACCTCCTGTCCTTCCATTATACAAAAAGCTGAATGAAAAGCAGGACTTTATTCTCCTCTCTACAATAAAGCTGAAATGGAAAATAATTAAAGCCTGGATTTCAAAGACATTAAATAAAATGCAATAGATGCTGAGCTTAGGCTTCTGCCAGGCTTTCAGCCAACAAGACCTCTGCAGCTGGGTCTGGATGTACAATGCAAGAAATTCTACAGATGATACACACATAACCTTTCCCAGCTTTAATCACTGTGGATCGCATCTAGATGAAGAACAGAGCACAAACAGCAGGGAGGAAGGGCATTTTACCTTTAACATGGCATCATATTAGTCCCTTTACACTAGTTTTGGAAGCCAAGCACAGTTCTCTGTACTGTATCAAACTGTGTCATGAGCTAGAGTAACTTCTCAGCTTGCAACTGTATTTCAGAGGCAGCTACACCACACTCCTCTCCTGCAACATAAAATATTTAGTAAATGTCACCTGGCATCTGTGACCTTTTGAAGTCAATAAACCTTTTCCTAGCTCAGTGGGAATTGTCCAACATTTTTCCAGTGAGAAAAAATGTTCCTTGCAGTTTAACAGCTCCTTGGTGTGAGGAAAACCACCTGACATCCCCCCCACCCCCTCCTTTTTTTTCTTACATTTTTTAAAACCGGTTATTTTTAATGCAAATGGCTTTGGAAAACTACTTCTTTCTTGCCTTTTCTCCACTTAGGAATATTTTAGCAGTGATGTATAACTTCTCAACATCCCACTCTTTGTAATATGTGCATGCCTCATCTTTTGGCAATCTGTTAAAAAATGCTGCTTTTAGCATATTTAGATTGCTATCAATTTAAGGAACAACTCTCTTCTGGCTACTTGCTGACATGGTGGAAATTTGCATTCTGATGACCTTTAAACAATTTGTAGCAAAAGAAAAAGTGTTTATTATAATTGTTAGGAATTGCTACTAAGTCTTTCTCAAACTTCTCTCTCCACTTGATTAGGTATGTTAACTGACATTTTTCCACCCTCTGCTCTAAGCTGTTTCTTTCTATACTTGTTTTGCATTTGTTTATTTATTTTACAGTCAGGACAAATAATTTTATCCCAGACATAGAGCTAAGCACTCTCCGAACAACTGAATCATTTAGTGGTGCTTGGTTTCATGTGTTTGTCAGCTGAAAATGACATTTAGCACAGGCTTTATCTCAGCTATGGTAATTACTGTACTGACATGAGGTCTCATACACAGCACAGACTGCTTTCAACAGATGCAACCAAGCAACTCTGACTTCTTTGAAACAGTTTATCTGGCTTTCAGAGTGTGACAATATTCAGACAAATGCATATATATACACAGAGACATATAAAAAGCAGGACAGTGCTAGTTTTAAGGCAGTATTTTCTTTCTTATTTCTGAGTCAATTCAATTACCCCACGCAAAGATAAGATAGCATCTCTCAGTTGTACATAGTTCCCACATTATGTGCTGGCTGTGCATCTTATTACACATGAAGGTTATTGTTATTGTAATATATCTCAGTGGTATACCAAATGTTACTATAATGATGTAATTAATATGCTTGGATTTACCATCTGATGTTCTTAGGCACCACTTGTGTTAGCATGTGATGCTACCAATTTAAAACATAGTTGGAAACAGCAGCTTTTTGTTAAGGGAGTTGGCAATAAAAGATAAAGGATTCATAACATCAGTCACATTCTCTAAAATCATGTTAAAAAAATTTGTGTCAGATATGTTCAACTGATACGTCAACTCAGAGTGATGCTGCCTCTGAAGCTTGTACAATATGCATTATTTATATATATCTGAGTTTTTTCAGTATTATTATTATTCAGTATAATAGGGTTTAGCAGAAACAATTCTTCCACAATCTGAACCTTGCAATCAGTTGAACTCATTTTATGATGGACTGCTAGTACTAAAAAGTTAACATCGGCTTGATGGACAATTGGCATGCACAAGCGAGAAAATGAAGGGGTTTAGTTTGTTTTCTTTATTTTTTGGTTTGGTTTGGTTTGGTTTGGTTTGGTTTGGTTTGGTTTGGTTTGGTTTTGAGGAGCACTTCTTTTT
Source organism: Pardalotus punctatus (assembly GCA_013400915.1). Lineage (NCBI taxonomy): Eukaryota > Metazoa > Chordata > Aves > Passeriformes > Pardalotidae > Pardalotus > Pardalotus punctatus. Next base: position 130,217 of record VZTX01005175.1, on the reverse strand, counting down.
TCTAGAAAAGATAATGATACACAGGTACCTTAGTGTAGCTAGGATGGTACTTGAAAATTATGTTCATGTACATAAACAGAGTAAGAGACTGAAGAAGATTCTGAATTAGTCTTTATCAACACAAAGATCAGTCATTACTTGCTAACCTTAAATTACTTTTTTTTTATTAGAAAAGCAATTATGAGCCTGATAAAAAAATTGGATTAAGCCTAATATATATTAATGGTGATAAGTATTTAGGAACATCCAAGAATACACAAAGAAAAAAGAAGTTTAAAAGATTTGTCTCATTCTTTACTCTTCTTCAAAGATATATTTTTTGTTCTTCATATCGCAGACCAGATTGTTTATGGTATGATTTCCAGTATTTTTCTAAGTCATGCTAGAAATATCCTAAGAGGACATTTTCATTTTTCCTGCAGAAATCACATATTTGCCAAGGAAATAATAAGACACAGCAATGTTGCTATTTTGAAATATACATATCATAAGAAACTAGAAAAACCAATCAAGGTATGAAAAACATAAATTAAGGGGTTTCTTTAAAAAACAGACAGACAAACAAAGAAACAAAAAAATACCTAACAAAACCCAAAAAACTACCAAACATAAATACAAAGAATATGGGAAATGTCACACTGAAATATGCTTGACATAAATAGCTACTACTACTATGTCAAATTTTTGAGATGTACTTGCACAAAACAAAGCATTCACTTAAAATTATTGTAACTAGAAAGTATAAAACTGAGGGTTTTAATTGTCAAAGATGGAATCCTTATGGAATTCACACTTCGTTATTCTTTGAAAAGGTACCTATGAAGAAATCAAGTCTTCCTCAAAACTCTATATTGAGCTAAATGTAATCATCAGTGAGTAAAAGAACACGCACAGTATGAGAAGTATACTACAAATTTCTGCATGCCAAATACATAATAGCAATACTTTTCTTCACCTTCCATATTCTCAATCACCATGGACTGTGGGGCCAATATCCGCTGGTCTGGCAGCTGAGTTCCTTTAAACAATACTGAAATGAGGTATCTAAATATTTCAAGTATGCTGTTGTTAGAAATACAAAATACGTTCAAGACAGAAATTAATTCTCTTTTAATCTCTGCCACTACTGGTTTGATCTTGAAACCACTCTGTCTCAAAATAGAGAAACATTAGAAAGCATCATACCAGGGGAGGAAGGCAAAACTGGCCTTTTGAACTCCTCTCTGGTGAATGTTTTGGCTGTGGATTGGTGCCAGTTGATACTTCAGACTTATGGTGTGAATAACTTGAGACTGAGCCCTTGGACAAGAGACTCTTTAGGTCAATCTATAGTGCTGAAGAAACAGATTTCAAGTATTTGATTTCATTAGTAAACATCTCCAAGTGATATTTTAGTACCCTTGCTTTCTTCTGCCCTTCCCATTCTCAACTTCACTAAAAAAATGTATTTTTTAAAGTTCTAACGCCTATGAAAATCCAAACATCTGGAACCCCAATAAATTCCATCCAGCTAGCAAGAAGTTATAGCTGCTCACACAACTCAGCATTTAAGACAAGACAAAGACTCATGGTGGGAAAGCAGATATATTTCGTTTACCTAGCTCATCCAACAAGCTGCCCACATACTCTAGTTATTTACTTGTACACTAACATGAAAAGATCAGCCCAATGGAGGGAAGTACCACAGTTTGACCTGCAAAATCGTGGTAATCAAGGCTTTTAAAGACTCCTTTATGTAATATCCAAACATAAACAAGTTTCTATAACCTTGGTCTGACATAGTCTCACAAAAACAGCTGTGTGAATTCTTAGTTACACAATTGCCTTAAAAGGACAAATCATTTTAGGAGGCCTGTCCCAGGTCAAGAAACACTGACATTTCTCCAGTCACACAGAAACAGACCCTGCATATTAAAGAAAAAGACCTACTCAGAATAGATGTAGAGGGCAAAAGTGTTTTCTTATGAGAAATAAAACATCTGTATTCATAAAACATAGCTGTTGAGCTGTGTGAGTCCTGTTTCAGTAAAGCAGGTCAACTAAAAACAACAGGAAGATGTCAAACACATACACAATAAAATGACAGACCTTCAACCCGCTGAAAACACTCAACACTTTAAATAAAATATCCCTTTTCTCTCAACTCATCTATTTATTCTTTATACAAGTGTTTAATAGCAGTAGATGAAGGTAATAATGATATTCTAGATACTTTTCCGATAGGATTAAAGAAATAACAAGAATACTGCTATGGTGATAAGATTTAGGTTTATAAATTTGCATTATTTAAATTTATTTTAAAGGCAAATTTGTAGCAATGATAATTTACTAGACAAAAGAGAGAGGATAATGTATTTCTGATATGAAAGAATACCTAGTATGTCAGCATTATTTCCTTCCAGATACATTATTTTTGATGCAGAATAAGAAAGCCACAAAATAAAAATTAAATGCATATTAGCATACCTAACGTACCTATTTATCAAGGAGGTTATTAAGAATAAACTAATAACCCATAGAAAGGCATGACAATGAAATTCTATTACAGACCAGGCCAAAAAAAAAAAAAGTATTATAAATTTTGGATTTAGTGGTTATTTTTGGGGATTTTTCCATCTGAAATTCTCTATTGTTCTTTAACAATCAGTCCTTATAGAAGGTAAAGGTTCATGATGACTTAATCTTCCTTGCAGAGAGACAGAGCAGCTGCTGAAACAGTCTAGTTAAGAACTACACATTTTTCTTTGCTGCCTCCTTTGCCTCAGGAGGGAAAGAGTCTGCTTTTGTCAATGTAAATGTAGGCTAGTAGCTGATTATTCCTCTTTATCGCTCCTTCCTTACATGCCAACTCAGCAGTACCATGAGGTGTGCAGTAGGCAAGAAGGAGAGAATTATTTTGTTCAGAACATTTTATCCTGTATTACAATACATAAAACTAGCATTAAGTGGTAAATTCATTTGGGGACCAATCTTCCCTCTCCCACATGGAAATCAATGCCTGTTTTTCTACTCGCTTCAGTAAGAACTAGATTGGATGTTTCATGCTTTGGGAAAGAAAGTTTGAATATATTCTCATAACAAAACACAAATCCCTGAGACCACAATATTCTCAAAGATATGCAAAGTGCTACCGAGACTCTCGATCTGCTCCAAACCCAGATTTGAGTTTTAATTTATTCATACATGTGCAATGAGAAAAGCAGCTTTGTGGACATATTCTTTGTCTCTATTTCCTACATTGCAGTTTTTCTCTTATCAAGGGTTTCACTGCTCCTTAAAATTAGAGGATCATTTAAAAAAAAAAAAGAATAAGAATTCAGTAGGATAAAAGTTTCTGTAACCTGTATGTTTTAAAACTGGTTCAATGAGTATTTTTTAGGAGGACAATTTTATAGAAAGAAAAAAAGTGTGATATTCTTTGAAAAGTATTTTGTTAGAGAGCCACTGAATAGACATGTAATCTAATGCCAAAGTGTTTGAGACTGGTAAAAGAAATTAGGTGGTGTAACTAAACCCATATTAAATATAAGGCTGATGTATTATCACTAGTGGTAAATTTCTGCATTTGCGCAAGATGAGCTGGGGAAGAAGGAAACTGAGGACAGATGACCATCACAGATTTTGTCCTGAATTAATTTTCTTTAGACTTAGCTGTGATACTGGATTTTTTTTTTTTGCCTCTGTTAATGGAGGAAATCACAAATAAAAAAAGGAACATACATGACAATCTATTGGTGGTGGCTATTAAGGGAATTACCTTGCTCATTGAATACCATTTAGTTTGGAATCAGATCTACTACTATTAATTTTTACCTTTTTAATGCACACTTTAGCTAGCACATGACCCATACTGTGTAACAGCAATCACACCCCAGGGGCTAGAGATTAACAGCATGTGCTACGAGTGGTTTATTTTACAATTGCCATGAAATAAAAGCTGATGGAAATGAGCTGGTGAATTACTCTGCCAGCAGAATCAACAATATTTTTCTCGTCATGCAAAAGCTCACTTCTTCTGTCTTGATTTTTTTTTCCCTTAATATTGGTTTCATAGAAGAACACAATAGTTAGGGGAAATTTGGGGGAGGGGAAAAATATAAAAGTATGATACTACGCTCAATCCTGCCCTTTTCATTGTATGCTGCAGTTCATCTGAATAAATTTTGCCAGCTAAATCTCTGTGTCACAGTTAATTAAAACACAAATTGGGCATAAAAAGCAACAGTCAAATGAAATGAAAATTATTTTTCGATACACTCCAGTCAGTTAGTTTTTTCTTCGCATTAAAGGAACTAATTCAGCTGCTACACACGTACGTTTTTGGAGCGCTAGGGAAGAAAAGTAATCTCACAGAAGGTATCATAGAGGTTTTGTTTTTTGCAGCCCATAATGACCAAAAAAGTATGCACTGAAAAGGTTTTGTCCACAGATTTTCTATTAAGCAGTAAATTCATTTCAGTTTAAAAAAGAAGGGTAATGCAAAACAGTCCGTATTGTTAATGAGCAGGTAGAAAGTTTGTGCGTTCTGACCGTTAGGGACAAACTGCACTGAACTTTATTGGTTGCCAGGCACACAAGGAGTTTTCCCCCATCCCAGCATGCTTCCCTCCACACAGAACATATATCATGCATAGGATAAATCTCATCAGCTATTACTTCTCTAGTAATAAAACATACTGAATTCAACCTTTAAAGCTGCATCTTCTTAAAAGGAGTGACAGATGAGTAATGGAGAAGACTAGTATCAAAGTTAGGCATCTAAAGAAGGGGCAAACATACCAGTCAGTCTTAAATATATTTTGTCTACAACTAATTGGAGAGTTTACCCCTTTAGTGAGATTCTTTTTTTCCTTTCTTACTCTTGCCTGCATTTAATTTCAAGCAAATCATCACTCATCTTTGGTATTGCTCCAGGCTTCAGAGAAATTTTGATTTTTTTATTTATTGCATCCCTGTTATTCTGTAACACACAGCAGTTATTGCTGAGATGCAGCTAACTGCCTGGCATGATGTTTTTAGCACCCCAGCAGCCATGCGTGCCTTACTCAACTCTATCAGATAATGTTATGTGGCATGATTTACATGTGCAGAATTGAGACTTCATTGTGAACTTATTTATAATTACAACACAGTTGAAAGAGAAAGATGATTTAATAGGTACTATAAAGATCTTTGACAAGGCACAGAGACATGGGTCCACATGCTTATTTGTATTTGGAAGTTAGTTTTTATCTGTAATTTTGTATGTAACAAGTATACTCAATCTTAGTCCTTGCTTTGTAACAGAGGACTTAGGAAAATTTTGTTGATACTTTTAGTTGTTAGAATATAGTCTATGTACAATGAGACCCTGAAACAGACTAATAGGAAAGAGATAGGGACAATTTTTTAGAGACTGTTTTCTGGCAATGTCCAAAGGCATTTTAAGAAACATAGCTACAGCTTTTCTATTGCTATTCCTGTTCATTAGAAGGAATTTCTCAATGCCATAATTCAAAACAACCAATTTCCCTCTTCCCCCAAAAGCACTGTTTCCCTGGCAGCTCACCCTACAAAACGTATTTAATATCACCCTGTGGAACTTAGCTTCGCATTCATGAGACTGCTAAATTTTCTTATATAACCATTTCACTGTAAATCTTGCCGCAAAATACTGAGCTGCTCAGAGAATGAAAACCAAACTGTAATTTATTCCAGTGATCAGCTGAATTCACTACTGTGTGGACAAGAGCTTATCAGAGTCTGGCACCAAGAGTGACTGACTGTTAATAAATCTTCATAAGGAATACAATTTTTTTTAAAAAAGGAATTAACACCTCAAGGTGAACACATAGGCTATATTCTGTTAGTTTTACACGGACAGTTATTCTGTCCCCCCATGACTAAGCTTCATCTGTCATGAATAAGCATTTAATTATATTTGAGGTGTTTTCTTTGTCTGTCACTTCAGAATGCCAATACATTCAAGTACAAGAAACTCTCTCTTACAGATGCTTATAGAAATCTTAGACTTGGATAATGCAGGGTTTTCTTTTAGTTTACACAGTGGGATCTCAAATGCTACGATATGAGCTTGGTAATATAAGATAGCTGGTACTGACAAAAAGTCAGATTTCAGTACCACTGACTCCAATCTGCTGTAATGAGGAAGGTGTATGTGATAAACAAAGACAAAGATAGATCAAGGTCTCAGCGAAACAAAAGTGATGGGTACGGGTGCATTTGCCTGACTACTATGGTTCTTGATATAATAGAGGCAAAAAAAGCTCAAACCACAGACCATTAATAACCAAAAAACATGATATTTATTTTCTAAAGAGGTCAGGGTTTTAAATTGATGGGGATGGGGGCAGTAAAATAATGAGATAAGTAAACAATAAAAGAGTGTAGCATCTGGGTGCACCACTGAGTCTTGATAAAACACAACACTGTCATTTTGCAGTTTGCCCGTTTCTCGCTGTGTTCTGCTTGTGTACATCTGAATGTCATTATTTAATTTCAGCAAAGTTGTGGGGATATGTCTAAACACAAATAGGGTCATGGTAATTTTATTCTCTACTGGCACCAACAAGGTAAATCCAAGCTTAATCACATTGCTTCTTAGATTATACATTTCTAAAAAAGCACAGCTTTGCTACAAAGAGATTTATTTCTACTAAAGGCAGCTCATACCAGCTTTTCTAAGTGACTGAGTGAGGCAACAGCCCATCTGGAGAAATTCTGAAAACTTGGACAAACTGCATGTCATAGCAGAATAAACAAAACATTTAAAATGTATGACACTGGCAACGGTTGATAGGTGTCCAGCTATGTCTCTTTACACTGAGGAGAACAGGAACAAATGCAAGATGATGCTATTTAGGTGAAGAGAAGATGGAGCAGGGAAGGACTCTCATACATTTTCATACACTATCTTCAGGCAAGAAGACGCTTGAAACTGGTATGGCTTGTGGTTCAGAAGAATACTTTTGTAGGAACTGAAATGGGTCAATGGTTCAATGGCTTCTGCCAAATTTAATGAAAAGGGCTCTTAATGCAACAAAGATGAAATTTTTTAACCAGAAAAGTATCAAAATGCATATAACTTAAGAAAAATTATTAAATTATTAAATCCCCCTAAAAAATGGATTTTGGCAAGAGATCGTCATACGTTACAGCAAACACAACCAGGCAACCAGTGGGAAAAACAGGTAGAACATAAAATATTACAGATTTCACAGTTTCATTTACTAGTGACTCAATTTTATGTTCAGTTATTTAATGCCAGTATTGATAAAAGTTGTCAAATCCCAATTTTAGAGCTGTGTTTGTCACAAGCCACCTATAAGAGACATATATATAATTGATGTTTCTTTACACAACACACTCAACTCTGATATTACTGGCTTAAACTATAGCCCTTTTCTTTTTCTGGCTTTCAATTATTGATGCATTTGTACTTTGGCAATAAAGGTTTTAGGATGTAGTAGACTTATTGGGTGGGAAGCATGAATAAATATCACATTGATATTGTCCACAGTCAACAAATGTAATATCATTTACAAAGTAAAGCATCTGAAAGTGGAATTAAAAAAATATTCATAGGTGACATGATCACCTCTGAAGTGTTACTGAAGGTTTACACATTGATCAGCT
>VZTX01005175.1:2688-122507 GCA_013400915.1 Pardalotus punctatus | reverse complement strand
TAAGCATTTAATTATATTTGAGGTGTTTTCTTTGTCTGTCACTTCAGAATGCCAATACATTCAAGTACAAGAAACTCTCTCTTACAGATGCTTATAGAAATCTTAGACTTGGATAATGCAGGGTTTTCTTTTAGTTTACACAGTGGGATCTCAAATGCTACGATATGAGCTTGGTAATATAAGATAGCTGGTACTGACAAAAAGTCAGATTTCAGTACCACTGACTCCAATCTGCTGTAATGAGGAAGGTGTATGTGATAAACAAAGACAAAGATAGATCAAGGTCTCAGCGAAACAAAAGTGATGGGTACGGGTGCATTTGCCTGACTACTATGGTTCTTGATATAATAGAGGCAAAAAAAGCTCAAACCACAGACCATTAATAACCAAAAAACATGATATTTATTTTCTAAAGAGGTCAGGGTTTTAAATTGATGGGGATGGGGGCAGTAAAATAATGAGATAAGTAAACAATAAAAGAGTGTAGCATCTGGGTGCACCACTGAGTCTTGATAAAACACAACACTGTCATTTTGCAGTTTGCCCGTTTCTCGCTGTGTTCTGCTTGTGTACATCTGAATGTCATTATTTAATTTCAGCAAAGTTGTGGGGATATGTCTAAACACAAATAGGGTCATGGTAATTTTATTCTCTACTGGCACCAACAAGGTAAATCCAAGCTTAATCACATTGCTTCTTAGATTATACATTTCTAAAAAAGCACAGCTTTGCTACAAAGAGATTTATTTCTACTAAAGGCAGCTCATACCAGCTTTTCTAAGTGACTGAGTGAGGCAACAGCCCATCTGGAGAAATTCTGAAAACTTGGACAAACTGCATGTCATAGCAGAATAAACAAAACATTTAAAATGTATGACACTGGCAACGGTTGATAGGTGTCCAGCTATGTCTCTTTACACTGAGGAGAACAGGAACAAATGCAAGATGATGCTATTTAGGTGAAGAGAAGATGGAGCAGGGAAGGACTCTCATACATTTTCATACACTATCTTCAGGCAAGAAGACGCTTGAAACTGGTATGGCTTGTGGTTCAGAAGAATACTTTTGTAGGAACTGAAATGGGTCAATGGTTCAATGGCTTCTGCCAAATTTAATGAAAAGGGCTCTTAATGCAACAAAGATGAAATTTTTTAACCAGAAAAGTATCAAAATGCATATAACTTAAGAAAAATTATTAAATTATTAAATCCCCCTAAAAAATGGATTTTGGCAAGAGATCGTCATACGTTACAGCAAACACAACCAGGCAACCAGTGGGAAAAACAGGTAGAACATAAAATATTACAGATTTCACAGTTTCATTTACTAGTGACTCAATTTTATGTTCAGTTATTTAATGCCAGTATTGATAAAAGTTGTCAAATCCCAATTTTAGAGCTGTGTTTGTCACAAGCCACCTATAAGAGACATATATATAATTGATGTTTCTTTACACAACACACTCAACTCTGATATTACTGGCTTAAACTATAGCCCTTTTCTTTTTCTGGCTTTCAATTATTGATGCATTTGTACTTTGGCAATAAAGGTTTTAGGATGTAGTAGACTTATTGGGTGGGAAGCATGAATAAATATCACATTGATATTGTCCACAGTCAACAAATGTAATATCATTTACAAAGTAAAGCATCTGAAAGTGGAATTAAAAAAATATTCATAGGTGACATGATCACCTCTGAAGTGTTACTGAAGGTTTACACATTGATCAGCTCCTGCAGGCATCTGGGAAGCAAAAAAATCCCCAGCTCTGTTGTGTCACTAAGATCCTTAAGATTAAATCCTTGAGGTAAATGACATATGTAAACAATTGTGTGGTGGAATTCTCAATACGTACATTCTTCACTTCTCTGTTTAGAGGCAGTACAATTCATCAACGACATACGCCCAAGTGGTCACCCCTCAGAATCCCTTTGCCCATGAGAATTTTACTATTTGATATATGCAATCATACCAAATCATGATACATTTATAGACACATAAAAAAATCTGGAAAGTATGGGATTTCCTTTTACCTGGAGAGATTCATACTACACAGACATTCTACTGATGCCAGAATGATTTTTGCCACTTTTTTACTATATATTCTCTGTATTCTTTACGCACATATTTGTAGCCTTCCTAGTATTTTCCCCTACCCTTTTCCCCAGCTAGAAAGACCAAACAGATTCCAGGGGATCTTATCCTATCTTGGTTCTCCCTGGCTACAAAGGCCAAAAAACATCTCTTCGAGACACAATTTCATAAACCGAGTACAGTTAATACCAAGGGGGCTCCAGAAAAGTGTTGAACTAGAAGGTGGAATTACCTCATCACCTGTGCTTCTAATTGGGAATTATTGTCAAATATGCTAATTTACCAAACTTATAAAACTGTGTTCACCTTGTGGGAAGTGGGCTGTTGTGGATGTTCTTTCCCTATCTGCTCCTGGAGGCCTGCAAAAANCATAAAAAAATCTGGAAAGTATGGGATTTCCTTTTACCTGGAGAGATTCATACTACACAGACATTCTACTGATGCCAGAATGATTTTTGCCACTTTTTTACTATATATTCTCTGTATTCTTTACGCACATATTTGTAGCCTTCCTAGTATTTTCCCCTACCCTTTTCCCCAGCTAGAAAGACCAAACAGATTCCAGGGGATCTTATCCTATCTTGGTTCTCCCTGGCTACAAAGGCCAAAAAACATCTCTTCGAGACACAATTTCATAAACCGAGTACAGTTAATACCAAGGGGGCTCCAGAAAAGTGTTGAACTAGAAGGTGGAATTACCTCATCACCTGTGCTTCTAATTGGGAATTATTGTCAAATATGCTAATTTACCAAACTTATAAAACTGTGTTCACCTTGTGGGAAGTGGGCTGTTGTGGATGTTCTTTCCCTATCTGCTCCTGGAGGCCTGCAAAAAAGACCAGCTTTTATATTATCTCCTATACTAATATCATCTCGAAAGTGTGTCACTTCATTTCTAGGGTCCTTAACGCATCACTACAGGTGCATTTGTACAGGAGTGAATTTTGTGAGAAGCAGCTAAAAGGTTTTTTTCAGGAAGCTGAATGTTGTGAAAAATCTGTTTTATACTTATTCTACATTAAATACCAGAACTCCAATTTATCTTTTAAGAGTAAAGAATGTTGTCACAAAACCTTTTTAGTTAGCAATTAGGGGGTGTATAGTGAATAACATAAAGTATACAAAAGCAATATTACAGCTATAGAAATATCTTGTCACAGTAATTTACACAGATCTGGTCTTAAAGATAATCTGTTCTGCAAGTTAGAACACTGAAATGTGCAATTCTGACATCTTATATTAAAACCTCGTCTGATGTACAAGATTAAATTTTTTAATATATAAACTATGAGTAAATGTAGACTTCATGTAGTCCATGATAAGTGTATATTACACATCTCCTAATTGAATATTTTTTAAATGCGTCTTGAGGTTATGATTTAAAGATGCAACTGAAATATAATGAATATTTAAATTAAAATTCTGCAGCAATCCATATGCAAACCAGTTTCATGTTTGCCACTTTTGAATGGCATATTCCCTCAGGTAAGTTTTGAGAACAAAATAAGGGTGACTTTCACTCTAGACCACCCCTTACATTCATCTGACCAGTGTAAAGCAAGGGTCGAAACAACCACTTCCAGCACCCAAATCTCCATAGCACAGAAAATTTCCTTATATGGTTACTGTAATAAGGAGTATCTGAAATACCCACAGGGAAAAAACTAAGAGATGACAAAAAAAACCAAAACCACAAAAAACACCCAAGAAAGGCAAAAACAAAAACAAAAACAAAATCACCTAAAAATAAAAACAAAAACAAAAAACCAAACCAAAACAAAACAAAACAAAAGTCAAAACCAACACAAAACAAAAAGAAATCAAAAACACACACAGAAAACCCCACCAAAAAACAAAAACAAAAACAAAAACAAAAAACAAAAAACAAACACAAATTAATAAACAAAAAAACTCAAACAAGCAAACACAGCAGAAAAAGAAAAACCCACACACAAAAAAAAAACAAAACAAAAAAACAAACAAAAAAAAACCCCAAACAAACAAATGGGATGGATCAGATTCTCCTAAAAACACAGATAAATTTAACTTTTCATCCTAGAATAAATTGAGATGAAGATTTCCTGGGGCTAACAGAGCATTGGAATAGGTTTAATTTTAACGGACCTCAGTAAACTAAGACTAGATTTCCTTTGGATCACATAGACCTCAATTATGCTTTTGATGATCCAGAACCAATGGCAAGATTAACTACAGTTCTTTGACACCATGTATATTTTAGAGATCTGATGAAAACAATGTTCTCCCTGCCACCAGCAAATGGGCTTGTTAAACTTGTGTAGTACAATAACCCTAAATTAAATGGCATCATTAAACTTGTTACGGCACGTGAGTTGGAGAGGAAAACAATCAGTCATGCACTTGCAGAAACATTGAGGTTCTATAATAAATCACCTTCTCGAAAGAACCAGTCAGGCAGTGTTCACAAAGAAACAATTTTTTAGTTTTTTTTTAAACAAACCAAAACATTAACGTTGTTTTGAAATATCCTTATTTTCACTAAAAGTTTCTCTAGGAGAAACAAATAAACAACAAAAATTAAAACCAAAAATGTCAAACAAAAAAACCAAGCCAAACCAAACACACACATACACACACACACACACACGAGACATACATACAATCCCTAGTAGATTTTGAATTTTTACATCTTTTCCAACAATGGCATGATAATACAGTCTTTCGTCAAAGCATTTTCTTTGGCTTCTGGAGGCACTTCCTGTGAAAGGCAGCGGCGATCACAATGCAGCTTTGCTTGCAAAAACCCTGGAGACATGTCAAATTAAAACTTGCCTTCATACAACACTTACAAGGAATCCATCCTGCCAAAAAGTGGTTATATATTCCATGTCTGCACCAAAGTTTTGCCCCAATATCCCTGTCAGAGAAAGTTTTTCTTTGGAGTTAGGAATTCTGGTTGAAAAACCCACTACTATCATAAAACTAACAGGCCTTGAACCATCAATGCATATGTACCAACAGAAACATCACAAACAAGTTTTCTTGATACAACATCATAATCCTTCTTTCTCTTACCTCTGTTTTTCATCTAATTACAATATTTTAGGTTCTGCAATAATTTTCTGAATGTTTTTAGGACCATTTTTAGACTCTGGTTTTTGTAATCCGCATGGGACCACTAAATACCTTTCTAAAATCCAGGCTTCTTTATTCAGATGATTCCTCTGAAGGACAGGAAACCTGATAGATTACACACAGTAAAATGGTCCCAAAGGGAAATTTATCCTGGTTTAAAGAACTATTTTATTCATTTCTTCAACCAAATTTTAATATCATAGGCCAAGGAGAAAGAGGTCCAAAAATTAGAATGGAATTCAGACCTGTAAATTCACACCTGGGAATGTGTGAATTCCCTCAGTGACAGCGATTTCCAAAACTTAAGGAAATAATCTTATAATAGATTATTATAATCTTATAATAATTAGATTTAAGGAGCATTGAATTTTAAGCTAAGCAGTAATTCCACTGCCTTTTATTAGCCCTTTCTTTTTATTAGAAAGATGTTACATTAGATAGCTGTATTTTTGTCAGCCTTTTCATGAATTTCCATCTTACCGTTCACATCATATTGAGCTGTGCCATGACTGAAATTTCAGAAGCAGCTATAGTTCCTCACATGGACCAAATCCATTTTGTAGCTCTCATTATCAAATGCTTACCACAATATGTAAATGTGTATCTAACTTCATGGACCTTATTAAGGAGCATAGGTCCTTCAAATGTCCATGGGGAGAAAACAATACCACCAATGGCAACTCAGGCACCTGAATTAGGTAGTAATTTCTAAATCTCGATATCAAAAGCACTTACCTAAGATACTACCTCTCTGAACTGACTGGACAGCAAAAAGGATCTGTTGCATTGCAGTTGTGTCTATACTTCCAGAGAGTCTTGCTCTCGTTGTAGATTTATGTGAAAGATTTCTAACTTCCATTAAATTATTTACCAGTTCATTAGAAAGTCAAAAGAAAACTCTAATGCAGACTGAAAAAAAAAATTATACTGTCTATCTGGAAAAAATCCCAGAAAAACAAAGTTACTTTACTTCCGAGATGCTTTATATGCAAAAAATATGAAAGCTATAACAAATGTAGGAAATTGGACTTTGAGTTTTCACCAAGAAATAGAAATAATTACATGCATGTTTGAAGGTTTTCATAAAAGCTGTTACAAGTGCAGCACTTTTCAAAAATCACATCACTTTAAGCGACTTAGTCTTATCCTATTTGTCTTCAATTTGCTTTTTTTTCCTGAAAGTTACTTTGACAAATAATACAGCAGCTAGATAAATAGACCTTCATTTGTCATAGACCTTTACAGCTGTTCACAAGCCATGGAAGAGAAGAAAAAAGCATACACCCTTTTGAAGAAAAAAAAATAAATTATGCACTAAATTTTTATCATTGAGATGTTTCTCAGGGACTCAGGAGAGGCTCAAACCAACCATATTTTTCTCCTCTCTGCTCAGAACACCCATGCTCTTAACACAGACAAGTTTTAGTTATCATAATCAAACACAAAAAAGGTGGTGTAGTTTTCTTTTCAGGGTGTTGAACTATTTATTGTCCACGCAAAGAAAATACGGCCTTGATATTTGAAGATCATGACAGAGATGAATCTGAAGCAGTATTTCATATGGCTGCAAAAGGACAAAAAAAGGATTCATGTTTTAGGGAATATAACAAGGATATAGGCCTACAACACAAAAATCTTATGGAGCTTGTAATGTAAATTTTAACATATTGCATGCCACACAGTGACAGATGATGAAAATATGGAACTAAAAGCATGAAAATAATCTCATTCTAAGGGCAAAACAAACATCCCACTTGTAGGAGTTTTTAAGGTATGTTCCCAAAATGTCTGTTCAATAAACTTAATGAGGTAGCATGTTGAAAAACATGATACTTGACTCCTACAAACTACTCTTTTGCAGTATTGCCCTTAAATTCATTGGCAGGCTATTGATCTAAATTAACTGTTCAGTCATATATGTATGCAGCTGTAAAGTGAAATTATAACCTTCTGTTCAATTCTAAGAGTTATTTCCAAGACATTTCATTTTTTTACTAGATATTCCAGTTGCTGAAAATGCCATTATTTCAGAATTCAGTTTCATTGGATATTTTGTTACCTGGCCCATGCTGTAAAATTCTAGGATGGTTTTCAGGCAGAAAAAAACCCCACAAAACTACTGAAGAAATCTGTTCCCTCTCAGGCCAGTGCTATTCAGTCGCCCAGTAACAATAGATGAGATGCAGCCTGAAATGTATTTCCCTTTCCTCTTTTGTTCTGAGGCTCCAGCAGAGTCACCTGGCATGCAGTCCAGCTGCAATTC
Organism: Pardalotus punctatus; assembly: GCA_013400915.1. Taxonomy (NCBI): domain Eukaryota; kingdom Metazoa; phylum Chordata; class Aves; order Passeriformes; family Pardalotidae; genus Pardalotus; species Pardalotus punctatus. The sequence continues at coordinate 115,036 of VZTX01005175.1, read as the reverse complement.
AGGGAGAACTCAGACTGGACTCACCCAAAGATCTGTCACTGGCAAAAGCTCTCTCTGTCTTGGCAAGCACCCTTGAGAGGCATCCCAGCTCCAGGGGAGATTTGCCACCATGAAGCCCCACTGAGCAACAAGGAGAGCTCAAAGTAGGCTCACATAGGTTATTTTATTTATGGTATGAAGTGTCTTGCTTAGGGTCAAACTGCATGCAATGGAAAGGGTGGGCATAAAACTCCCTGTACCCACAAATTTTTTTTGTTCCTTACTAAAGAAATCTTGGAAAATCCCCCCCTTAACTCTATGACTGGTGTTCCAAGCTCATATGCATTGATGTTCATAACGTCACTATGCTCTTTGGGTTTCTTTGAGGCTTTCTTGGCCCAGCTGCAACCCAGGACTGTACCTTCTTTGGAGCTGGTATCAACTGTTATGAGTTTGATTAAGGAGTGGAGCCTATAAGACACACACCACCCCCCAAAAACAGTGAATCCACTTTATCGATTCATAAAGGTGTAGTACAGTTACCTCTTGCCTCTATACCATAAATACATGGCAGATCAGTGGTAAGAGTCCAAGTATTTGATAAACTGTTTCATTTAAGTGCCAAAATTAATGTTAATTATACACTATGTTTGGCACACTTGCAGATCCAAAGTAAGCAAATAGCTCTTAGTATAAAATATTACTATTAATTATATTATAGGGGAATTCGTTATAATGAATATGGAGCATTTGCTTCATGATTTACCAGATGTTTGCATATAAAATTGTTTTAAGTAATAAGCATAATGTTAGAGCTAACAAAATCACAATTGGATGAAACATTAGATTCAAGGTTCCTGTTGCTGATGTCCCACTAGTTGTGTTCTCCATCCCTTCTCAGTCTTTCTAGGACATAGTATATCTTCACTTTGTGAAGATAGATATTAATCAAGATACTTTGCCGTTCTGGATTCTACGGTTCTTAGGTACTCATGTGATCATGTTGTAACAGTATTCTTACAAATACAAGTTTCATAACAATGGGGGTACGCAGGAACATTTGAAAAAAATCTGTGGATTGTAGTTATTGGTAGATTGTGACAGGAGCTCAATAGTTATAGTCACATCCCACAATTTCAGTGAGATTACAATTACAGATATTTCAGTGATTACATGTTTCTACCGTGGTGCTGTCTGTAAATATAGAATCTCAAAAGGTTCTTATATAAACACATCCATTTCCAATATATACAACTACAGTCCCAGGGGTTTCATCAGGTTGTATTTCAAAATGACAAATACACTGTTCAGTGTCAAGACAAATGTCTTGGGGCTTAACGGTACAATTTTCACAAATAAATCCCTGTCGTTCACATTCAGCCCATGCATCAACATCAACAGTTTACCATTTGTTCCCATTTAGTTGGGCCCATAATCTGTGTACTAATGGATAGAGGACATTTCCATAGTGATTTAATTCCAGCACAATTATAGGGTATATGGTGTATACTGAAGAATTATGTACTGTCAAAACATCTTTCCTTGATAATTTTGGACAGAACAGGGTTTGTCCATGTATCCAGGCTAACTATCCTGTGTAGCATATTCAGGAATGGTGAGCAGGTAGATTTAATTGCAGAGATATTGATTTGTGTTGATGGTGACGGAAAGTCTTCAATTTCTCTCAGCATAATGTGTTTCAACATTCCTGGTGCACCTAATATGAGATTTAGATCATGGCCACTCTAGGGTTCTTTGCTCACTGCTTTGAAGAAGCAGAATTCTCAAGGTTTGGACTAACAGAAACACAGCATTTTTGCCTCCCAACCTGTAGAGTGCTGCAAGGGAAAATATACTCTGTTTGTAAGGGAGAGTTCTAGCATGACCCTATTAAAAATAAAGAAAAATTTACTGTACAGTAACTCTGTCTCAGGGTCAAACCTTGCTCTGTGCAGCAAATAATGTGGTTTTTATCTGTGTGAGCCAACTTTTGGTGTAGCCATTTTCCCAGATGTTACCACTTGGAGTTTTTATTGTCCTAATTTTAGTAAATTCACCTACGTTTTTCCTCCGGTTTTAGCCTGGTTTATTGTCTTTCCCATGAAATTTCACCTGTCTCATCTTGATTGATGCTTTCCAGGCTACATTTACTAACAATCACTAGTCTTGAGCTTTCCAAACTGGAGATAACTTTGCTTCTCAGTTCAGTGATTCCTATTGACAGAGCCATTGTGCAACACTAACCCTCACAGCATAGAAGTCTACATATATAATTTTTGCTCCATTTGGCGCTGCTGAAACAATGGTTCTTATACTTCAACTTGTGTGCTACATTTACCACATCCTATTATTTTTTTGCCAGTTGCAATGTTACATGCAACAGCCTTAAACTGCCTTTTTTCTGAGGCATCTGTGAACCAAATATTTTACTTCAGTACTTCCTTGGTGAGGAGAGGTGCATTTAAACTTGGTGACAGTTTATAATGTTGTTGTAATGCCAATACACCTGCATTTGAAGGCATATGTAATTTGGAAACTCCAGTATGTTCTTTGGTTAATTTTCCCTTTCAATTCTTGTCAAGTAGGCAGACTGTTTTCTGACCAAAGGTGTTTGTACAACTCCTTTTGGAGCAGCAATCCCCTCTAGGAATGCTTCTATAAAATTAACTGGTCCTCTGATTTGCACAGGCTGTTTTTAATCCATGAATGTGCAACTTATGCAGAGTGGCTCTAAGGTGCAATATTGGATACTGCAGCCACCAGTGGAGCTGTATGGCATTTAGGCTCTGACAATCAATTGTTAGGTGCTGTCTCCCATCTGACTTTTGGACTGGCCATGAATTGTATGGGAACTGGATTACGGAAATAATGTGTCATTTTTCTAACTCTGATACTACCTCAGAAAATCCATTTTGTTCCACAGCAGGAATGGCAGGAATTGGATACTACAGAACAAAGGTAATTTTTGAATCGGATAGTGCAGAGACTGATTGGAGTATCTGCGCTGTAGCTTCACAATTTCTATCCAGGTCGTGGTTGGCACTTGTACTGAAGAACCACCTGGTGCTATCTGGAACGCACCAATTTCACCCAGTCAAAACATCAAAACCCCAAATATTTTTGTTATGCTCTTTAATTACAAAGCAAATAGCTTGTGCTTCTGCCCCCAGAGCCCTAAACTAACTTCTGTGGTTTGGTGAATAACACGCACGCCATTTACTTCAGTGACTTTAACTCTCTGATATCTAGGTCACACAACCACCTTTTCAGTGCCATGTGCTGTGTTTGAACATTGTGCACCTGTATCTATTAGGAATTTTATCAATTGTCTTTCCCTTCATCATAATCATTAAGATCACCCCAATATCATCCCAGTCTTCTGGGGATACTACTAATTTCCTAATTTGCATGAGGCTAGGGAAGTATGGTGCTTGCATGAGCATCCTTTCCATCTAGTCTTCAAAATTTTGTGTCTTTCTTTTTCTTCCTGTAACTGTGCAGGTCTTTACCTTCTTTGGAGCCTGTACCAAGTATTTTTTGTTTTGGTATGGGGTTGAGAGCATCAGTCATACTCCACCCCACGACTACAGTCAATCCACAAACAAACACACAATCAGTTATCAAAATAGACACAGAAATTCACAGACATAAACCAGTGGACTTTGCTGTGAAAAATGTCACATTGCTAGTGTATTTTCAGCATAAATTTAAAAGAGTATCTTTTACCCACATTTACCCTCTATTTTTTTCTGTAAGTGGCTTGTTGCAGACAGAATGGAAGTTTTGGACATGTTTTATGAGGGCATTCTCCCTTTGAGTCATGAGGTGCAGAAGGGACCCCTGTGCTTTCTAAATTCCTCCTCAGAGAGGAGTCTAGGTGAGGCTGGATATAATCTTAGCCCCAGATTTAGTCAATGGTTTATGTCTAAAAGATTATGAGAGGTGTAATTGAATGCACATTTTTTAAAAAAGTGATATTGAAATAACAATTTTAAAGACAGCAGAATAATTATTAAGTACAGGTTGATGTTACTCACCCATACTAATGACCATAGGAAAATGCCTCTTGCTCAGCCTCAAGGAGAAACCTTAGGTTCCTGCTCCAAGGAAGAATCTCCACACATGTCCCTAAAAGAGGTGTGTCAGAAGACCCTGCTCTTAAATAGTGGGACTGGGATTGACTGTGAGTCATAGGTTTCTAGGCCAGCTGTGTCAGCTTGGCAGCCTTCCACTCAGACACTCGAGACAAGTCATCAGGTACTATCACCACATGGTTCCTTTATCAGCTATTTTGTCTGCCACATCTGCCTCCTTCTGTCACAAAACATTGTGCTTTACTTCCTCAGAATGTATAAATTTGGGATTGAAGGGTCAGGCTGGTCTCAACAGTCTTCAACATCAGAAGCAGCAGTACCCACCCTTCTCCATCTGGTAATTTCTCCAACTGATAACTTTTGCAAATAGGGTAGAGTTCAAGCTGTTTTACCCCCACTAAGGCAGAGCATTCTTCTTCAAGGTTGACATTAGAGCAGACACAATTTTTCCGTTCAGTTAAAAAAACATGTTCACTTCAAACCCATATTTTCAGCTGCTTTAAGAGTGTATTTATTATAACATATTGTTCATAGTGACACTAAAAACATGGGACAGTTTTTAATTATTAAAATTATTTTTAAAGTCACTGTGGCACTACAGTTACTTTCATAAAATTTAACCCTAGTGATGTTGAAAATTTTAATTTATATGCCTAGAAATATTTTGATTGATATCATATGATATCCCAAAGGTATTTTGGAATATATGTTATCCAGTGTTCAAAAATCCAGTCATACACAGCAAACCGGAGTGGTAGGAATTACGTACATTATTCAGCATATAGTGTTAGTCCCAATCAAAGATCTACAAATCTCAGATCACACAAAAACTGTCTTCAAATGTAGAATATGGCTGCTTCCTGGGAGGAACATGGAAGAAGAAGAATACAACTTCCTCATACCTAAAGGAGCCTTACCATGATACAATATTGAACAGCATTTAACAAATTCCATGGAAGCGTTTCAGACACTTCATGACCTCGGTGAATGTTTAGAGAGTATTAAGTCTGCAACATACAGGTATGCCAGCAACTCTGAGTTGTGCTTTTGACTATTCAACAGAGAGGTAAAGAGTACAATTATTGTATAGGGCTTGAGCTAATGATTTTCTGACACTTTACTTAGTCTCAAGGCACCTGCCAGCTTGCTGTAACAATAATTAATGACAACAACAACAACAGTGACAATAATAATAATTAAACAAGATTTTAAAATATTAAGAGTAGCAATTTCATTTGTATCTTACAATAATTGCAGTGCATAAAAAATTGATGGGAAATGTGGGTCATGATTATCTTACACTGATGACATCCTCTCCACTTCAATCATCTCTTTGAAATATCAGCCACAGTTTACAATCCCTTGGATAGACATTTTCTTTCACAATTTTTCCTTATTACTTTTAAAATCTGTTTATAAGCTTTTATTTAGGAATTAATTCCATGCTTCAGTAGTAACACTTTAGTTTCTTTTTAATTGCATGCAGAGTAACTTCACTGGATGTTGCATATATGTTGTAATGAAAAACAGTGAACAATAACTCCCTATTCACTCTGACCATATAATTTGTGATTACACGCATATCTATCAAAATCACCCACAGTGATCTATTTTCTCTAGTGAGAAGACTTAGGCTGTTTACTTTCTCTGTAAAGTAACTATCTGATTACTTTTGATCATTCCCATTTGATTTTCTACTCTCCCTTGTTGTGTTAAAACCTTTCTAAGACTGAATTTCTTCTAATAAGCTCATATTAAAATGTCTGCAGACTATGAGCTAGTTTTGTGATGCCACAATGTTTTGTTCTCTATTTCCATTTAGCTGTAAAACATCTTGTGTACCTTCCTCACTGCTGTGGAGGACTGACAGGAGGGTTTCAGAGTGCTGTTCACAGTGACTTCAAATATTGACTCAGAGATGGGGCACCATTAATTTCAAGCAATTTAATTGTGTCTACAGTCAAGATTGTCTTGACATCTGCATTGCTTCATATTTATTGACTTTCGATATTAGCGGGCACTTCATTACTCTCTTGTTTATTGACTATTCTTTGCAACTTTTCCCTACATTGAGTAGAGTTATAATGTCAAAGCCTTGCTGTCTCATTGTTTACCCCATTTCTAGATGCTTTCTGAAAATAAGCATCAAATAGGATTGATTGTTGCCTGCAAAGGCATTCAAGGAATACCACTTAGAGTGTACATTCACAGTGAAATCTTACCCCTGGTTTCCCTAATTTTGACTCAATAACTGATCACCATTTTTCTGTAAATCCAATGTTCTGTCAGCCAGGTGCCCTCATCTGTGTTTGTTGGTGTGGCTCAGAGCAGGCCAGCAGAAATGCAAGACCTGACTTGACACACTTATTTCTCAGTTGACTAACTAACTCTATTCTTTGTTATAGTTTCTGCCAATATGACTGATATAGAAGTAAGATGTAATGGCCTGTAGATCCCCAGACAGCCTTTGAAGCCCTTTTTGAAACCTTGTTCTCGTTTGCTTCCTTACGCTCTTCTGGATTCAAGCACTTTCATCCTGGCTGAGTGGTTTACAACCAACTCTGACGCAGAAATCTGCCTTACTATCCTTCCTCCTGATTCCCACACATCAGTGATCAACCTTATCCTCACTGTCCTTGTGCCCTATACAGTGAAAACTCTCCCTAATGTACAAAGTCATCCCTCCTGCCTCACCCATCCCTTCTGAAGAGCTTATAACCATCCACAGCAGCACTCCAGCTGTGGAAGTCATCATATCACATTCCCACAACGGCAACTACACCACAGCTTGACTGCAGCACAATGGCTTCCAGATTCTCCTGTTTGTTACCGTTACTGTGTGCATCGATGTAGTTGCACCTGAGCCGGGAAATGTGAGTATTTAGAGAAGTCATACTCTTTCCAATGATATTTCAATATTGAACAGTCACAGTTTACCTTGAATTCAACACTACCACAATACTTAACAGACTGAGGACTCAGGCTCAGGGACAGATTGATGCAAAATGGCAAATAACCTCTTAAACATAAATTATTAGTCTCTACTAAACTCAGCTCACTTCAGAAAAATAGTACTTTAGAGTATTTGCTGAAGGAAATGCAAGATTTTTCCAGAAGGGAATGAAAGAGCAAGCAAATTACAGCCTGTGCTGAATACTGCTCCTTGGAGATACGGATGCATGATACCTGTCCACAGACTAAGGACTGTTGATGCATCTTAAATTAAATTGCCAGAGGAGTTGTCTTTGTCTGTTATAAATCAGGATGTTTATGCAGCTTTCCATTCCAAGACACTTCCATGATTTTCTCTTACCTATCTCACTGTTAGATAACCTAATCCTACCTGAAGAGACAGCAAAACTCACAGTCCATTATTTTAATTCCTAGTTTACTTCTATGACTATTCTGTAATGCCGTATGGAGATTCTGAACTGGATTGAAATTAATTTCTGTAAAGAGTAAAATCTGACTGCAAATCCAAGATCAGCATTTCAGTGACTTCCCATTCTGAGGCAGCAAAAAGAGATTTCAGGTCTCATGGACCTTTTTATGACCTCTGCCTTTAGGAAGAAAATCCTTAGGAGTTATATGTTCAGTTTATTAAACTACTTTGCAGCCAACAATAAGTATTTCTCCTTGAGTCAACTGCTAACACATTCAGATAAGCACAGCTAACAAGAATATCTCCAGAAAAAAAGCCTTGTTGTCACCAGCAAAGGTTACATTTGCAGTGTTTATTGCCAACCAATGCAATCTTGTTCTTACTCAAACGCTGGGCAAAAACAATCTTGATCTGTGTAGGTGCAGCCTGAAGAAAAAAAAAGCGAAATGTCTGCATTCGTATGATGTCAAGCCCAAAGTAATCATTAAAATATCCTGCTAATACATAGGAGCTTTTAGTGAATCTAATTTAGCAATTTAGTGAATTTAGCNTTTTAATAGTTCTCTACTACAGAAAAATTAGTTTCTAATAGATAACACTCAAAGGAAGAGTTCTGAAAAGAAATTAAGGTCAAAGGAAAGAAAGAACTTTAGTTCCTAATACCACTCCCCCATCCACACCTGTGTAGGCAATTGTGCAGGTCACTCTTGAAAAGAAGATTGGGTATGGGTAGGATTCAGGAACTTTGTGACTCACCCTTATGGCTCAGGTATTTTTCTTCCTGCAGTGAGATCCAAAGTAAAGATCTACTTCTGGATGAATAACAAAGGGCGCCAAAATTTTACTGTCATCTAACTATTAATTTTTATGTCAATCAAAATGTTAAAAGGGAAAGACACAAGGTAAATAAAAGCTTAAATATTAAGATCCCTTTAACATCAAAACCATATATGTTTGGTGCCATTTCAGATATATCAGTATAATTTTATCAGCCTTCAAATGCCAACCAGAAAAGCATTCTCTTTTGTAGTTCCAATGTTTTATGTGTAGTCTGTATGCAGGTGTCTCAGAAAACTGTGGACATCTCAAATTTTACTAGGCACCTACAAGTGAATAAATAATCAGAATTCAGCATGTCAGTCTGTCTGACTATTTTTCAAGAGCAAACATGTTCACATGTTGTCATTTAAGGGCATTACTTACACAGAGACACTTCAAGAAAGTTTTATCTTCCTATCCTAAAATCTGGAAAACAGCTTCTTGAGGCAATCTCTATTCTATTTCTCCCAAATAATCTATGCCTGTTTCTTTACACAACAGATATATTAGGGGGGAAATGGTGATTACTGAAGAGGGACAATCTTTAGTTTAAAAAATTGCTCTCTTTGCCTTTTGAACTTCATAAAATTACCATTGCAAAAGAGTCAAAGAGTAATGAAACAAAGTTCAGTTAACCATCTTTACCTAGCCAATCACCCTTTCCCTGTCATGCTTCTCATGGTTGAAAGACTTTTATATCAAATCCATTCAATTCTTAAAACATTCAGTATTTCAGTCAATTAAACATTACAAAAATAGTATATGAGCTAAAATTAAAGCTGACTGAAGCACTTAAACAATGCTGTGTAGGGTGACTAACTTACAGAACCTGCAAGGGTATAACAGAGAAATTTCCACACTAGAGCCAGGCAAAAGTGAAATGTGCAGCAACAGATGAAACAGAAAATACAGAGACATTGTAAATAACAGAAATATTAGATATATGAATTGCTATAACCACACTCTTAAACATATATAACTATTTATACACCAAGTTAAAAAAAAAAAATTGGGAATCAAGCAAACAAAAAGCCTACCCCATGTAAGTGCATTATAGTCAGTCATGTCCTGCTAGCCACATTCCTAGGTGCCAGCCAAGCTAATGCAAGTATTGCATATACAAGACACACTGAGTTATCAGGATTCCATTGCCTCCTAATTGTCCAAGCAGTAATCAATAAAATTTCATCTAACTATATATAATAAATGCCAGTAGACTGAAAAATCTTGTGATGGATCATTAAATGTCAACATAATCTCCCCTTGTAAATATTCAGATACCAATGTGGGTGAAAAAAAACTATACTCCAGGTCAGGAATTTTTAAATCCAGGTTAGTAAAGCTATTCAGGTAGTAGTCATGCAATTTTCCACTTCAGAAACATATTACTTTGTCTAGAATAAAATGCTTTTTTAAAAATGTCCAGTTATGAGTGAGTTTCCATTGGGAAAGCTTAATTCAGATGCAAAATGACATTTCATTATAGCAGAAAGTCAGGCATCTCAAGAATGGAATAACCTTGCTATCTGGACACCTTTTCTGAAAGTTGTTTCATGCATTTCTAACCACTGTGCTCCTGAATATACAAGTAATTGCTGAATTAAAGATTTTCTTTCCCCTCTCTGTCTCTTTCTCACTTCATCCCTTTTTATTTCCAAACAGTCCGTTTCAACAGCTGCACAGATTTTATCACCATTTCATACAAAAATATGTGGAAAGTGCATAAAGATACCTCATACCACTGGTGCACTCACTCAGGAAATGTAACACTTTTAGCAATACTTGCATGGCAAAACACAGCAATTTAATCAGATTTAGAAACATGTTTCTGCCAAAATGTTCTGTCTGTCAATTCATTAATCTGTTTTGTTTAAGAGAAAAGAAACAAGTATTTGTTGATGATGAAATCGTTTGTTCAGTTTAAAATCCAGGCATGAATTTGATGCAAGAATAGAAAATACAGTTTACAAGACAAAGTGATAACACTGTTCACCATCACTCAGAAAGAAATTTAAATATATATATATATATTAAAAAAACCAAAACATATATATATATACAACAAGCATATGGTAAAACTGGGCAAATTCAAGTTATTCTGGCTACATCTGAAAAAACTCTCTTCTGAAGGAAAAACTCAGTGGACAGAAACAGGGAACTTCCTATAAAAGAGGCAGGCTCTCTCTTCCTTATAATAGCTCAATTTCATTATATACACTGAAAACTTAGACACTACTATTCTGAAGCAAAAAAATAATGTATCACAGCTTATTTAGAAGACTTACTGTTAGTCAACAGTTGTTGCCGCAAGCTCTAGAGGGCCACATTTTTCAAAATGCAGCTTCTTGGATATGGTTTGATAAACACATCTAGGAAAGCACATCCTTTCAGTCCCAGCCATGTGGATTTTTCCCTGGAACAGAAGTGTGATGTTTTGTGCCATGAAGACAGACTTGTCTGCCAGAAAGATAGCAACAGAGAGCTGCAAGAGGATCTATTTTGGTGCTGCAGCCTTCTGAATTACATTAGACAGCAGTCAATTACCTGTTCTAAGCTAAGGGCAAGTAGTTTTTTGTTCCAGTGAGACATAGTTTGAAGGCAAAAGGCCCATTTAGCATTATGTGGGAAAAAATATCTTTCACATCCCCTTGAAAGTGGAACACTCAGTATTGTGCATCCCTGCAATCCAAACAATGCTTTTACTTAACTCTGTTCTCCCCACATCACAAATTATTAACCTCTAACTTCTGAATTGGAGAAAATAACTATAGAAATATCTCTGTCCCTAACACCACTTTGTTATGGAGTACACTCAGTTGTATTTTCTTTACACAGTAGTAAAGAATAAGAAAAACATTTGGTTGCACCCTCCTCCCAAGTCCTCAGATCCTTTCAAAATCCTGACTAAATAAACATATCCCTTGAAAACAAGATTTCCATGCTCAAGAGGTACCCTAGAAACTTCTACTGTTAAAAATTACTTGACTATTACCATATATTTAATTTAAAGAAGATCATAGAAATTCAAGTATGTACATGACCCTTTTAAGATAACAAATGAAGCTCTGGAATTGTGGCAATAGAGGTCTCAGAGAGGAAACTTCAGGAACAGAGGAGTGGTACACAGAAACATAAGGAATTTTTAACAAATAGCATTTATACTTTCAATAATGTTACTAAGTATAGAATAAAACATACTCTTCAAAACGGCCAAAAGGTTAAAAGCAGGCAGAGAATGAAAGTCAGGAAACTAAGCTCAGGAAAGCACACATGTAAAAATAATGCTTGCTGTGGAGTTCCTAATAGTGCAGAAGAAAAGAGCGCAACTCCTAAGAAAGCTGCTTTCAGAAAAGAGAGGACTACTAAATTTAAGAGACACACGAAAAGCTAGGAGGTTTTGTATGTTAACACTCCCTGATTTAAGATTATTTTTCCACTCTACTGTATTAAATTAACACTTCTATTGCATTGACTTTAGAAAAAAAACTTCAAGGAACAGAAAATCTCAAAGATCAAAGACTATTATTTCCCAAGTTTACATGTTGCTTCCAAAAATGTGTACCTAGCAAGTTTCAACAGCCTGGTGACAAAATATTTGCACAAAATCATATTTAATTAAACAGCCAAAGATTGTAATCACCTAATTATATCACTAACCTTAGTCTTGCTCTGATTCATTCCAAAGGGACTCAGGCAGCAGCCAATAGGGAGATACTGGCTGTGTCCTGAGAAATGTGAACACTTACCCCTTTATTTGTTTCTCTTAGCAAATTAATTTGTAGAGATCAATCATTGCACAAAATACTTACTAGCTAGCAAAACCACATGCTCCTAAACAGTCACAGCTGCACTTACATTTAAAAGAACATTCATGTATTTAAAGATTTCATCAGCTGTCTCTTAGAGACATATGAATCTCATTTCTTTCGGTTCGCTTTAAGTTCAGTGATCTCTGCTTTAGTCATTTTTCTCTCAAGCCTGTTTTGAATTTCAGATATGAGCAGCTCAAACAGGCTATCCTTCCATCCTGTGTGACTTCATCCCATTCCGCCTTGAACTAATCCTCCCGCCTTCATATATGTGGTCTGATTATAGCTACATTCTGTATTCATATGACTCTTAGGCTGCCTCTCTTCTGTTCTTATAAGGCTCTGTGACTTCCAGAAAAATCAGGGTCAAGTTAAACTGCATATTTTGGACTATGTTACTAAAATTAAACTAAGTCCTTTTTCCTTTGCTTTTACAATATCTACCACAAAATTTCTGATTCATATGAGCACACAGTGTCTACCCTATATTCTCTTTGAGGTTTTTAGTTCAGATTAGATTTATTCTGATCCCCTGAACCAAACTTTGATTATACAATGACTTCTACAACCAGTCCTCTCAGTGGCAGAGGTCACAGAAAAAATTTTTCACAGCAACTGAACTGTGGTCTCTTCATTAATGTTGCAGATCTAGCAGTGAGTCAGCCCACAAATGCAAGTTCTATACAAAACCAGTCAACAACCTATTTTGTTCTCACAAAATACTTTTCAGGAATGTGTATCAGTTACGTTGCAATATCAGTGAAAGTCTATCAGCACTCTTCATTCAACAATGAAGCACTTATTTCACATTAAATGGAAATTACAACATTGTTATTTGGCAATCTATAATTTTTAGTTTTTATTATTGTAAAATGTAACATTTTAGATTGCCACCATTTCTTAATACATATATATTTCAATACTGCATCTCAACAGCCAAATACGAACTATGCTGTTGGTGGGCATTTTTGTCTGAAAAGATTATGATGTTTTCTTCTCAAAGTGGAGCCCCTAACACAGGCTTCTGTAAGGTTGGTGGAACAAAATTATCCAAGCTGCTAACAAAGTAAAAATGCTATTCAGATGAATATTGTTTGCAGTGTAGAGCTGAGCTCATTCTAGTCTGCATTGCCAGCACCATGAAACACAGAGCTTAGATCTCCTGTGTGTTTTTAAGTCTGCAGCACAGCTGTCATAGGAAACCTGCCTAAGTATTCACCAGTCATTTGTCAGAAGTCAGCCCTTTGTTCAAGGTACCTGATACCCTGAGAAAATGAAAGCAATGAAAGTAAACTAAGTGTGCACTTCTGATAGGCTTTTTATGACTCGAGGTCAGAGGAATTCTCCATCTATACATGCAGAGAGTAGAAGAAAAACTCAAATTCAAATGATAATGCAGAACTGAAATTTCCCAGCCTTTAACCGAGGAAGCAGAAAGGCTTGGTTTACTGGCTTGATTGCAATTGTAATTATGTGCACTCTCTTCCATACCGTTAAGCCTACAATTGAGGAGCACAGCTGGAGCAACAAAGATCCTGCACCCCTTACTGCCATCATGCCATGGGTCAGCCTGGGTGAAGGGATATTGACGGTGTCAGCAGAATGTGTAATGTGTGTTAGAGGAACTGAACTTACTGAGCAAATACATCACTGCTGAAAGGTAAGTGTAGCTTAACTGAGCCTACACAAAACCAACATGGAAAATGAGTGACAGCCAAAGTATTGATGCAATTTGGGTTATTGAGCTATTCTGAGAAAAGGGAGGAGTTCACTGTTTGATCTATGGTGTTTTCTAAATGGAACTTAAGTGCTTACCCTGAATTATCAGGTGGGTTTTTTTCCCCTTAGAGTCAATATAATTTTTTATTTCCTAAAATGTACATAAAATAAGATATAGCTGTAAGACAGGAATTTTGACATCAATAAAAAACTAACCTATGGGACAGACAATAATGTAAAATATACGGAGGGAAGAATTTTTGTTTATAGACTGCTACCAGAAGCTCCACATTTTAATTCTGTGCAATTATATTTAGAATTATCTTTTAAATATTCAAAGTGATTTAGGAAAGCTAAATGTCTGTGTAAAGTATAATGCAGGCCTACAAAAACCATAGTTTAAAAATATTGTCTTCTTATATAAGGAAATACATGGATTATCTTTCTTAGTAGAAAGCTTTTGTTTTGGTTTGAGTGTGAGTATTCTCATTTCTGACAGCTTCTGGCAACAATCATCTTTTTTCTATTCTCCACACGTGCACATAAGCCATTGTAAATATGACTGTGGGTCAGAGAAAGAAAAAGCTTTAAAAAAGAAGAAGCACCCATATATTTTTTTGTGAACACAGTCTGCATATATTCCCCAGAAGATCTGGTCCTAATTTGTTACTAAAAATACATGGTTTATTCTGTACATGAAGACATTCTACCAGCTCGCAATCATCAAAATCAGCTTTCATCTTTTCACATTTGTGACAGAGGTTCTGAGAAAAGTGTCAGACATTATTTGCCTTCCCACTGATATCCAAAGTTGTTTGCTTTACTTCTGAGGGGAGTGGAGTTAGGCATGTGGCTCCTGACTACAGAGTTAATTATTGTGTCCTTAACAATAGGCTGCATGAGGGAAACAGTTGAATCAAGAATAAAACTTCCTACCAGCCACAAAGCACTTTTAATGATTTCCAGTCAATTAAGCACATCACACTTGTATTACTCTGTTATGTTGGTATGGAAAATATTCTATAACTTTCCTTGCTAAAAAAGGAACACATGAACTAACTTTTATACTATGCTTACACACAAACATACACCATTTTGTTCTACATAGAAGTTACAGAATGCTAAGTCATCTTTCTCACATTTGTTTTCAGTTTTCTTGGAACAAAGTGCAGACTACTAGCATTACAAACACGTGCTTTTAATACAGCAAGCAGCCTGGAAAACATCAGCTAACAGAAATTAAGAAAATCTGTGAGAAGTTGTAGTAGAATTCCTTTAAACTCTTCTAGCAAATAGTGTTATTGCAAAATGTACAGGTATTTTTCTTGCCTGATTCATCAAAATAATTCTTTTTACCACTGGAAAAAAAAAGAAAGTGTGAGCCAAAGGCGCATATTTGAGTGTCATATGTTTGGGTAGAGGGAGGGGCAAGAATAAAGGAGTCAGAAAGGAGGGTGAGAAATAGATGCATGCTTTCTAAATTTCATGTGAGAAGGATGTGAGTAGGAATCAGAAACATCTTGGAAATGTAAACAAGCGGATTTATCTCACACACAAACTCAAACAGCTGGTTTTTTAGATGTTACTATAGTAAATATACTCAAAGTGAACCATATAAACCACTAATTTGGCCTGAGTCACTCAAGTGCGCACTTACTTGGGCAACAAAATTCCCTCTGCAGAGAATTCCTGCTCATATAAAAGGGCTGGAAATTAATATTTCCTGTTTTTGTCAAATGCAGGCATGTTTTAAGACCACTCTGAAAACATCTGAAGGATTCTTGCATCCTGAGATCATCTAGGTATTACGATTTTATGTGCTCTTTCTTAATGAACAGTGAGAGAAGCATAGAATAAGTGACTGTGGACTCTTTAATATAATTAAAAGTTCATTGCAAACTGACCATCATGGTTGGTGATGTCTGTAAATATCAATTGCATGAATTGTCTGCTGAGATATTTTGCTGTGAGCTGTGCATTACCACCACACTTTTTCACAAGGCCGTGTCTGCATAGATGTCACCACAGTTTTAACCCGAGAAAGGTAACAGCCTGAAATGGTATTAACTTTTCTCTGCTGCTAAAGACAATAAGGATGTACTACCAACCTCTGCTCTCGCCCTCACCAATGTGTCTCTTGCAAGATGTGAAGGAATCATCTGCTGGCACAAGTGTTTGCCCTGTCTGCTTATTTAGTACTGGGCTTCCTGGCTGAAAGTGCCAGCATGTTTTGTCAGCTGTGGCCATACCAGAAGGCAGAATGAGCACTGAGATCTAGAGAATGAATTATCAATTCTTTCCATGCTAGTCATAAAATGACACTAATTTTATTAATGATCAGAAGAACGCTTCCACAGAGGTAACTTATCACCCAAAGTTAGAAAACGCTGCAAAAAGCACTCACCTAATTTCTGCCATAATAGCATCAGGAATATGTTTTTTAGTTCTTGCAAATAAAGTTGAAACAATGGCATAATTAAAAAAATCACAGGTTTGACATTACAACATGAATGAATATGTGCCTTCAGATAGCCCCTCTGATTTATGTCATTAAGGAACAAGCCTTTTTGTTATTATAAGCCAGGTACTGAATCTTTCAAAATTTCACAGAAAAAAAAGAAAAACTTTGTTTTGGAATGCTGAATGGTTTGTGGAGTGTTCAGTCAGGATTAATCAGAGGGGGAAATAAGTAACTCTTTATTTCTGTTCAATTTCTTTTTTGGATGCAAAATTCATTGTGCTGACTGAAAATGAAGTCCTGATTTATTTTCATACAGCACAAGTAATTATTTCCAGGAAAGTTACTTTGACTAGGCACAGTGTGAGGCTTTATATAATTTAAGAAAAAATATAACCTGTAAGTTTGCAGACTCTCACATGATAAGTAAGCTCATACAAAATATTCTTTATCAGACTGCTTAATGATTTATACTAACCTGCAGTTCATGAGCATTTGCCAGCCTGCCTTTCCAATATAAACTGTCTCACTAAAACTAAGAAAATAAAATCAATTAATTATCACATTAACCATATAGTAGATACAATACTCAGAGGGTAATAAATATTTTTTTAGAGGAGCTTTTATCCCCAAACAGAACAAAATTTTGAATTGATTATTTAAAAGCTAATGCATTTTTCTTTCCTACAACTCAATTGAATTACTTCATGATTCACAAAATTTTCCACTTTATAGTGAAAAGTTGGTTTTCATCTCTGTGGCAAACCACAATACAAACACACCGCAGTCTTGTAGCATAACATTGTAAATAAAATACTAATTGTAAGTATGTCACCAAACACACAGCCTCTACTTAAAATAGGTTCCTATGCATTACATTTAGTTACTTGACCTTTCTCCTTCATCCTTCTTACTAATTTCTACATGAAAAGTTTGATTTCAGTTAAAATATTTTACAATTCCCTTATGGTACCAGTACATAAACATAGTAATTAAACTATTAATAATTTAGTAATTATGTTTTATGAAAATAAAGACATAAAAAAATTACTGATGCCCTATGATATATTGTCATTCCATTTCCCTTACCAAACCAAATTTTCAAGCCATTTGTATATGAACTACATGTACTTGTATACTAGCTCTACTTTGTGTACAACTTTAGTTCAGAGATGAATGAAACCACACAGTAGACAATCAAAGAGAATTTAGTCTCTACTTGTAGAAGACATACAAAGAAGAAATACTACTCACATTGTCCTTCCATTCCACTTGCAAATAATTAGGCTTTTATTAAGATTACATCACCCACTCTTCTTTCTTTTTGTCAATCCTTATATTAAATTATGGCCTTACAATTTTATTATTATAAGTTAATCAGGCATTGCAAACACTAATAGCAATTAGCTGGGTATATTTTCCTCTGGGCACAATTCTAGGTAAACATGTTTGAAATTGGTAAATGGATGCTATTAAAAATGAAAGCATAAATAAGGATCAAAATATCTTCTGTCCACAAGCAGGAGTGTGCTGTTGAATGGAAAATGATTAAACTAAACATGATAATCATCTTTCAAGAACTTTGAAGCACGGAAGTATCTTGAGTGGTTTGAATGGGTTCAGATTCAGAGCTGGTTTGTGCTACAATATTATGTTTCTCATAATCAAATTATTTTTTTTTACTACTTAACCACCTGATCTTGAACACTAATTGCTCTCATACACTGTTGCGTGTAGAGTTGCATGTAAATTCAGTTTCATTAATGTTCCAATCTGAAACCTCCAGAAGATGTAGGAGCCTGTACTGCTGAACTTTGGGATGCCTAACTCCTAAATACCGTAATCTGAGGTGTGGCAAAGCCCATATCTCCTATTCATCATCATCATCAAGAGGCCTGGTAGCCAGTAAAGCTGGGACCCCTGAAAAGTGACATCCCCATCAGGACCTGGACTGAGACAACAATGGTGAAACACTAGGGTATGGGTTAGCTGCATCTGAAATGTACCTCTTGAAAGTTTTCAGTACTTTTCTCAGGCATTCAGGAATCACCTTCATCTGTCTTAGATTCACAGCAATAAACACTTTTCCCATGTCATGATTTACTCCAAGCCGACAACCAATTACCACACAGCAGCTCACTCCATGTGCCCCAATGGGACTGGGGAGAGAATAAAAACAGTAAAAGTGAGAAGGACTTGGGTTGAGATAAAGACAATTTACTAGGGAAAGGAAAAGCTGTACACACAAGCAAAGAAAAACAAGGAATTGATTCACTGCTTTCCATGGCAAGCAGGTGTTCAGCCATCCCCAGGGGGGCAGGGTCCCTTCATGTGTAATGCTAACTCGGATAGACAAACGCCATCACTCCAAACATCTCCTTCTTCTTTCCTTCTTTCTTGTCCTCAGTTTTATATGCTACTCATGAGCCATATGGTCTGGAATATCCCTTTAGTCAGTTGGGGTCAGCTGTTCTGGCTGTATCGCCTTTCAGCTAATTGTGCACTCCCAGCCTGGCCACTGGTGGGATTGGGTGAGGAGCAGAAAAGGCCTTGGCTCTGTGTAAGCCCTGCTCATCAGTAAAGAAAACATTCCTGTATGATCAACACTGCTTTCAGCAAAAGTCCAAAACAGAAGGAAGAGAATAGGACACAGGAAGTGACCTCATGAAAGTCATTCTGTGAAGCATAATGTTATCAGTGACACCATGAAGTGTGACATGGCTACAAGAAAAAAATCTATTGTGCATGCAGGAGAAAGTCTAACTTGTTACTGTGACAATGTGTTTTGACTATGCCATTCAGAGAGGATAAATCATTTCAATTTAGTCTGTCCAGATGTTTTGTTATCAAAGCTGACAAGGAAGCAACAGTGAGCATCACTAGAGAAATCACAGTAATATATATCTGTCATATCAAAATATGTTGGGATCAAAGGTCATCCGGAGATGCCATAATCTTAATTACAGAAAACCAGATTCTGTTCAGATTATAGCTTCTGCTTCTACCTCTTTAGTTTGCTTTTACAATTTGCTACCTTTTTGCATCTATTCAAAAGTGAGGAATTCTCTGTCATTAAATACAATGTAAATAAGTTAGGCCTGACTGTGAAAGAACAGCTTGAAGTGAGGAGCTACAAGGTAACCTGCAGCACTTTACAATATAGAAAGTTCTTTGGTATGTGTGATATATGAAATACAATACAAAATAATTTCAGATATTGTAAACTTTATGGAGGTCTAGAAGATGGGATATTTAGTAACCCACTAGAATTAGGCAATGAATGCTTAGTTCATCTTCCAGATCATAGACAAGCATCAGTCTCACCTCCTTTCCTTCAAAAGGATAGTAGATCACAGCAGTGTTTCATAAATATCTGCTAAAAGTCTTGCCACTTCTATGGAAAGTCATATACATTATCAAGCAAAACAGAAAAAAAATAACTTTGCAATTAATTAATTGCTTATTTTTTTATATAGCTTCCTAGAGTGGTATCAAACAACATATTTTTAATCCACTGTCTACTTCTCTCTGTTCAAGATTTCTGTTGAAAAAATTCTGGCCGAACTTAACTATTAGACATACTCTGTTGGCTCCACAATTCTTCACTGCTATGATTTACTTCTATATTTCTGAAGCCATAAATTTTTGTTCAGATGTAATGAGTTAAAGACCTTTCTGAATCATCTTTTGGGCAAGTCAACACCTCCTCCTGGATGCATGACATAGGCAATCACAGCGAACCTTTGTGGCGGTGACCCAGCCAGCCTTCTCTAATGAAACGCATTGGGTTGATTTTCCCCCTCAGGACAGTGAGCTAGAGGGGGAGGGAGGTGAGGTTGGGGAATTCCCCACATTTCCCACCCCTCAAAGCCTTGGTTACACCCCTTTCTCCTCCTAGTTTACACCCCTTTTCACTCCCAGTTTTTCCCTATGCATTAGGTTATTTTAATATGTATTAGATCTAGAAGGTTCTGAGTTCTTTGTATCCCCATTGGTTGTTTTGAATGTACTCCTCCCCCTGTTTTGTTTCATTGAATGTTTGCTGTTATGTAACCCCTTCCTATTGGACCTTCCCTGTTGAACCTCCCCTTTTGCTCCCCTTAAAAGCCCTTCCAACTGTCATTCCTTTGTTCTTTCATCACCATGCTGTTCTCCTGTCCTCCTGGGCGGGGAATAAAGACTTGGTTATGGTGGCAACTGGACCCTTCCTGACTCCTTTGTCTCTGCTTTGTTCGCAGCATTGTCTTCACCTGCTGCCAGCCCCGGCTGGGGTCTAAGCCTGTTAGAGAGCAGGAGCCTGCCACCAGGATTATAGAAGGACACAAAAGCGGTCTCAATACTGAGGCACGCGTGTTCTTGTCGCACACTGACCACCGGGCGGGCAAGCGGGCAGGGACAAACCTTCTTGAAAAGAGATTCATAGAATCACAGAATAGGATGAGTTGGAAGGGACCCACAAGGATAATTGAATCTGACTCGAAAGTGAATGGTCCATATGATGGTCGAACTCATGACCTTGGCATTATTAGCACCATGGACTATTGCACAGAGATGACATAAATTTACTCCATGCTAGGGATGCGCTGGAAAAAATATTCAAATTCATTTAAGTATTTTTCACCTACAATGTTGTGCTGAATTAACGCACATGAAAATTCTAAGTGGGTGCACAGAGGAGTCTTAATATTCTTTAAGATTCAGAGACCAAACTATAAAAAGAGCAAGCCTATTTTCTGTGTAATGAAGCTGCAAGAAAGCCCTGGTTGCCTTTCAGACATGTGCAACAGGTAGCTCTAACAGACAGCAGTCAGTAAATTATTTCTGTGAGGTGACCGTCAGCAAATCCAAATCTAGGGTTCAGACCAAGTGCGCAGCAATGTGCTCACCACCTCTGACTGGTGCAGACTCACAAGCAGCACCAACTCAGTATGATTTTCAGACCATAGCTAAAGAAGAAGCCTTGTTTCTCTGCAATTTTTCTTTCTGTCTAGAAAATGTTTCTGCTCCCATTTTAAAAAAAATACTAATAGAGTTAGTCTCAAGATTTTTACATATGGTTGTTGAAAAGTTTCTGCTATCGTGTATCCATATTATTTAAAAAAATTAAAGCTGTATTTTTGTATATAGCATAACAATAAAGAGTTCAGAGTGAAAGCCAGTGACTTTTCTAGTGCAAAGCAATAAGTGCTCCGTATTGCAAAAAAACCCCAACTCAGTAGACATATGAAGACACAGCAATTGCAATAAGAAATTCCAAGATCATGAAGCAGTATTTATATTATTCTGGTTACCAAGTCTGGATGCAGTTCTCCTAACACAGCTCTGAGGTTAGGGAAACCAACATGACACCTTTGCAATGAAAGCAGAGTGCAAAGTTAATATAATCCAAATGCTGAAAATGCAAGACGTTTTCACTGTAGCAATATCCTGCCTTTCATTGTGTTATTTTTAGCTTGTCTTAAAATAAGACATAATGGATAAAGGAAATTACTATTTTTATGGTCAAATCTTGTGTGTGAAGATAAGGTGTGATGAATTAGCAGCTGCAAAAGAAGGTCTTTGTTTAATTATTATAAATATATAATGTAGCTGTTTTGATCATAAAAAAAAAAAATTGCACTTTTTTTCCTGATGGGAAAATTGTATCTATTTCCTCTGGAGAAAAAAAAAAAAAAAGGTAAAAAATTCAATTTGAAACCCTTATGAAATCTCCAGTTTTGTGTAAGACAAAAAAACATAATGCAAATCAAATTATTTTCTCCCTTAATGCTAAATATACTTTGGACTTGGCAAACAAAATAATCCTGACTAAAATTTTGCATGATCAAACAAAGTAATAAATTGCCTTAAAATAGTATGCTATTTTTTCAACTGTTGTTTTCTTTCTGTGTTTTGAAGTTTTGTGTTTAAGTTAATATTTTAAATTCTTTTTAACACAAAACAGACATCCAGAGAATACATCAGGATTTTCTTGCAGTCTGGCAGTCAGATTCACATAAAACAGGCACATCCAGAAAGCAATAACTTTCTATTGCCATCAGTGAACACACTGCACGCTAACTTGCATTGATTTAATCCCACGAAGGACTGCAGTGGATATCCATGACACCTTTTATGCCTACAAATTAATTTCATCCAAACAGCTTCAGTTAGCTTCTCTTTTCTGCACTCTACACTAATATGTTTTTGCATATTCAGACTGTGACACCTACTCTTAAAATGTTTCAGTGCTAGGAAACAACAATTGTTCAGATGAGAGTGAAAAGAGTTTTATCATAAAACACAAAAAGTTTGAATAAACATAAGAATGCATGTTTACATGACTCTCAGACTAGTCCTTTCTAATACCTGATCACATGACTTTGTGGATAAAACCTTTTTTACATGCCTTATTTTAAGTGACCTAAGGGGGAAGATAATTTCATACTAGCCAACAATCTAATAATGATATACTGTATTTCCATGGGCGCTTCAATAGATATTGATATGTTTGAAATCACAGTAAGCCTTGAAGTTCTCTGCATTCTTTCTTTCCAGACATTTGAGAGAAGGGCGAGGGGAGAGAACACCCCCACAACACTCCTGCAGCACTTCCACATCCCCAGAAAAGGAGTCCAGATCACAGACTCCAAATGGACTACAGTTGTAAACTTCAGTTAGATGATAAAACCAAGGATATTTTCAATGAACTGTATAGGGGAAAGAAAAGGAACAAGACAAGGAATTTTTGGATGCAGGTTCTAACTTCACAAATGACACAAAGATTGTCCCTTACCTGCACATCTCTCTGCACAACAAAAGATATATTTTTACGGAAGACTGAATAATGTAAATAAGACAGTCTATCCAAAATAATTTGGGATAAGTTAACAATGTTTTTTGCACACTTTTTTAATATGGAGTCAACACCTGATTTAAAAGTATTTCCTCCAGTCTGCATATAAACAAATCAGTTTGCAGTCAAATACATTTCTTGCATCAAGGCTTCATTTGTAAAACCCCATCCTCATGAAAACATGAGAGAACTCTCCCATATTTACATTCCATCATCTACATGCGAAAAGCATGCAGAAATGTACATATGCAACTAATTTACAGAAAAGTTTTGAATGGGTGCAAAAGAAAGGTCAAAAGTGCCCTTTCCAAAGTTCAGCTGGGGGAAAAAGAGGAAGTAGACAACTGAAGTCAATAAGAACTGAATTTCTAAATTAATAGAGTATGTCATGTTCAATACACTGCTTTATTAAAATTTTTATTGTTGATCAATTTGTTATCATCAGATTTGAGTATGGTAGTGGAGTGGAAATACATAAAAAATGTAAGTTTCATTTGGATTTATATGAGATTATGAGCACCATTAAAGGAGTTTTTTGCATATGTGGATGCTTTTCTTAAACATGTGTTTTTCATGTATTTCCATTTTATTGTTTGATGTTCCATCACATGTGACAAATGACTGAGTTAAAATTCTGAGCTGTTCCAAATGACAGAGGTTCAAAAGAATCCAGAACAAATGAGAACTGCCTTTAAACATTGCAAACTAAGGAAAAATACTTTTGTTTTGCAACTCCTCTCTTACTCCCATGCAAAACATCAACTTTTAAAATAGCGAAACTCCTAGCTAATCATGGAAACAGATGTTACCTTATGTGATATTCTAAGGAAAATAACTCTAAAGTTAACCTCTTATTAGAAACATTTAAAATGTCAGTAAATCAATACTAATGCTGCACAATGCAGTTCCACTTTAAATTACCTTATCAACAATAAACACTCTCGTTTTTCCTCCCAGTAAAGAAAAAAAAAAGTCGTTAGTGAATGTTCATTTATCCCATGGCAGCTGTACAAGGTCCACTAATCTAATTAATATAATAAATAAATTTATTCTTGTGTGAAGCAAACACAGTCCCAGTGGAAGATATCAAAAGTATCCTTTGAATACCTACAGTTCCAATGACATACAAACCACCATGAATAGTTTATATGTCCTTTGCACTGAGCAGTATCTTTTATTATTATCTCCAGTATATTCACCTATACTAGCTTGATATTAAGTAAACATAAACATAATAAATGTAAGTCCTGTCACAAGTGAGAATGTCACAGAGATGGTTGAACTATAGTGCCTAAGTAAAAAAAAATAAAATACCCCAAACATGGAAGGGATGGTGTATACCAATCGTTTGGGTTTTTTTGAACTCATTTATAACATGTATATATAAAAATATAAGATTTAACTGCTTCTCATTCATATTTTGGATCTCTTTGTGCTCTCCAAAGTTTACTTCTTTATACCACACAAACACAATGGAATGGGATGGAATGGAATGGAATGGAATGGAATGGAATGGAATGGAATGGAATGGAATGGAATGGAATGGAATGGAATGGAATGGAATGGAAGGGAATGGGAGGGGTGGGGTCACTTCATTGTATGGAAATTTAAACTAAAAGAGTGATATTGATACTATGCAAAGAATAATTCCGAACAATAAGATTATCTAATATGAGTTGTGGCCCCTAGTATTAATTCCACTGTCATCATATAGAGAATAATTACACTCAACACATTCTTAATTTAAATAACTACTCTTGACCTATTGCCTTCTACTGGAGCCTAGAATTGTAGTGGCATTTTGGAGAATGACTCCATCATCATCATCATCATCATCATCATCAAAATAAGAAATATAAAAATCTGAATAAGATCAGAGATAATGTTTTACTGCAGTTGCTAAATATAAGCATTGTCCTGCACTACTTGGAAGAATTACTCAATGCTTTTTAGATCTAACCCATCCTGGTTTTCATGTAATGTCAAAGAGAAACCTATTCCCTTGAAATTTATAATTAATTTTCACAAACAATTACACTTTGACCAGTTTGGGAGTCCCATTCTTTCCATTGAGCATAGAGTATGGGAAGAACAATGTGACTTACTTTGTCAAATCTATTTGCTCAAAAAATTAATCCCAAAAGTGTCTTTTCCACTGAGGTTTTACATCATGTCATATTCATAGCTGTGGTAGATTATAACCTCAAATGAGATCAGAAAAATTTAAGTAGATGGAAAACAGACCACTAATAAGTAAAGAAAATACAATTTTGTTGTGGTAGACTTTTCTTCCTTTCCTGTCTGTCCCTTCTCTTTCTTGTTTTCCATACAGAATTTCCATAGAGAATCCATGGTTTTCATGCATGGACACATCATATTCAAGACAGAATACTGGCATTTCTCAAAAAGGTTTATGATTATAAATTTTAAGCCAAAACAACAGTATTGATTTGGAATTTCTTTTTAGCCAAGAAAACTGACAGAATCTTAAAATTCTCTTGTAAATATTCTTTAACACTTAAAAACCCTCACATTTCTCCAAACACATACTTCTTTTTATTGTTGACATTTTGATTGATTAGTAAAAACCTAGAGGTACAAAGGGAAAAGGACACACTCATATCCATATTTCATCATAGTTGCCATTTCTGGTATTTTCCTCTTGCAAAGTTCTGATGACTTTGAACAGACCTGTGAGGTGCAATAGTCCTTTTGGGCTTAGGTGGTTTTTTTGCCTGGTGACATTTGCTTTTCCCTTTGAGCTAAGAGGGATAAATTCTGAAAAGGATTCCTATAGGGAAACATATGTTTCAGATTATACAAAAGAAGATTTAATTTAATTACTTTTAGAGGCTCCTAAAAAGTGGAACTCTGTCTGTTGCAAGCAAATCTCCTTATCAATGCCTGATTTTCTTGAGATCTTGTGGAATAGGGACACTGCAAGGGAAGACTTCAGAAGGTATAACAGAAGAAACAGAAATTGCAGACACTTCATTGAAGAGGGGAGATATGTCTTGTCATTTCAAGAAAGACCAAACCCCACCTGTAATAGGAATTAAAACAGAATAGCTGCAGGGAAAAATGGGAAATCATGTAAAAGATCAAATATTATTGTGTCAGGTGCCCATCTAATTTTTCTCCTAGTACTGTAAGAAAATTGCAAAATAGGAGACTGCTAATGGAGTTTGCATAAAAAATACTCTTTACTTCTGGATGAGACTGTCCATGTCCATTTTGCACAGTACAGTTAGTAAATTCATGAGAACACATCTAGTTTGCCGCATTTTTTCTCACTTCTCTCAAGCATCAATTCCCACTTACATTTATTTTCCCATCAGTGAGTGAAAAAACTACTTTTATCTGGAGCTGATTGCACTTTCTTCCTTAGCATTTCATTCTGAATATCTGCTTAGATCCTGAAATATCCATGTGACACCTGGTACTAAATAATTAAAGGGAAAATAATGTGGGTATTGATTTTTAATTTACATTAAAATTGTTGCATATTTTCCTACTAAGTAATCAATAGTAATAGCTTAGCTACAGATAATGAACCACACTGGTAATATTTCATTCTCTTTTACTCGTTAAAATTAGGTTGTTTCAGAATTTATGTTCTGATGCATAGATAACATAAAAATATGTTATATTGGTATAATACATAATATATGTAAATTGTATTCTAATATATAAGTTGTTGGTAATTTTTATTTTAGAGCTGAACTTTGGCACATCATTTTATCTTCATATGATATCTTCATATGTTCATATCTTCATCATATATTTTTGTTCCTTGAGGATTTGTGCTGTCAGAAAAAGACTTTTTCCTTGATGCCCAGAGGCTTCACCCAACTTATTCTTAATATTTCTAGGTCAAGAAAAAGAACCTTGTCATAAGCTGTGTTACCAGCAGTGCTTTAAAAATTGCTGATTCTGGGTAACAGTTTCAGATTTTTTAGCAACTCCCTGACATTACAGAAAAAACAAATCCCAAGCCTGAACATATTTATCATGCATATTCTTTCAAGAAAATGAAACCTGTCCTGCCAGCTTTGATTAATGTAGAAAGCGAAAACCAAGGTACATTTTGGCAGGCAGGCATCTACTGTTAGATGAACTTTCACAATTTCTGTTTTCACAAGATCTCATTGAAGAGACACCTTCTATCCCTTGATTTTATGTTGTTTTGAAAGAAAGGCAGGAAAAAGCAGGGTGGACTGAAGGCATGGTCCCAAGGAAGGTTTCCAAAAAGCACTCCAGTGTGGATCTCATAACACCACACTGCAGAGAAGTGAAGCCATCAGAGAAAACCCAGAGCCAGCTGCCTTCACCACAGAACAGAAATGACCTTGCATCTCCTGGGATTACACCTTCCTCACCAATATAATTTGGTGAGAGGTAAGCACAACAAACCAGAGAAGCTCATCTCATTTTGCTTTGGAAGAGTTGCACAACACCTGGTCCGTAATACCAACAGGATGTTGCCATGAATGCCAAGCTGCTACACGCTGACAAGAGAGAGTCACATCTGGGCACACGCGTAGGGCCAGAAGCACTGTGTCAGTGGAAATTTACATCTGAAAATACTGGCAGTTGCAAAGCTAGGCTCTACTACACTGGCTGCTTTGAGAAACGAACTGCTAGGCAGAGGCAGTTAAGGTTTATTAGAAACACTTTTTGATATGCAACACTTTTCTTGATCTAGTCCTAATCAGATATGCCATCAACACACAGGGACCTTCTGGAGAAGTAAAGAAATTACACGAATTTAATGCCCTTCCCACTAGACCATCCTGACTTTATGTGAACAGACACAGTATATTAGTACTTTTGTACCAGAAATAATAATTTTTAAGTAAATCAAAGCCACAGGAACACATTAAGTCCTCACTGATTAATCTTAAGCCAACATCTTTGTAACAAATAACTTGAAATAAAACCAGCAAATCTGAACGTATCTTGTATAACCTTACTTATTTTATATGTAAATTACTTCATTCAAGCACAATGTATAATACTTCCTTCTGTGCTTTGATCAAGCCAGCAACCTTAAATATGTTTTCCACTGTACCAGAAATTCTCCCTCCAGTCTATCCCTGATATCTCTTTAGAATTCTTTATGATGGAAAACATCCCTTCTTTCAAACATAAATTTGAAACTTTCAGGACATATATGGGGAAAATAATGCAACCACATTTTTTTCCTGTTTTATACTAAGTTTGTTTTGAAATCTGAGCACATCTTTATGAAAAATTGTTTCCAGAGGCCCAGTTCTATATGATTTTGATTACAACACCTCTGCTATTCTTGTGTCCACAAGATTGAATGCCATGTTCAGATTTCAAATAGCACACAAGTCAACCACAGGAAAGATGAAGCTGTGTTTAGCAGATAAAAACAAAGAACAAATGGGAGGCCAGATTAGATTACTGCCTGTCAGCAGACCTTATGAGGCAATTGGCTGGCAGCTTTGGTAATGTTAACTACAAACAGCTTGCAGTACCAAACCATTACATATATTCCTTGCCAAAACTGGCTGTCAGCTGTATGACTGGCCATTTCCTGCCAACATAGTTGACATTCTCTCCTCATTTATTAGTGCACGCCCTGTACTTGCTGACACAGTAAGTCAACCCACTGAATCAAGATGTCTAGATTATAAATAACAAGGGATGTAAATTATTTTCATCAAGTCACAAAATAATATTGTTTTCTTCCCAGTGTTCAGACTATCATATTTGTGGGTCTGTGGATGTATATATGCTGGAAACCATCTTTTCTACGTCTTCTTTCCTAAAATAGCATAAAGTGGTCATTTCTCATTTATTGCTAGAATCAGACTTATGTTTACGGAAGTACAGAAATACATTTTTAAAGAAATCAAATATGTTCATTTTCCAGAAAGAATGGTCAGCAGACTAGAAAAAGTAATTGTCTTGCCATATGATCTGGAAAGCACATCTATTTCCAGTACAAGCAATTGTGACAGAGAAACCTCAAGTGATTGCTTGGACCTTCAAGTGGTATTAATGCAACTGTGTGATCATTTCTTTGACTGCCTTCTTGCTGTGGGCCTCAAGATCAGCGTTCTTTTTTATCTCAAAGGCATGGTAGGATAATACAGACAACAAGGGGTTTTATTAAGATAAGCATTTGTGGAATTGTTGGTGCTGAGAAGATTTCAGCAATCCACCACTGGAAAACATGCAGAATTTCAACAATTTTCCTCTGGTTAACCACTTAATGCTATTTTAGGCCTTTAAGAGTTTTCTGTGAGCACCAGACCCAAAATAATATTCAGCCTATCCAAATAAGTGTGTGTTATGGTTCCACATTCGAGAATATGAGTCAACTCTCATCTGAACGTGCAGTGCTCTTGGCAGACTTTGACTTACCCCCCACCAAAAATTTACATTCTGAATACAGATTTCTGCAAGCCTCCCAGGTAGCATGAACACAGGCAACTTCTGCTTGTATTTAAAAGCTGCATTCTCCCATTCCTTTCACTAAACCCTGTACAAAAATTTACTCATAAGTCAAAGCTAGAAAATGACACCATGTTTTGTGTCTTTTAATATATAAAAGAGACTATATGTATAAATTTCTCCACTAAGACAGATTGTCTGATATCAAAACACTTGAACTTGAAACTACATAGAAAATGGACAGTATATCCAGGCAAAGTATAGCCAAGCTAGTGGGTTTGTCAGTTGTCTCTACTTCAGAGCAGTCAAAAAATAGAAAATGTAGTCTTATATCTTAAAAAACAGTCCAGGAAAAAGAAAATTGAAGTAAGTAAATTTCTCTAAACAGTCTTAACAAAAAAACACACTTGCTTTTCCATTTTATTGTGCCTTTCTACTGAAACTCAATTACAATATTTCATATGTACAATCATTCAAAGTTTTTACTTTATATTTGGAGAAAACAGAGCAGTAAGGTTTGCAAGTATCAATTATTTCCTTTCTAACCATGCAAAAATTAACAATTTCATTCAATATTTTCAGTTGTGGTATATGCCACACTTTGTAATTTCACTCCACTGGAAACTAAAACCCAAATGTTGTTTTTAGTTAAAATGTAAGCAATTTTTAAATAATTTTAATCACGTTTATGGACTTTGGTATGTATCAATTTGCTATAACTGCAAGGTTACAGAATCATTCTCCTTGTTCTACAGAATGAGATATATAATTTTAGATTAAAGTCTACTTTTCAATGCCCACTTTTGCTGGTTTTGGCTGGAGTAGAGTTAATTTTCTTCACAGTGGTGGCTGGTATGGGGCTGTGTTTTGGGTTTGTGCTGAAAACAGGGTTGACAATACAGAGATGTTTTTGTTATTGCTGAGCAGGGCTTACACAGAGCCAAGGACTTTTCTGGTGTGTGTACTGCCATGCTGGTGAGGAATCTGGGGGTACCCAGGAGCCTGGGAGGAGACACAGCTGGGACAGGTGACCCTGACTGACCAAAGGGATATCCCAGACCACATGGCATCGTGCCCAGGACATAAAGCTGGGGGGAAGGAAGAGGAAGAGGGGGAATGTCTGGAGTGATGGGGTTTCTCTACCCAAGTAAGTGTTACACATGATGGGGATTTGCCCCCCTGGAGATGGCTGAACACCTGCCTGCCATGGAAAGCAGTGAATCAATTCCTTGTTTTGCTTTGTGTGTGTGCATATTTGCTTTCCCTATTAAACTGTCCGTATCCCAATCCAGAAATTTTCCAGCTTTTACCCTTCCCCCAATCCTGCTGGTGAGGGATGAATGAGAAGCTGCCTGGGGCTTGGCTGCTGGCTGGGGTTAAACCACCACATGCTGGATTCTCTATCAACTCTGTTATTCCTATTACACATATGATTTGGAGGATAACGACATATATATGTGAAATCAGACCACATCAATTGCTCAAACTTTTAATTTTGTACACTCAAAAATGAGATGCTAAAAAATAACTGGTATTTACTTGCAGAAATTATTCAACAAGTGACCTAAGTTATGAAAACTGTACAGAAACATTCCACAGCCTGCTTGTTTATAGTAACTAACAGATAAGAAGATTATAGCTGGTGCTGAGGATATATAGCACAATTTCTGCTCATTGTGCATGGCAAAATGGCTTCTCCTGACAACTGCCCTTGAAAACTGCAAGAAATAGAAAAAATTCTTGCTGATGATACACTGGTAGGGAAGGAAGAAAAATTCAGAATTCAAGTTATTTATAATCAATTTATTCAATCCGAGTGCTTGGAAATGTATTAAATTATTTTTATACATTTAAGTGAAGGAGGAAAGCATTGTATTCTTCCCTTTATATTAAGGAGTCAATTTTATTTGCCATCTAGTTAATTTCTTTACCCTTCCAGCTCTTTCTGCCCTCCCACTTCAGCACAGACACATTTCAGACTCAATAGCTATTCCGTTAAACAAATATTTTTTCACAGAATTCTTGATTTACTGTGCAATGTCTGGTTAGAGCAGACATACAGTAAGAAAGGTGAAAATAATGGAAGTAAGCACGTGTAACTATGTTGATACTGACCGTGAATTTCTATTGCTAACATTTTGGTTTAATATTTATTTTGGAGGACAATTCAGTACTGATAAAAGTGAGACATGAGCATATCTGTTCAGCCTCACTCTGCTGGACACAGAGAATTTACTTTCTCTGTGAAATTAATTTTACCACACCATCCAATCAGATTCCCACAAGTTTTGAGGACTCTGCTTTTTGCTGCTCAAGACCAGGCTGATGATCACACACAACAAACATTTCTGCTGAATTCTCTGCAGACCATGTTCTGCTTGACTGATCTAGCCCGGGAGTGAGGTGTTGGAGAAGAAGAAAATTAAATGTTTTCTAGACATTTAAGAGAGGTTTAACGTGCATTAAAAATCTACCCAGAAAACTCATGCTTATGCTATTCAGCTAATAAAATATTCAGTTTTCACACTATAAAACTGTAGTAAATCTAAGAATAGGATTATTCTCTGCCGTTTTACTTGGCCCACATTTCATTCAATTACAGTTATTTTTACATAGGCAGGAACACAGAAGATTGACAGCTTAGTAATTTACAGGAGGTGGTGGGCAGAATAGGAATTAATGTAGATCATATCAAAAGATGATTTTAAATCCTAAATTAGTCTTCAGTCCTGGGATTTGTTTTGGTTTGGTTTGGTTTGGTTTGGTTTGGTTTGGTTTTTTGGGGGTTGAGGGAGATGGGGGTGGGTTCACCTGTAAGAAATGCCAGTAACAAAAAGGTGAGTGAAAAGGAGATTGATTAATTTATCCTTCAGTCTCATTTAAGAGACTCAGATAAATAAGGCTAGAACATGAATAATCTTTTAAAGAATCAAATTCAGTTGATTATCTACAAACCCATCTTTGGTTTGGATCTGTCCTTGAACAACATTCTGACAGATTGATGTAAGTTAATACTTTTTAAATTAGAAAAAGACCAGAAAATAAAGTTCCTGAAACATTTTGCCAGTCGTAAATTGATGGGTTTTCTCTGTTTTCCACAATTCATGATACCACACTGCCTGAATTCAATTAGTTTGGTTTAAAGGCATTTTTCTTGCTATAAATGCTTTTCAGTTGTGGAAATATCTGTAACTAAAACAAGATTATACATGATTGTATTTATGGGTCAGTCTTACAGTATTGGAAATTGAATTCAAAGAACCAGACTTTCATATTTTTAAAGGTCTTTCTGTAGAAAAGGAGATTTGCTGACTGAAATAATTCTCAAGTGACAGATGTTTAATAGCTCTAAGTCTAGCCCCATTCCCAGAGGACAGATGTTTGTATCTTGAAAACCTGCACCACTACCAATAGGAGGAATAAAAACTTTGTATATAAAAAGTGAAAACAGAAGACAGTGTAAAGGATAATGAATCACTGCATCGACACAAGCAAAGTATTTTGAAAAGCACAACACAATCAACCAATACAAACCAGTCATAATATCTCATATTTACCTTCTTCCAGAATGATTCCTTGTCAATTTTCTGGTTTTGTCACGTATTCCCTCTTATAAATTCAAATTTTGTCAACATTACAAGAGAAAAATACTGGTAATACAAAAGCTATAAAGAATACAAAATAATTTCCTAGAATAAAGAACTGAGATTATATTGTAAACTTCCTATGTATATAAAAATGCCAAATCTATCATTTAGTGGCCAAGAACAAAGAGGGTGAGAATAGAGTGACATTCTAAAGCATAGTGACATGAGCTAGATAATATAGTCCAAATTTTGAGGTTTTTGAAAAAGACTCTGCTATTAGACTACATCAAATAGACAAGAAAATTGGGAAGACTGGGAAGGCAGAATTGGTGTATTAACATCAGTCCAGGTGTAATTCTAAGCAGAAGACATTGTCTATTTTTTCACATAAATGTATATTCCTTTGTTTTTAAAGTGTTGCTACAAGAAGAATAAGTTAAAAATATATACCTTAATTGACAGTTCTTACAGGATCAAAGAACAGAGTGTTGGAAAACTCACGACTCCAGAGAGATTTCACAAAAATGGGCCAAGCTGCCAGGTCTGAATGAGCTGGAAGATTTGAAAAGAGAAATCTAAACTGAAGTTTTCTATATAGGCAAAGTAGTTTTGGAAGCATTCCTGGATTTTTCTAAAACTTGGAGTATTTAGACAAAATTAGCAGCTGAATTCAGTTATTTTATTCCCCTGACTGTTCACCACACAAGTCAGCTCATCTGTTTGACAGACACTGTTAGATGGATGCCTTTGTCTCAACACAGTATACATAAGACATGAAAACATCATGCTCCAAGACACTCTCTTGCAACTGTCAAGATCTCATTTCAAAGGTGAAACCCCCCAGCTGCTCCATATTACAAAAGCTTAATGCACAAGGTACATTTAGCCCATTAAAAATTCTGATTATCAAATTAGCCAAGAAAAAAATAATAGAAATTAAATATATATAGAAAAGTGAAAGGAGAAGTTCAAATTACTGGAGACACTGAGGAGAAGATGGGATCAGAGAAGGGCGATGAAGATGATTAGTGGGATGGAACATGATTTCTACAAGGAAAGGCTGAGAGAGTTGTCCCTGCTTAGATTGGAGAGAAGAAGGCTTCAGGGAGAACTTGTAGCAGATTCCAGTACCTGAAGAGGGTTTATAAGAAAGATGTGGACAAACTTTTCAGCAGCACCAATAGTAACAGAACANTAATTCTAAGCAGAAGACATTGTCTATTTTTTCACATAAATGTATATTCCTTTGTTTTTAAAGTGTTGCTACAAGAAGAATAAGTTAAAAATATATACCTTAATTGACAGTTCTTACAGGATCAAAGAACAGAGTGTTGGAAAACTCACGACTCCAGAGAGATTTCACAAAAATGGGCCAAGCTGCCAGGTCTGAATGAGCTGGAAGATTTGAAAAGAGAAATCTAAACTGAAGTTTTCTATATAGGCAAAGTAGTTTTGGAAGCATTCCTGGATTTTTCTAAAACTTGGAGTATTTAGACAAAATTAGCAGCTGAATTCAGTTATTTTATTCCCCTGACTGTTCACCACACAAGTCAGCTCATCTGTTTGACAGACACTGTTAGATGGATGCCTTTGTCTCAACACAGTATACATAAGACATGAAAACATCATGCTCCAAGACACTCTCTTGCAACTGTCAAGATCTCATTTCAAAGGTGAAACCCCCCAGCTGCTCCATATTACAAAAGCTTAATGCACAAGGTACATTTAGCCCATTAAAAATTCTGATTATCAAATTAGCCAAGAAAAAAATAATAGAAATTAAATATATATAGAAAAGTGAAAGGAGAAGTTCAAATTACTGGAGACACTGAGGAGAAGATGGGATCAGAGAAGGGCGATGAAGATGATTAGTGGGATGGAACATGATTTCTACAAGGAAAGGCTGAGAGAGTTGTCCCTGCTTAGATTGGAGAGAAGAAGGCTTCAGGGAGAACTTGTAGCAGATTCCAGTACCTGAAGAGGGTTTATAAGAAAGATGTGGACAAACTTTTCAGCAGCACCAATAGTAACAGAACAAGGGTAATAGTTTTAAACCAAAAGCGGGTAGATTTATTCTAGAAATAAAGGGGGGAAAATTATGTTAAGGGTGGTAAAATACTGGCACAGGTTTCCCAGAGAAATGGTAGATGCTCCATCCCTGAAAACATTCAAGTTTAGGTTGGACAGGGTGTGAGCAACCTATGTACGAGTGGAATTTTAAGATTATATTTGTGTCACTTGTGAATATTAGTGTTAAGGAAGATATACACATAGAGCAGGAAAAACTTAACTGTATTTACCTATTTATTTTGGGCTATTCTTCTGTTTAGATAAAATCAATATGTGGCAGCAAGACAACAATCAATAATGCTGCTGCCCAACAATGAAATAATGGATTATGAGCAAGGTTTCATTCACTGGTTAGAAAACCAAAGGCAAAATATTTACACCAGTCATCTCCGCCTACATTTTTTTATTATGAACTGATATTTTTGAAGTTCACTGTTTGTGATGTGCTTAACAGGCGTAAAAATTGACAGCTGAATTATAGTTTGCATTAGAAATGAGATGTCACTATTTTTTGTTTGCATGACCAACTGTGTAGCAAATGATTCATCTTTTCATCAAACTTATCACTGATACATCTTTCTTTATGGACACAGATTTCCAGCATTTTGCATAAATGTTCTGAATCTCAACAGAAATGGAGATGTGGGTTGTCTGAGGCACTTGCCATGTAGGTCATTTATTTTCATGTGCTGAAAACTCCAGTCCCATAAAATTATTGTCCATAAGTGCACTAGGGCTCAAAAATATAGTGGAAAATAAAATTTAAAAAAAAAAAAAAAAAACAACAAAAAAACCCCCAGAAAACAAGCAAAAAAACCACAAATCCACCAACCAACTAACCAAAAATAAACAAAAACCCCAGACAGTTAGGTCCAGTTTGATTTGACTTGCCAATAATGTATTATTTTATGTCCATACATTAGTTCCTAAGACACTTTATCATGTGTCATTTTAGCATGCAGTCTTCCCATGTGACCTCTAAACAAAGCAATTTTAAGGAAGATTACCTTGAGACTTCGTATGATGAAGATGCAAGCCAACTGGAGAATCCAAATACACATTATTAGAAAGAGGCAAAAGTTGCAAGAACAAGAATGCTTGCTGATTCTATCTGCTCCTTCTTGCTTTGTCTCTTACTGCTGTTTTAAGAGCTATATGAGGACATGGTTAACTCCTGCATTTATTTTTCAATGCTCTCATTCCCCATTTTCCTTAACAGCCTTTCATACAGTGCAACAGAATTCCCTCTTTTCTCCACAAATCCTCAAGTGACTCGGAAGACAGATGAAGCTCAATGCTTCCAACCAGGTGTAAGTCATCAACAGGCACTTTAATTATTATCTGCACTTGGGGTAATAGTGGATATGCTAAAGGTGTTTTTTGGTCTGAAGGATAGCCAGTTTAATCTTGCTTCTTCAGAAAGATTCAGGAGCTAAAAAATGTTAATACTATGTGTCCCCATTCTATAGAGTGTAGCCCAAAAATGGACTCACTGTAAGAATCAGGTGACGGACTTCCACATGACTGCAGTTAGATTTTGAGCTTGTACTACGCTGCCCATCTGGGATCAGTGTACTGCACCACAGTCTGGGGTGTAGGCATAACAGAAGTAAAAAGAAGAAAGGTGGTTGGGATGGTTGTTTGTGAGAATCCAAGTTTGGAACAGTGGGAAGGAAAATTTAATCAGAATGGAAGAGGATATAAAAAGCCCTGGGCAAGCTAATTCTGACACCTGAGTACCATGGTATCTCCATGAAACATTTGTTTTTGTATTCTAACATATCAAAATATTTGGAGACTCCTTTAAATGAATGTCCTCAATATTTAAATGCTATCACAATCACTTCCCAGCCGTGACTACACATCTAGCTAAATTCCCCACATTAACATCTTCCGTAAAAACAAAACAGCTCCAAAAAGCAGAATAGACGAAGTTACTTTAATGCCCTCCACCGAAAGTCTGGATAGGAAGGGGTATTTTTTTCCCATTATTAAGTATGACAAAAAACAACAATGAAGACAAATGTCGATGCCTCTAAAAGGATTTGTGCATGTGGAAAGAAGCATGTGACTTCTCTTAATCTCTGTATCTGCCTTAGGGCATATTTCACATTAAGCTCCATGCTCTAATATTCCCTCATATCTTATTTTAAATCCTGCAGAGCATGTACATAATGCATTTTTATCTTCTACTTTCCTCATTCATATGAACATATGCTTCTTTACATTTTGGCAGTCCTTCAAATAGGATCATTTGAAAAAGACTTACAGTTAATGACTTTAACCTTCCAAAGAAAAATACACCACGTCTTCAAAATTTGGAAAAATTTCTCAAACATTGACAATCACTTCTGTTAGTCAGACCAGTCATTCAAGTAGATCATAATTTTTTAGGTAAATAACATTTTAAATCCTCCAAAACTGCCAGAGGTATGTATGCAACATCAAATGATACTGTTATTCTTAACAGAAATTATTCTCTATATATAAAAACCCTCAACTTAGAGCAGCTTTTTTCTTTAACATCAACATTAATTCTTTCCAATATGTTGCCATTAATCATCAGAAAAAGGAATACTGAAAAAAGCTCAGAAATTCTAAATATTAGACAGTAACAAGTTTCATAAGATAAGTGCCTCCAAAATGCAGGTACAAAAGAAATCATCAAATAGATTCAAAAAGATTGATGAATGAAGCAAATGTAAGAAATCTTTTCTGCACTGTTTTCAAAAGTGTATGGATCCAACAGGTGACAGTTAAGATTAGAACAAGTAAAAGGTGATATCAGTATTTGTGTCCCTTCTAACTGTAATAAAAAACCCCAACCAACTGGTTCTAAGTCAAAACCCCTTGGATATAGCTCTTCTAGTATTTTTGTGGAAACCTATGAAATTCATGCAATGTATGCACAAGTAGAGCACACAGTTACTGTGATGTTAAGCCATAATTTTTCCCCCTATACTTCAATGAAACTTCTGTATTTTATCTTTCATCCAGTATCTTGTAGCCTTCATGTCAAACTGAAGCAGAACTGTACTCAGACACAATACAGGCATGTTCAGATCTATTTCTCTTTTTACTGATGATGGCTAGGAATCAAGAGTTAGCATTGCCTTTAGCATGAAAACTGGAAGCAGAACACTGGCTGTAGGAAACAGCATTTTTCCTTTGACTTAGGAAAAGAAACTAAAAAGAAATTGAGATGACCACCTTAGCCAAAATCTCAGTTTTAATATATATAGTGAAAAGGCTATTATCCAACAGATTTGTTGTTAGCAAGACTTTTAGTCTGTCTGATTAAAATACAAAGCAGCATTCAGGAATGAAGAAAAGATTGTATCGCTTATCAGATGTTTGATCCCGATTTTTAAAGCTCTGGCCCCAAGCTTCTCTTCTTCCACCAATTGCAGTGGATTAGTAGCAAAAATTATCTCCTTTTTGTTATCTCATGCATGCTTGCAAGACCAGATATTCTGTATTTCTGTTCTTGCACAGTAAACCACATTGCCACTTATAAAGGAGCTGCAAAACAGGGACTTACCATCCCTGCCATCACTGTGTTTCAAATGGTCTGCCAGTTATCTGATCTCTTTCTCATCAAGCAGCATTTTTTCAGGAAAATCCTTCAAGGTTCAGAAGTCAGCATATAAATAAAGAGCAGAGGCTTTCAGGTCTGAGAAAAAATGAAGGAGAAAAAGAATCATCATTTAACTTTACAGTTATCTAATTTGTAAATAAATGCAACGATTTTGTCAGTACATGTTCATTTTTCTGAGTGCAAGTTTTCTTAGACACATTTTCCCTGCACTCTGGATGACCTACTGAAGTCTAGAATACACCTGAGCAGAGTATATCTGTCCTCATTTTCCTACATGTTTCTACTAGGAGATATAAAATTGATATATGCTTAATAGTGTTTTAAATACATTTATTGAAACTGAATCTGATTCGCTTGCAGCATTTCACAGAGTCACCATTATCTCAACTCCTGGAAAAACACAGTAAGAGCTAGGCCTGGGGCTGAATAGCTGTAAATGGCAAGTTTTTGTAGTAAAGCTTTCCTACTAACCTTCCATTCATTCCTGTTCCTATTACAGAGCACCTGCTTTGAATCATCACCCTGAAGAATGTAATCTTTTCCTCATTTTTGGTTCTTCCATTTTGCCTCAGAAAAATAAATTCAAAACTGAAGCCTGGAAATTATGGCAAAGAACGAATATATTTCTTTCTTATTTCCCAATAATCTGGGACACAGGGACCTCTTCCCCTGCTTGGAGTCAGGTAGAGGGTGCCTTTGAAGTCCCCCATGCCTCACAATTGCCTCTGATATGGGGTTGTTCATATTCAGACATGGATCCTTGGAACGGTAATCTCTGCACTTTACAATTCTCTGCAATGTTTTTGAGGAGAAAGATATAAATTTAAATTTCTTTTCACAAATGAGTTATTTGAACTTTTGTCTTTTATATCCACACCTAGAGTGGACTGCTGGACAAAAAGGAGAGCTGTTCCCATCACCTTTATATAGGTACTTAATTCTCCCTTACTGTGACATTCATATATTCTCCCTTTCAGCCTCATTCTTGTTCAAATCCCTTCATCTGTCTGTCTGGCCCCTGTCACCCCTTTATGTAACTTACTAGCACAAAAAATCATATTAAAAAAACAAAAACCAAAATTTTCAACAGGAGAGACAATTGTGTTGTTGTTTTAGTCTAAACTACTGTACTCTTCAAGAAACTTATTGGGTATTTTCCAGAATATTTTTCTGAGAAATATTTTTTCTGAAAGGTATTTTTTCTTCATTGGAAATATTTTGTTTTTCTATATTCACTCAAAATACTCAAAACTACTACTCCACAAGTCAAGTTAAAGGCCCAGTGTGCACCACCAAATGTAAGTAAATTCACAGCTATAAAACCACAGATGTGACAAACAAGGCTAACATGAGATAAAACTTACATGAACAAAGAGCACAGGTGGTAGGAAGATCAGAGTAACAAAACAGCATTTGCTGGCAAATACTTAGCTACACCTTGTTGTCAGTTTAGCTAACCAGGGGGGAGCTGTATACACACAGCAGAAGGAAAAATGCTGCTGTGACATTGATAGCACCATGAGGGGCAGTGAAAAAGAGGAAAAAAATCAATAGAAGAATGTTGCAGATGAAGCTAACAACTGAAAAATCAATCAAGCTCAATAGACATTGTTCAAATTAATATTATTGCACCATTGCGTTGTTTTGCTGCAATCCAGGGGAGCACATTGATAACCGAATTTCCAATGGAAACCAAGCAGGGAAAACCCTCCTCAATCTCTCTGAAATTTTTCAGCAAGTCCCATCACTTCTGACATAAATTTTTCAGGTCATATACAGAAATCCAAGCTGTATTTCATTCAGTGTAGCTAGTGACATCATATATGATATATGACTAATATCATCACTTCATGCTATATGAAAAAACCTTTTCCTTAAAAAAAAATGGGCTACTATATTGCACTCTGTAAAAAGAAAATTATTCCAAGAGTCAGAGCAAAAGTACTCAAATCATCCCAAACCTAAATTATGAAAGTTACAGAACCATTATTCTCCTCAAAAGCATCCAAGCCTCTCAGCCAAGCCCTTTGTCAGTGATTTTATGGCACCTTCACTATCACTGTGAAGCATCAGGACCTCAGAGTACAGCATCATTACCCAGCTGAGGAACAGATGAAGAATGTAGCCTTTGCTTAGCAGAGCAAGAAATGTGCCTGACATACACATAATATTAATATTCAAACCACAACCATGAGAAGCCATGGAAGAAAATATTTTACCTCCTGAAGGTCAACAAGGCCAAAGGACTTCAGGGGACAAATAATTTCACAGGAGATTCAATTGTTGAGGTAGACATAACAGAATAAGGCCACTTATACAGCCTTTTGTTTAACCTTTCTAAGCAGTTTGGAAATCCCTTTAATTCTTCCTGTCTGTGACAGATTTTATGTGCAGATATTAGAAGAGACTTACCAAAATCTTCAGTAAATCCAGACACTGAAGTCTCTAGAGATTTAAAGTGATTAGTAATTGTTAATACAGATTTCAGTTATTTTACTCAATTCTGCAGCCAGAATTTTATTGACTTCACTGTCTCACTCAGATGAATGAAGTACTACCCATTTCTAAAGATTCCTTTTTTTTCTTACAAACATTGAATTAACAGTGAAGGAATTACTATGAGTAGTTCTTTCTATTGCCCTGGTTCAGAAAGTATTTCTCACAACACCTTTCTAATGGATAATTTCTTGGATATTGATGCTGGCTTTAGAAAATAACCTACAATCTCTGGTATACTTTTCCCAGTGCTTTCAGAAATATTTTTTGGGTACTACTGTAGAAAAGACAGAATGTACTCACCAGCAATCACCTAAATATTACAGTAATTCCTCTGTTCCATCTTTTGGTATGCCCCCATTTATCAATAGATATACTTGGATATAAAATTTCAACCTGTTCATCTGAACAGCCTCTTTTGTCTCTCTCTCTCAACTGATCTACTACTGCTACTCATAGTTTTCACTTTCTGAGTGTTAGCTATTCATGGGTCTACTCACCAGTAGAACTATTATTCTTTGGTAGTTCTAAATTTAAAAATACAGCTGCAGTGAACCTAGTCTTTTGGAACATATTAAGGGTAGTAAGTAGCCACCAGGGAAAGAACTTCAAACTTATTTACTCAGTTATTTGCATAAATCAAAAACGAAAACACTCTTGCCTCACAGCATTACTTTAATAATCAGTAAAAGAGCTACAAGAGAATACATTAGATACATCTTCAGATTATCAAGAAAAAGCATCGAGAACTCCTGCACAGAAGCAAAGGAATAAGCATGAAGGAATTTATTTCAGTGCAAAAGCTGAACTGCTTCTTTAAAATACTAAGTTCTTGGGGGCAAGTAGATTAACATTTAAGTGATAGCAACTTTAAACTGCCTTCTATAAAGCTGAAAACAGAAGCACACTATTTCTCTAGGCTTCTCTATTTTCTCTATAGAGAGAAAATATTTTTTAAAAATATTAAAAAGTAAGTTTAAATGTTAGTAACCTGGGTCCAGCTATACTCAAAAGCTACAATATAGTATAATTATACCATATAAATAATGCCACGGAAGTAGACTTATTGCAAAATTAATTACAATAAATTAAAACTATGTGTAGAAAGAGACCATACGTATTTATGCCAGATCACAAATTCAAATACCCTTGATTACTTGAAGGAACAAACAGGAGATAGCTAAGATGACATCACAAATGAAAAATAGAAGTGGGTTAAAAAAAAGATATTGCAAATGATGAATAAAGAAAGAGAATCCACAAAATAAATCACTTATCCAGAATTAATTTAGAAGTGTTTTCCATCATCAACAAGACAAAAAAATGATAAAACCATGAAAGATACACGATTGTCGCATGAAAATAAACATGGGAAACTTAAGCACAGAAAGAACTTTATCAGAAATATGTTGTTGGCTGATATCATCAAGACTACAACAGCTTTTCTCAGCAGTATATTGGTTCTTTCTGATGCCTTTAACAGCTGTACATGTTTTTGTTTTCCACAGACTTGTATGTTTAATATAGAGCTTTTTCTAACTCTCCATCTTCTGACATTTTAGCTACAACCAGTATCACTCAAGGCGAGGCTTTGCAGTGATTTTCTTTGAGTATTTTCACCTCCTCAGAGAAGGAATAATTTATTTGATTGTGCTTTTACTTAGTGGTGACAAGTTACTTACTTGATGGCAAGTCAGAAATATTCCTGGTTCCAACTGTGATTGAAATTCTTTCCCACTATTTGTTGTATTAGCAAGTTGAACAATTTGATAAAACATACTCACCTCTTTTTTTCAGAAGAGTCTCAAATCCATTGCAATAGCACATCTAGAAATTATTACCTACAGATCAGAGGACTGCTTGCTATACTCTTATATTGATATTCTTAAGTGGTTCAAGAGAGACTGTGGTAACTAAATTCAGTCCCTCTCAAACAAAAACTGGACTTCTACAGGGAACCAAAAAGACATGTTCATTTCTTCTAATAATAAAATTAAAGAAGACAGTACATCTCATATTAAAAAATACTCCTACTGGCAGGGGTTTCTTTTTGGAGAACAGCATTAATAGGAGACAATTATGTAAGTCACATAGACTATGAATCAAAACAGAGAGATCAGACTATTTTTCATTTCTGTATCATTTATCTGCATTATAAACCTTTCTTCACTTAATGTATAAACAAACTTGCTTTTTTTTTTCCTTGTTAAACTAAATGCAAAGCAATGAAAAGGAAATATTCATGGATTTAAAAAAAAATATTGTATGAAAATAAAAGATCAAGAGAGGAAATACACTGAAAGCTAAAGTATATGAGGGTATATATGAGGGTATATATATAGTAGATATATATATCTTAGGATATGAGAGTATATATCTGTAGTCCCGTAAATATCCTGTAGTCTCCCTGCACAAACACATTCTGGTAATGGTTCATCAAATGCTTGTGTGCATGAGGAATTCCTACTGGATATAATGACTCCTACATGAAAAGCACTTACCTTTCTGAAAAGAAGACTGTCACTGAATTGAGATGTAATGCTTAAACATGGGGGAAAAAAAAGAAAATAAACTTTGCTATGAGTGTTGGGTCAACATTTTCAATAGCTCTTTTCCAAGTGCCAAAGAACTGAAGCAGACTGAGCAAATAAAAATATACAGAAAGACAAATACCATTAACTTGACTTGAACTCCATCTGCAGAGAGAAGATTGTTAGCCTGGTTCTGACAGATTATGAACAGATGCATAGGGCTGTATCCAGTCCATCCCTAATTAACAGGCTTTAGAAGCTTCTCAGCTGAACCACTTCTCATTGCTGTGACAACCTGCATATATAATCT
Source organism: Pardalotus punctatus (assembly GCA_013400915.1). Lineage (NCBI taxonomy): Eukaryota > Metazoa > Chordata > Aves > Passeriformes > Pardalotidae > Pardalotus > Pardalotus punctatus. The sequence goes on along the minus strand of VZTX01005175.1, from coordinate 70,923 downwards.
ATTAGGAAAAAAATCAATTGCTTTTAGAATAAGCTGAAGAAAACATTTCCCTCCTCAAATGATATGTAAGTTAGTTGTAGCCCTACTGGACCTTAAATCACAACTATATACAGAGAAACCTTTTCACTTATCCAATGTTTTGCTCTATTTTTCCAAGGATTTTCTGTGCTTTTTTCTTTATCAATGGTCAAGTGTTCTGATTTAATTCAGTGTATTTTTAATATGTATTTGGCATAAAATGTGTACTTTTGAATTAGACAATTACAATTAGTTTACCCACTCCTTAAAAATTTAAAGGCTGATGTTCGTTCTCTTTTACATAATTCTGTGAGACTTCATGTATATAACCAAAGGGCCTTTTAATATTATGAAGATACTGGGATGCATTCATTTTATTCATGGCAATTAGGTCACAGGCCAGACACCACAGCTCCAGAGCACCAGAGTACACTTGGCAGCTGTTTCACATCACAGAGTGCTCTCCTTCCTCTCCTGCATTGTATAGCACACACAAACAGCCTCCAAAATCAAGGGGTTGACTTTTCAGTTTGATTTTTGTGCAGTTCGATGATACATCATGAATATGTAATTACCAGTATTCAGCAGATGAATGCAATCACTGAATATCTCTCTGGGTTTGAGCGTACCTTCCATTGGAGGGAGCAAGATGAAACAATACACTGTGGTTTTCCACGCCTCTCCATATGAACTGAGCAAGCACCCTGTGGTGACAGCAGCTGCTGCTCTCTGCTGCAATGGATTTAGGCTTGGAAACATCACTGGAGACAGGACTACATCTGTGGTCTCTAGGATTTTTACATCTTCAGATGCACATTCCCATGCTCTACCAAAGGCCTGTTATGAGTCTTCTGAAAAGCTGCTGTGCTGTCTTCCAAGAAAAGATCGCCTTTACATTTGCATTGTGGCTGTGCTCACAGTGAGAACCTGTATCAGTTCTACTACATTTACAAGCGAGAACTGGATTTCATCAGCTGGGTACCCTAAAAAATTCACTGATCTGTGTTCTATTAAAAATAGCCACGGAGAAGATGCACCCACATGTTAAAGTACAGAGTTACAGGACAGCTCCATCACAATGTGATTAGTGGCACAGAGCGAGGGCAACACACACCTGCTGCCCCCGGAGCTCTCTCTCCTGCTTCTGCCTCATGAATTTTCCAGAACTGGTTTCACAGTATTGAAACACCTCCATCACTGGCCATCACTGTTATAAAGTAACATTATCTTTCATTTTCACCTGGTAACCTTAGTTTCCTTGATGACAAACCTATCTTTCAAATTTCCTTACAAAAAACAGCCTTCTGTGTAAGCTTCCAGGCCTTGCCAAATCTTTAGTTTCCTTTGGAAGACTCCCAGGACACAAATAATGCTGAATGAAGAGCAGTGAAGTCTGTGTTTACTGAAGGATATGAGAAAAAACTGCAGCTTGACTAAACATTCCAGAACTAAGGAAACAATGTGTATATATCCATGAAGCTGATTGTCTTTTTTTATTAACTTTTTTTTTAATTTTTATTTTCACTTAGTCACTTCACACATACTTCTCATAAAAAAGGGATTCCATTTCAAATGTTAGCTGTCTTCACCAAAATTATGTGGCTGCAAGGTCCCAGAAACTTTTTGACAGTGTTAGTGAGCCCCCAGCAGCACTATGCAGACCTTAACTTCAGACCTGTTTACTGATTTGGTCACTGTGTGCAAAACACATTTCTTTCACTCCCTTTGGGAAAGGGACTCAGAAAGACATGGTTTAAAAAACAGTATAATCATCTTACAAAAGATAACATGTAGTGTGTAAAAAGAGGGAGAATAGGCTGTAAAGAAGAAAAACAAAGGACACCAGAGGGGAAAAAAAAAAAAGCAGACAGACACTTGAAAAATTTCATTTGTCTTCACTTGACCAAAAATACACCATGAATAAGCAGTGAAAACTGTCTCAGTCGTACTCTTACTGTATCTGCTGCAGCAAAGCAGCTTAGTCTTTCCTCCTCGTGTGCTGTCGTTTACATAATCAATTCTGACTCAGTTGTTTAATGATGTGAAATACAAACATTTCTTTATCAATTCATTTTGCAAAATATTCTGCCTAATTAATCTCTCTCCAACACCACATATTACTTTCTCTCTGTTTTTAACCACAAGTTTTCACAGAAAATGTTACAAGAAGATGACAAGGGCAATTATCACTAGAACAAAGCAGAACAAAGCTATGGTAATGAGAGGAACTGCAGTTCATTCACTGAGGTTCTGGCAGTGATGAAAGGAGTAAACTAAGCCTACCTTTATTTTATAGATAACAAAGCAATTACAACATGTAAAGTAATACAGAGAAAATAATAATTTACTGGAAAACAGAGAGAACAGAAGGCTCTGAAAAATACAAAGGAAACCACACTTGTATAAAAAATAATTCACTACATCAAAATTATTATGAATGGGTAACATGTAAGAAGTGTTGGGATGCACAGCAAATAAAAGCATTTTTTTCAAAAGGAAATACTCTTAATTGGGGGAAAACAAAAGAAACCCCTAAAACAACAAAACCAGAAAAAAACAAAACATAAGGTGGGAAAAAAAACAAAAACAAGAAACACAGGAAGAAACAGAAGTGCCTTATTGAATCCTGCAAAGGTGTAGCATATTTTGTTATAATAAAATGTATCCACAGAAAGAAAAAGGTTGTTTGAGTAGGGGAAACACCATGATCCAGGGACAGCCCATATACACTGGGAGGAAAAGACACATAACTTTAGAATCGTGCACTCAGGACACTTTGGTGGGTTGGCGAAGATCATGATAAAATTAGATATACCATTGCACCTGTTCCATAGCTGGCACTCAAGACCTGTCAGAAAAGGAAATTAAAATTGTTTCTTTTTTCCTGCTCAATATTGCCTTTGAATGAAACCCAGGAATGGAAAACTTCACAGTATATGAGCTGGAAGGCTCAGATAGGGCTCATATGTTGCCCCTCTTGAAAACTGGCCACCCACAGGCATCACTACCAGACGGAAATGCTGGCAATAAAAATTGGTTACACATTCACTTCATGTCATCTTGTGTTCTGATTTCAGCAATTTGGTCCTTCTTAGCAACAGCAGGCAAATAAGTGAAAGTCTTAGTTAGGAAAAAGCTTCTGCACTAGAAATTCACTCAGATTAATCTGAAAGCCATAAAATCCCACACTAAAACCCAGCATTTCCTAGGCTCATGTTTTGGCAGCACAGAATGACTTAAAAGCAAATTAAGGACATACAAAGAGAAATCTGAGGCTCAAAAAGGACAAGTAACCGCCACAGATTCATGCAGTGAGCAACCAAACAGCCTTAGGTCCTTCTTGTGCAGTCACTGTACTGTCCTGCTGTGCATCCTCTTCAAGTGTATTTGTTGCAAAGTCTTTTGGATTTTCAATATCTGTTAAAATAAGACATTATTCCATTGCCGCCTTCTGTGTTAGAATTGCCCGTCTTTGCCTACAAGGAGTTTCCTGTGTTCAGAGCAGGTCAGTGGCACCTTCCACAGAGGACAGATGCCGCAGATGTGTATCTTCCTTATCTCCCTGGCACAGAGTTCAGCACGAGCATCCGCAGCCTGGAAAGCAGCATTAACCCCGTGTGCTAGGCTGAGGAGCTGAGGCTTTAAGCAGTACTCTAGCAGATTAGGAGCAGGAGTAAGTGCCAAGTGACCTGGGTTTCCACCCTCTTTCTGAACTTGTTTTATTGCAGAGCATAACCTCTGTGAGTCTCAATTCTCACACTTGAAAAAGTCAGATAATTACACCTTTGTACCTCACAGGGGCTCTGTGAAGTTTAAATTAATAATGTTTGCCAAGCGCTATGTAAGTACAAAGAATTATTAAGGTCACTTAGCATCAAAAAGGGGACCAGAGTCCAAGGTTTTATGGCTCTTGGCCACATATATAAAACACAAGACTTTCCACTCAAGCAGTTATATTAAATAAATCCAGGGCTTCAGTTCTTTACTATTTAATATGTGAAATGTCTAGACAGCTGTTAATTCCAAAACTGATTTCTACAAAACACACACATTTTTACAAAGAAAATTGTGCTTTTTTGGGCTGTCTAACAACTCACTGAGACATTTTCTGGCAGCTTAAGTAGGAATTTTCCTGCAGCAGTTCTATCTCACAAGCAAGTCATTTTTTCTAAGGCATTAAAAAAAATAAACCTGATAAAAAAGAGGATAATTCTTCTAAGTAGATAATAGATGGAAATTTTTTGTTTACAAACCATTTCAGAAATAGACCCATTTTTTGTTTTATTTTTATTTTTAAGTTCAAAAAAATGATGCTTTTTATTGGATGGAAAGAATGTAAGTTTTTTCTGTGTTAATATTCATGGAAGCACATGATCTTAGGAAGAAAACTTACTCATTAATAAGCCTTAACTTCAAATTATGTCATTATAAAGAGGATTTAAACACAGTATAAATATGCCCTTAATAAAATCTTGGCCATCCATTTGGGAGGCTCTCAGGGAAACACAAAGCACAAGACTAATTTGTCGGTTCAAACTGGCTCACAACGAAGGGGAGGTACTATAGGTAACTTCAATGTTACAAGAAAAGATGATGGAATCAGTTGCTGTTTCCGTGCTTTCTCTTCCAGATCCACTCAATGAAAAGTAATTGTTCTCTGGAATGTGGTTTAAGAACTAGCAAAATGCTTCTTAATATGCATTCCAGTCTCACTAAGAACAAAGGTCTCCAAAACGTATTCAGTTTATTCCTTTCCTTGGGCTGGGTAGGGGACATAAATCATGAGGACTTTAGAACAATCCCTCAATGACGGTGGATAATATTTTACAACAGTAACTCCCTCTAACATGTTCTCCATCCCATAGAAATCCAGCAAAATTTGCAAATGTTAGACACCCAGGATAAATTTTTTGCAGGATAAATTGATTTAATATTTTAGCATTTCTGTTAAAGAAATAGGAAGCACACCTGGAAGTTCACAAATGAGATTACCCTCAGAACTTCACCCAGACTCTGCAATATACAAATACATGCTTTATTCTAACCTCCTTATCTACCATAGAACAATACATGAGAGTGATTTTAAATTAAAAGATACATTTTTTGTTTCCTTTTTTGTTTATTTGTTTGTTTGTTTTAGTGGGTGGGCCAGCAGGAAGTCTGAATATTGTTTTCCCCAACTCTCAATGGTATTCCAATTTACAGTTTTAATTTTTAAGTTATGAAGCCATAAAATTTTTTAAAAAGCTGACATTAACATTGGACAGGACAATATTGTTTCTTCAGAATTTAAAGTCACAAAAGAAATAACACCAGTAGTGTAAACGTATATGCATACTTCTATAGATAAAACAACTCATGAAAAATTCTGACATCACTCTAAGATCTAGACCCTAAAACTAAGATGTACTTTTACACTCTTTTCATTGCCAAAATCATGGAATGTTAAGAGCTGGAAGGCACCATAAAGGTCACCTAGTCCCAATCTCCACTGCCAAGGGCAGGGATATCTCCCGCTAGAGGTTGTTTTTGAAGCCTTATCCACCCTGGCCTTGAGCACTGTCAGGGCTGGGACATCCACAGCCTCCCTGGGCAACCTGTTCCAGTGCATCACCACCCTCATAAAGAGTTTCTCCCTAATATCTAACCTCTTTCAATTGGTAGCCGTTCCTCCTCATCCTATCACTCCAGATCCTGATGAATAGTCCCTCTCCAGCTTCCCTGTAGACCTGTTGCTGAAACGGAGAGGTTGCCGTCCGGTCTCCACACAGCCTTCTCTTCTCCAAGCTGAACAGCCCCAACTTTCACAGTCTGCCTTTGTAGGGGTGTACTCCATTCCTCTTAACAATTTTGTGGCCTCCTCGAGACCTGCTCCAACAGGTCCATGTCCTTCCTGTGCTGGGACCCCAGAGCTGGATGAAGGATTACAGGTGGGCTCTTGCCAGAGCAAAGCAGAGCAGAGGGGCAGAATCCCCTCCCTCCCCTGCTGCCCACATTTCTTTGGATGAAGCCCAGGATTCTCTTGGCTTTCTGTGCTGTGGCACTCACCACCGGCTCATGTTGAGTTTTCCAGCAGCCATCACCTCCAAGTCTTTCTCAGCAAGGCTGCTCTCAATCCCAACCTGTAGGTGTGCCTGATATTGACACAACCCTTGTGTAGTACACTGTTTTAAAATTTAATAAATTTTAAATAATAGATAATAAATATTTAAACACAATTTTCCATCTGGAAAACAACGCTATTGGGCCTAAATATTTTTTTAAAATGCACAGAAATCACGTTACCCTGGACCTTGCTCTTTCACCAGTAGTTTTATAAATGGATCAATAGCAGCTGTTGGAAAGCTTTAATTAATTTGAACATGAGGATGTAAAAATGTACACATGTTGGCTTGAACCAGCTATACAGGAAGGAAAACCTTGCCAGCATTGTAGCCAGATTATCCCTGTTGATGAAATATAAAGCAGTAATACTTTTTATGAAGCTGGAAGGAAAGACACTAATTTAAAGTGAAACCTTACACCCATCTTTAACCCATGTTAACCCATCAGAAACCCATGTTTCTGATGAAGACAGCAGTTTGAATTCTTTTTTGCTTGTTGGATTAAAATCATTAGAAGGAGTATCTTACATATTTCTGGTTATGTACAATAACCATTATTCAAAGGTTTAACTTCACATTTCTGTTCACTGTTTAAGTCAGGTTTGAAAGCTCTCAACCATAAAATCCACAGAGTCCTCAGCCTTTCCAGACTGACAGTGGCTTAACATATTTCCCATAATGTAGCTATCCCTTAAGAGGCAGAATGACCTGTTTCTGAAGTGCTGAGAGGAGAGAACCATTTAGATCTACCTGATTAATCAGATACTTTACAGTGCATATTTTTCATCAGCTGAAGAACTGGAATGAAATTCAAAACTCCTTATTTTATTTTTTTTCTGCCTGAACTTCTCTGATTTCATCCCCAAACAAGTATTCTTCAACTCTGGAACCTGAATGTAAATTATTTTGATAGTGTCACAACAAAATAAAAGCTACATGCTTGAAATCAGCTTGGTGAAAGTAAAAAGAAGTGCCACATACAGCAGTGCCTGACATGTTGTGCTCATCACTCTATTAGTCCCAGGGAGACTGTATCTTTAAACGAGAAAGCGTTTCAGCTTCAGTGCATTGTCTGGTTCCTGTCTCCTTCCACATTCCGTATGTCAGCTTTGTAACTATTACTTGAGCTAATCTAAAAGAAATAACCCACCTATTCAGGAGAAGTCTGAACATTTCACGTGAGATTACATTTCTTCCTTTCCATGTCAGGAGCGATAAGCAAAACCCAATACCCTGAGCAAAGAAATGATAATTCAAAGAGAAAGAAAATACTCTTGACATTTTAACAATAACAAGTTATTAATATAATTCACTTCAGTTGAAAGAAAGTGGAATACATTTACAATGCAACTGAATAAAGGTTAAGTGTATTTTGTGTTTTGCTCTGCATTAAATATAAATATCTGTCATATCAAATCCTAGACTACTTGTAAGCACCCTCTTAAAATCTGTTTCTAGAAAAAAAGAAAGCAATTTAAAATACCCTTTTTACAAATTACAAAATCCAAATCAGCCAAACCCTATATGGAATAGCTCAAGAAATCTAACATAGATATTCTGTGCAGAGTTATACACACACTGGGAACATCACAATCTCTTTAATACAATTGGTGCTATTGAGATATGGTACCCTTGCAGCACCTCACTTAGGGTCAGTTTCCCAAAATAAAGGAATATAAAGCAGACTTCTGTCTTCCTTTTCCCTGCTTGTTTCATGTTATCCTTTCCATACACCCCTCTATGAAAACCACATATTTTTATATAAGAAAATATTTAACCAATTAAAATAACAGTGTAGATTTATTCATAAAAATTTTTAAAAGGTACATGCTGTATTATAAAAGTACAAGACAAAAGCCAGACATAATTAGTAACAAATCCACTCTCATTCTCTCCCTCTTGCTAATTTACAAGAGCAGTCAATCTGAAGAAAGCATTGATTTCTGAAGGTAGCATTGGCTTCTCTACATTTGGGATCAAAGAGTGAAGCTACCACAACTGTCCACTTTCATCAGTGGCATTTTGGCTCTTTCCTGAGACACTTTCAAGTCAGCATTTGAAATGCCTTTTCTTTCCAAGAAAGCTTAGGTCAAACACTGTCCCCCAAAGGTAAGAATCTCTGGAAAGTGAGAGGAGCAATGGGCTTTAGGCTGGCTTCCCACTACAGATTCTTTTTCAAATTGACCACCAGTGGTAGAACAGTTCTGTTCTAGAGCTAGGAGACATGGCCTATCATCTCTAGCAAAAGTCTTGTTATTTTGGAAAAAAAACCCAAACAAGTAATGAAAAACAAATGTTCTAAATTTTTGGGATTGTATTCCATTCAGGATTTGGGGATACAACCCCCAATTCAGGATGAATACTCCTAGTAGTTTTTACAGCTAGTAAAGCTCTTCGCAGCCAAGGAAGACTACTTGCTACAATTTGTTTTACCATGGTCAGAAATACGTACAAGGTTTCCTACATAGATACCAGCTACTGAATGACCTTTGTTCCCTGTACCCTAATCAACCACTAACAAGTGAGTGGGTATAACAGAATAAGGGGTATTTGTCAGTAGCATTTCTGTTTCTCTATCATGCTCTCCTTTAAAAGCTCAAAAGGTAAAGCACTTGGCAGATTGGTGTGCAAAGAACACTTTACAGAAAGTGGGAACCCTCAGAGTCAGAAGAAGAAAGGGCACATGAAAAATATTCATGTGCAGAAGTGTTTTTCAATTAAAAAAAATTAAATGGAGAAAGCTGAGGAAGGAAATAGACAACAGGGAATAACACAAAAGGATGCAGAGGGGAAAAAGGTTTTTTAAAAAAAGTTAATGAGAATTCCAGCTGCAAATCGAAGCAGTATAAAAGTATACAAAGATAATTAGAAAAACATGTTTAGTCTGTGAATGAAACACACAACTTATTTGGAACCATGATTTTCACATTAAAAAGGCCATTCCAGCATCAATAACAGATACATGTTTACTTATTCTACTGCTATGAGAAAAGATATCTTTACAATGAGGCGAATGTTATATTTTAAAAGGCAAGGAATGCAGCTAGATCTTGCAAAGGACAGATGTACTTTGTGTGTTGCAACTCTAAGCAGAGTAGAAACTCGTAACACTGATGAGATTTGCAAGGTTTTAGAAGTCACTAATTCTGTTCAGAAAACATCTGCAGAAGCCAGCTGCATGTGGACAATGCCAAAAAGAGAAAACAAGCCAGTAAATTTTTCCTTTTAAATCTATGATGACAAGCTCAAAGGCTGCTGAACAGCCACTTTTCACTGGGAAAAAGACACATAAAACTTCTGTATTGAGAGTAAAAGTGGAGGGTGGAATGAATACAGAAGTCTACTAACAGGAAAGGGAAGCATACATATAAGGAAAGCAACGTCAGTGAGGAATGCAAGACAATTAAAATAGACACCAACTTAGAGGAGCCATCTTCAGCTCCGTGTCTGTCTCTGTTACTTCCTCCAAAGTAAAAAAACAAAGATTGAAAGCAAATCCAGCTCACGTCGCTACCATAGAAGGAGGAGACGCTCCCTGTAAGTACAGCAGCTTTCTTGCGTGGGTGGCACAGGAGTAGCTGAACAGCAGGAAGCTGGCAAGAGAAGGGAGTGTGAAAAGGTCTGCTTAGATATTCCTCGCTCTTCAGGATGTCTCCATAGGGAATGTCCTCCATACCTTTTTGACCTCAAAGTAGTATTAAACTCTGTATTTGTTAAAAGCCCTATGACTAAAAAAATGATCAAACACTAACATATGTTAAGCAGTTGCAGCTGAGACAGTATATTTTCTTTTGGATTTGCCTACAAAGAGAACTTAAATAATATACAGCAAGGTGGCAGTTTAACTTTGCCATGAAGATTAAGGGGATGACCTCAATTTCCCTCCCACTCATCTGAGACTCTGGCCTTAGGGCTAGTTAGCTCTGGCACAGTCATGCTGTGAAGTTACTTTCAACTCCACTGAGAGATTTTGGTTGGAAGAAAATTTCTTTAGGAATAAAATAGTTCTTTAAAATTAGTAAATGAAAAACTCTAATTAAAATGCACACATTTAGTTATTGCGAATCAATACATAGAGCTCTATCACTACTTCTCACGGAACTTTGAGATCTAAGCAATTATTATAGAACTGTTTTAAAATATTTTTTTCTTTAAAGAAGCATCTATAAAACAATTCCAAAAACCATATTACTTAAAATATATTTGCTATTCACAAAATCTACCAGTGCGTGTTCTTAATATATTAAACAAAGACTTTCCTTCCAGTGCCTCACACTCCATTCAAGACACATTTTAGGGAAAGCACAACAGCATTCCAGTTCAAAATCCATTAAAGGTCTACCTAGTATTTTCTTGAGTGGGAGAAATGAAGTGGCAGTCAGTGTGTGTAACTGGTGACAGGAAAGAGACCCAAGAACAATGTTTCTGACTCAGAAAATAGTTCAAATGTTTCCTACTTCTTCATCAACTAAACAGGTTAATAGTTCTGAAATAAGCCTGCTGTGCCAAGGACAATGGGTTTACAAGGAGTTTGAAAGATACAATTAAAAGTGACAGTAACAAAAAAATACCCTGGTACCTAGAAAAGAGGAGCTACTATTAATGCCTAAGAGAATTATGAAGAAAAGTAATTGTTTCATCACAATTTTGCTGTTTTCCTTATACAGAAATAATGAGGGTGAGAGAACAGAGAAAAAACAGTGTTCACACTTTCATAAAGTAAAATTGTATTCAAAATTTCATTTTTCAGTTTAGAACTTCTGCATACCTTTTTTAAGGAGTGGCAAGAGATCCAGATGATGGAAGCATCATGCAATCTGGAGGTCACATTGTCAAAACAACGTATTTTCTTAAAAACTCATTTATATGAAACTTTAAAGCTTACATTCAAACTCAGGTATATAAAAGGTTATATAAAAGAGGACAGCATTTTTGCTACAAGTATTTCAACTGATCATTTGGTCTTTAGCAGCTCACAAATCCTGGATCATGTTAATGATGTTCTTTTAACATCACAAGTGAAATCCAACCAGCTGTCTAGGTTTTGCTTAAGGGTTGACCAGTGACATCATATTATAGTAAAGAGGCCCAGAGCTGAGCACAGAACAAGAATTAAATCTGTTTCCTACTGTAGTCCTTTGTAAACCATTTGTTAACTTTTGTTTGACAAGTTACCTCTAAGGCATGAAAGAGCAAAACCATGAATACTACAAGCTTGTAATTTTTTTTTTTAATCTGCAAAAGTACAAACAATTATACTGAAAGCTTTTCATAATGCGGCAAAGATGTTCTACATGAGTCACTATTAACAAGGACAACACATTGCCACTAATGACTTTAGTGTTATAAGACCAAATAGTGTTATATATTATCATCATCATCAAGCACAGTGTCTGCTTGTTTGCTAGGAGGTAGACTGCATCAGTTCACCCAGAAAGCTTTCAATGAAACATTCTGGGTTCTCCTAGTAAAATTGGGTGTACATTTATGTTTTAGGGTGCTCATACCAGGGTTAGAATGTGATAACTCAGACTAGTGTATATAATTGCTCACTTCAAACCAGTTAATTGAGGGTTTTACGAGGAAGATATTACCAGCTGGCCAAAAACATGAGCTGAATACATCCCCCCTTAACACAGGGAACAAGAGCAAGCCTGTACTTTGCCATGTAATGTTACAGATATGCTCCCTGGAAAAGGTTAATTTTAAATTAGGATGGTGCCTGCAAGAGGTACAGTGACACCTCTGACTACACCAAAAATGTATCCTACAAGATCACACAAACTATGGTAGACAAAGTATTTGGTTAATTTTAAGAAACTAAACAAAACAAAAGGCAGCAAAAACTAGGACATCAAAGAGACTGTGGACCCACAGATTTTAATATCTGTGGGATACAAACATTGGTGGATATAATTGCTGGTAATTTTAGCAACAGTTTTTTGAAAGTTTCCAGTGAGGGCAGTTTTGTGTAGGAAAGTAAGTTAATAAGAGAGTTGCAGTAATTAAAATGGACTGGATATTTAACAATATTTTTCCAATTCCAATTCAATCTCAACCTGTAATTTTTCTTTCTCATTTCTTTCACTTCATATCTACTTCCATGTCTCTAGGAAATGCAACAAAATACCCATAATCTGTGAATAGGCCACTAAAACTGGAACAATGGGACAATTACTTTTTTTTACTGAATTTCAGAACAACACTTTATATAAGGGGAAAAATATCTATGTAAAAATTCATAAACTAGACAATTTGCATAGGAAATTAAAATCTGTGATGTATCTACAATATGGGGAGAAAGCTAAGGTGCCTCATGAAACATTGATGATTTCTGGTTTGTCCCCCAGAGACAGGATACATCAAAACAGTCCTTCCAAATAGAAGGCAAGTTTTACTGCCCCCTGAATGCTGGTAGCAGCCACACACAGAACGGTAACTAATATTAAGAATCTTATTTTATCCCTGAAGCTAGGAAGCCCTTTCTAGCTGGCACAGCACTTATAAGATAACACCTATTTAAAAAATTTTTATTTTAATATCTGTTATTTATAAAATAATACCTTTTTTAATACAATTTAGCATATTCTAAATCCTCCTTTTGATTGATATCTGCTGCATCAAAATAAATAGTCCAGGTTTTTGTTTGTGCAGACATTCAAAATATAAATAATATTTTTGTTTGTCTTTGTTTACATCAAATAATTTTTTGTTTATTTTGAATGGGAGAAAAAGTTCATAAGTTTAATTAATAGCTATTCACACCCAGGAGATAGAATATCATGCAGACAGGTTTTGGTGCTATTATGATGGTGTGTGGTTTTATTTTGTGGTGTTTCTGACCTGAAAATTGAACTTGTACAAAAACCCATGAGGCTGTCCAAAGTGTAGCAATTTCTCTATATTATATTTTGAGGCAGCGGGCTCATATTGCCCCTATAACAACTTTTGCATTCACGGAGTACTTAGATAATTTACAATTTCTGTTAGAAACAGGTATAGTGTGTGAAGGTTCATTAATCTTTAGACAATTTGCATGATTCAACATAAAGACAGATACCAACATAAGACAGTTTAATACTCAGCCTGTGGGAAGACAGCATGATAGCTGTGATGCTACAAATAGCAGGCTTCCTATTGCTTTTACCTCAGGTCAGTAATTTATAGGGTGGTGAGAAGCCTTAATTTCATAAAACCGTGGTGTCTCAAAAAAAGATAGTGAAAAAAAATGCAGAATAGTGATATGCCTCAGTGCAAATCCATGGGACAGAAATATTTTGATGTTGCATGTAATTCTGGACCTCTGTCCAAAAAGACTAAGCTAGAAGGAGCAAAACAGATGATCAGGGGTACAAGACAGTATCTGCCTAACGAGTTACTAAATAAAAAAGGTCTCTTTAGTCTGGAGAAAAGTGGGGAAGGGTTTGCTAGGAGGGACCTAGAAAGTATCACGCCACTTGGAGAAATGAAAGAACAGTCTTTGCCCAACCTTTCAGATCCCAAGGACTGGCAAAGCAAATGACACAGCCAAGGTGGGGCCTGTGTCCCCTGCTGCTTTCCACTCATCACCCCCTCAAACAGGCATTCATCACATCAGCCAAGCTTTGGAAACCCTTGCTTTGGGGCACTGGAACTTACAGGCATCCACAAGGCAACTGGAATGCTTGACAGGAGAGTGAAAAACCACCAGGCTGTTAAATAAAAAGACAGATATCCCCAAGAAACAGGCTGCTGAAAACTGAGAGTTTGTTTTGCAGGAGGTGGACTTAGTGTGCCACTACACCATGGTGCCCTCCACATCCTGCAGGCACTTCAAGGCTTCTGCTCCCAGCTCCTGGCCTGACAGATTTCATCTCGCCCCAGAAAAACCATTCACACGATTTTATGGAACAAACCAGTCATCTGCTGCATAGCACGAGGTGCTGAGGCTGTTTATCAAGTATAAAACTCCATTCACCCAACAGTAACATTAATGAAGAGAACCACTGAACCTAGAGAGGAGGTATTATCAAAAATTTAATGCATTTTAATACATTTAATAAATTTAGAGGAGTCCCTCTAAAATGTGTTGCATGAAAGAAACAGTACACAGCTTAAGAATATTGCCACAGTGTCAAGATCCATCGGGAAGGAGAAAAAAGAGAGAAAGAGAGAAAAGGAGGAAGGAGTGTGGGGGAAAGGGTGTGGAGAGAGAGAATAGCTATAGAACCTGCTAGGTTAAATGAAAACCAAGTAAAAATCCAGACTATTTTATGAAATACATAAACCACCTACTTTTGAAGTATCCTGTTCAAACCCACCAGGTTTTGGAGCCCTACCCAAACAAACCCCATAACACTTGTTTTCCTGATATCTGATGGGATGAACAGTACAATTTATCAAAATTCTGAAGGGCATACCCCCCTAAGTGCAAAGACTTAGTTCTACAAGGACAGAAATAAGTAAAAATATTGCCCACACTTAAAAAAAGATAACTTTCCCTTACTCACAACTTATTACCTAGAAATAAACTGTTCAAACCCTAGAAAAATCAGCAAATAACTGTTTTTTTGCTTTCTGAAACCAGCCCCAGCATTATAGAATTTCATATGTTGAAGTCGCCAGTCAAAATAACTTTCTTAGCCAATTTTAGTCAAATTCCCAAGATGTCTCATTTTTCTTTCTTTCTCCAAGACAGTCATTTTGGAATCTGTCAATGACAGATGCTGTAACCATTCTTCAGACCTAGTTAAGCACTGTTAGTTATATGGATTTAATATATAACCTATTCAAAAGCAATGTGTTGAAAACATTCTTCCAAATCATTGGCTGCTAATGAAATATCAGCTCTTTCACATTAAATTATATTATATTATGGTGCTGCTTCACGTCTTCACAATGTAATTCTCTGCTGAGAGATCAAGGTTCCTGCCAATTCCATGCCCTTTAATCAAATCTGAATGCTCAAATGTTTTATCTGGCTTCTACTTGCTAGTCTGGCCTTGCACACAGTCCTATTTAACTCCTGTGTGGTTTCTATAAAGTCTGACAGGATGTCTTGGCATGATTACAGTTCCTATATGTGTTGAAGTTATTACTGTGGTATTAGAAAATGTGTTGTCAACCAGGAATTAACAAACCAGCTAAGATAAAATAACTGTAATCCTGCACCTTCATTAAAAGTGGCTTCAAACTGTGATTATCAAAGAAAAGGAAATACAGGTTTGCAGCTAATGCCATGGCTATGTTCTGAAATCGTCAATTCCTGGCACTCTGAAAGATTTCTTGCTTGATCTGAAGCTGTGCCTCTTGGAGCCATGAGATTGTAAGAACTTGTTAAAGCATCTAGTCACGTTAGCAGATCCTTCAAAAAGGCCCTTACATATCACTGACTTTCAGTCTTATACAAGCATGAAAGCCAGCATTTTTTAAAACTTCAACACATATGTAGCTGCACCTCCAGAAAAGAGTATGCTTTGGAAACAGTGAAATATGTATGTCCTCACCACTTTTCAGCCGTAAATTTGGGAAATTGTTGCTAAATCCATTTCACTGCAGTGTTCAGAAAATAATTTTACCTAGTGATCAGGGTGGCTCCTTGTTTTATGGTCCTAAGATATGACTGCTCCACACACCCATGCTTTAGCAAAAGTGTTTAGGAAGAAAGTCTAGGAAAAATATCTGAGTACAAAGCAGTTAGCCATGGAGATAGACCTTAAAGATTAATGAATGAAACAGGGAGAAAGAATGATAGTTTCACCTCATAAAAGATCTGAAAGAGATATCAAAGGCACCTGAACTGATGATGTGGATTGACTGAAAAAGCAGAGGTAAACAGAGCTCCAAAAGCACTTTCAGTTTTGGAGCTGTCTCTAGAGTTGCCAAAGAATTGAAGAATAAGGAAAGAATAAGGAAGAAATAAGGAAAGAATGGATATTGAATGAAAGCAAAATGAGAAACATCTACTCTTTAGTGAATTTTGTTTTGAAATCATTAAAGTGAAAACCTCATTATTTTTCTCCTATTGGGCAAGTAGATACAATTATACTGTATACCCAAATTCCACTGCATTTTTAGTTAAGACATTGGGTAGTCTCTTTCTCCCTTAACATTTGTTAAAAGAAGTAGCATTAAAATTACCACAGTCTGATGAATAGTATCTAGTTACTTCAACATAACTTAGAACACTCCTTTAAAAAAAAAAAAAAGATTTTGTTATAATTTTATTATATAAATTCATTGCATTTATTACATGAAACACTCTAAAATTCTTGAGGAAAATAAGCAGAGTTCCCAAAAAACATTTTTACAAGAGAAATATGCAGTTCTGTAGTAAAGCAACCCAGTGAGTCCTCCTATTCAATTTGGACCGAAGGCACAGCATTCAAAGCAAAATTCAGCTTTTAATTTCACACTAGAAGTATAATGCCCTGGTTTTGGCTGGAGTAGAGTCAATTTTCTTCACAGTGGCTGGTATGGGACTGTGTTTTGGATTTGTGCTGAACACAGGGTTGACAATACAGAGATGTTTTTGTTATTGCTGAGCAGGTCTTACACAGAGCCAAGGCCTTTTCTGGTGTTTGCACTTCCAAGCTGGTGAGGAAGTTGGGAGTGCACGGGAGGTTGGGAGGAGACACAGCTGGGACAGGTGACCCCAACTGACCAAAGGGACATTCCAGACCATGTGACATCATGGTCAGTGCATAAAGCTGGCAGGAAGGAAGAGGAAAGGGGAATGTTTAGAGTGATGGGGTTTGTTCTCCCAAGCAAGTGTCATGCATGACGGGGCCCTGCTCTACCTGGAGACAACTGAACACCTGCCTGCCCATGGGAAGCAGTGAATCAATTCCTTGTTTTGCTGTTTGTGTGCATGGCTTTTGTTTCCCCTTCTAAACTGTCTGTATCTCAATTGATGAGTTTTCTGGTTTTCACCCTTCCCATTCTCTCCATGGTCTCACTGGTGGGGGTGTGACTGAGCGGCTGCCTGGGTCTTGGCTGCTGGCTGGGTTGAAACCACAACATATGGTTTCCCCTAGAGGCAGTTCTCTCATCTCAATGGTCATAATCAAATTAGCAGAAAATGACATCTGGATGTAGACATTAGTTTGCAACCATTCCAGACCCCATCATAAAACCCACATTCAGGCAAGGTCCTGAAAGTCCATCTCTTTTTGGAGGATCTTCTTCCTCAAGAGGAGGAAGATCCATTGTGTTCAGATGCAACACCTTCTTGGTGTACTGAATAACATCTGAAGAGACTATGGAAGACACCAAAACACTAACTAAAAACTCTTAAATGAGAGATGAGCTGGATAACTTTTCCACAATATGGAGAAAATGGCTATTTTTTCCACAACTGATGATGTCTTATCAAATTGTGAAAATATGAAGCAGACACAGCAGTAAAGGGAAAAGGGAATTTACCTCAGTTTAATAGGATCCTAGGTGCTCAGCTCACCAAAGGTCGGGCCCAAGATTGAGTGAGCGACCCCGTACAACACGTATCAAATTTTTATGGACCTCACAAAATTAGCATATCTACCTAAAATCCCCCAATAATAAACTTCATAAATGAAGTAATTGTCCCCCTATTTTACTTAACCCCCCCAAATGAGACTACAGTCTAGTTTACAAAACCATGTCCCAGAGAGAAGGCGCTGTCCAAGGTTGGAGCCTCTAGTTCTGAGATAGTATGAATGTTTGGTCTTCTTTGTTTTGCAAGATCCCAAACTAAGCTAAATATCAGATAACAAGAGGTATAAACATATCGGTCTAAAGTACAAGGGGTGTTTGTGAAGGCTACAAAGAGTGTGTATAGAGGGTACCAGGGAAGGGAAAGGGTAAAAAAATGTATAAAAAGAGTATAAAAAGAAAAGACAGAAATCACCAGCATTACCGAGTCCTTCAGGTTCAGTGCATCTTTTCCTAATGAAACAAAAAGCAAACACTACTTTGATTTTTCCCACTTATGAGGTCTGATTGTGATTTCACATCAAGATAAGTGTTCTCACATTGAGGGCAGCAGAGCATCAGAACAGGGTGGTCATGGAGCCTCCCTCTCTGCAGACATTCAAAACCTGAATGCATTCCTGTGTAACCTGTTCTAGGTGACCCTGCCTTGGCAGGGGGGTTGCACTGGATGATCTCCAGAGGTTGCTTCTAACCCTAACAATTCTGTGATTCCACAATAATGCAAGAATAAGTCTGATCTACATTTACAAACATCAAAATTTGGCATGTAAATATTCAGAGAAGGTGTGGCAGAGGTTTTATCCACTGACAACTCATTTCTATATTTTGCACTGGAGATCTGAACTCTGTATTGCATTAATGACTTATTTGATAGTAGGTAATATTAGATTTTTATACTTCAAAAAAATCTTTCTGTCCATAATCAAGCAGAGGCCTGGATTTGTTTTATTATTTAAATAGGTAAGATCATATCTCTTGGTAAACACAGTATATTGTTTTACTTTTATTAACTGTATTTGAGTGTCTGTCTTACACAGCACCTTGCAGGCTATGAAAATTCAAGAGATCTTCTGCTAAGCAATTTCAATTCATCTTTCTCTCCTGTCATAATCAAAGAAACAGTTTGCATTTTTTACAGGAAATGGACAGAGTGCCAGATATATATTGCCTGCCAGAATTTACACGTCCCACTGTTCAGAGAAGAAATTGTGCAGGATTTACTTCCAATGTTACAATCAGGTTGCAATAAATGTTACTTTGAATTAGATGTGCTTTAATTTACCATGACTTTTGCATCTCTAAGCACACTGTTGGAGTTCTGCTGTTAATACTAACTGAAGTACATGGTCCTTTTGTAACTCATGAATGGCCCTATTCAACAGAAATTGAATTTCCACAGCTGCCAAGCACTATGAGTTCCTAAGGCTGGGTTACCCAAAGTGCCTAATCGTGGTGCAACTGGTAGATTGTCCTTTGTAGAGAGTTAGAGCTTTCTTCAAGACTGCCATACCATCTCAGATGGCCTTCCACAGCCTCCTCATCTAGATCCAAAGAGAAGAACCATATCCAGCCAATGGATGGAACTGTTTCTGAGAGTGCTGACACACCTGTCCATTTAAGAAGGCATCCTCTGGATATTACAGGGCTTTCCAAGTATTTCAGGTCACAAGTGTGATACCAACCTGGAATGAAAACATTAAAGTATATGAAATTTGATGAAAGCACACTTTTTATTGAATGACTAACAGGTAATAAGAAAGCACTGCAAATTCAATGCTTTCCATTCCATTTTGTCAAAGGCTATCAAAATTTGATGCTCACTGTTTCCATAATACATTTCTTAAGGTACAAGATTCTGACTTAAATGGAAATTTTCCAAAATCCAGATAAAAGCTGAAGACCTTCTCCGAGATCTCATTTCCACAGCCATTTTATCATTTTATATTTCATAGTTAATGTAGCAACATGGTACTTTTTTCTGTATGCTAGGATTCTAATGATGCAAGATATTTCTGCTAAATATAAGATCTTAAGTTAAATTCATTTGTGACATTTGTTTCTCATGTAACCTGATCTTGACTAAAATTATCAGAACTTCAAAGAAAGCATTTTGATATAGCAGTTGTCAAAGCATATCTGTAGATACAGCTCTTCATATCTTTTACTTTGTCAGTCAAGCAGCTTATGTTGGGGTTAGAAAGAAACATTAAATACCAGCTGAGCATCATAATTTATGGAGATTAAATACTATGATAAAAGCAGCACCACCAAGAAAGCTTTTCCAGATTCCCCAACCTGTTTTCTGCCTGTTAATATGTCTTGAGCCTATCATAAAATCATTGAGTCACAGAATGGTTTGGGTTGGAAAGGACTTTAAAGATCATCTCATTTCAACCATCCTGTCATGAGAAAGAACCTCCACTAGACCAATCCAACTTGACCTTAAACACCTGAAGGGATGGGACATCCACAACTTTTCTGGGCAACCTGTTCCAGTGCCTCACCACCCTCCCTGCTGAGGAGTACTGTAGCAGGTAGCTCGGTTTGCAATCTGCAGACTGAGATTAAGTTTGAGACGTAGATTGAGTTCTGTGTGGGAGCCTGAACATGAGGCCCTGAATTGTCAGCTCTCTGAATAAAAGGGGGAATGAAGACAAGTGCTGCCAGCCAGGTGAATGGACACTGAGAGACACAACAGGAGCAGAGGAGCCAATAGAAGAGCAAAACTTGGGCATGGGTAGACTGTGAGACTATAAAAGCCATGGGGTTGCTTTTCTGGGGGTTCTTCCTCAGAGGCACCAGCTTGGGCTGTTTCTGTGTTACTGTGCTGTGAACAAACTGCTTTATGGAACAAGACATATGAAACTTTGTTGTGAGGAAACCTGGTTTGACTGTGTGAGTGGGCTGTGTGGGAAGCCAAGTGGGACCTGTCAGGTCACTGGAGCCACTCACTGTGAAGGGGCTTTGGTCCCATCAATGAAAGTCCCTGGCCTTGGGAGTGTGACTGCAGGAGAGGCTCGTGAATGACCAGACTGGAAAGTTTCCTTAACATTCACAGTCTCGTATCTAATCTAATCCTACTGCCTTTTAGTTACTCCCTTGTCCTGTCACTGCGTACCCTTGTAAAAAGTCCCCCTCCAGCTATCCTGCAGGATCCTTTCGGGTACTGGGAGGCTGTGATTAGCTACCTCAGAGCCTTCTCTTTTCCAGGCTGACCAGTCTCAGCTCTCTGAGCCTTTCCTTATCGGATAGGTGCTCCATCCCTCCAATGAACTTGGTGGCCCCGCTCTGGACTTGTTGCAACAGGTCGATGTGCCACTCCTTACCTGACCCATTTCCCTCAGGACTCCAACGTCCAGCAGTGCATGATCCCTGCAGGCCAGGCTGCCTCTCATTTTGATATTTTGAATTAGCTCACTTATATTGGTGACTCACAGACTGAGTAACACAACCCCTCCAGTAGGGTTGTCTATTACCTGGGTCAGGAAGTCAGTTTCCATGCATTCCAGGAGTCTCCTGGACTGCCTACAGCTTGCTCTGCTACTTTTTCAGCAGGCACTTGTGCGGCTGAAGTCCCCCAGCAGGACAAGAGTCTGCAAGTGTGATGCCCCCTGTAGCTGGAGCAAGAAGGTCTTGTCGATAGGCTCCCTTTGGTCAGGGACCTGTAGTGGCACCAACCACAAGGTTCCCTTTGTTGCCTCGGTCTCTGATTCTTACCCACAGGCTTTTATCTGCTCACGGTTGTTCTTCAGAGATGGCTCTTCACACTCAATCCAACTCTTGATGTAGAGGACAACCCTTCCATCTCTCCTTCCTCCCCTGACCCTTCTGAACAGGCTGTAGCCATCAATAGGTTCACTGCAGTCAGGGAGCACATCCCACCAGGTTTCAGTAATGGCAGCTAGGGCATAGCAGTGCAGCAGCATGGTGGCTTCCAGCTCCTCCTGTTTGTTCCCAACACTGCACACACTGTTGTAGAGGCACTTCAGCTGGGCCACTGGCTATGGTGCCTTCCTACAGGAGCACCATTTAACTCCTGTGAGTTAAATTGTGAGTTAAATGATTCTCTGGTGTTTCCCTGTTGGCTCCTGTTACCTCAGGAGTCCCTGGGTCATCTCTGTCAGACTGCAAGTGTGTCCCAGTGTGGTTAGCACTCTGTGACTTCAGAGTCAGAAGCAGAGAGCCCTTGCTCTGACCTTGGCCTCTCATGCCACACGTGGCCAGGGACAAGTCTGATAACATTCCTCTATCCTGACCCATCTAGCTCTGCAAGTGAGGCACTCTAGTTCCCATGCAAAGATGCTCCTGCATCACTGAGAAAGGTGAGTCCTCTGATGCCAGCATGCCTTTCCATTGTCAGAGAACCCAAAATCCTTGCAGTAACACTAACCATGGAGTCATGTATTAATAGACTCAATCCGTCTGTATCTTCCAATGTTGCTCTCTTCAACTGCAAGAACAGAGGAGAATACAACTTGCGCCCCAGACTCCCTTACCCAGCGCCCCAAGACCCCGAAGTCATTTTTGGTCACCCTCAGACTACGTGCTGCCACTTCGTCACCCCCTCCATGGAAGATCAGTAACAAGTAATACTCCAACACCCAGCAATTTTCAGTTTCTTGTCTGCAGGTGTTTTACAGACCCTGCCTACCTTAAGGAGGTAGGAATGCTTTATTTCCATGTTAATAATTAGCAGAGAAAAGCCCCATTTTTTTTCTCAAAATACCAAGCCCTCAACACTGTCAGGATGGCATGCAGGGTTTCTACTTATCTCTGAGTTAGAAATTGACTTTATTTATACAATTTTTTCCTGCTGCAATTTTGATTTTCTCTTTTTTCCAGATGTATAAAGCATTCAAATAGCTTTCTAAATTCATGCCAAGAATGTACACTCAGAAAATTGCAGCATTAAAATAAGTATATATAGATTAAATTCTCAGAGTTATAAAATGTATAAAATAAACTAAATACAAGCTAAATACACCAGGGAATGTGATTCTTAGCCAGCATGAAAATTCATTATATTTAGTGGGACTGCTTGTAAGCTCCAGGACTGATCTTCAATATTTCCAGAATCTACACCAATGTTAGTCTGCAGATCACAGAAAGCATGTCATTACAGTCTTTGTAATTAACATGAATAAAAGATTAGCAGCACTGGATATACTTTTTTTATTTTTTAATTCAAGTATAGCAAAAATCAATATAATTTAACAGGAAATTGCTGCTAAGCTTCACAGTAACTCAATATGTAGGTGTGTTTTTTTCAGCTTGTGTATTTCCTTGGATAAGCCCTACATGTCATAGTTATAGACTTTCATATTAAACAAAGAAGATTACCTAAGACTAAATTAAGCTATAGGGAAACAAAGCATGGACCATCAAGTTTCAGACAGGGGGTCCTTAGTGAGTTTCAGAAGATATAACTACCTCTGTCAGTTTCTTTACATTTTATTGTGTAGCACCTGGCACAATACAGTCACAATTGCATAGAGTACAGAAGGACATGACTATTGCTATCAATACTTGTTGTTAACACTTTTTTTTGTTTCCCAGTCTCAGAAGGGTTCATGCATTATGCTTTAAACTGTCCAGATGTTTTTTTGTACTGGATTATAGAATCACAAAATATCTCAAGTTGGAAGAGAATGATAGGGGCCATCAAGTCCAACTACCTCCTCTTCACAGGACTACTTAAAACTAAACCATAAGAGGATCACTCAGATGCTCCCTGAACTCTGTCAGACCTCTGGCCACTTCCCTGGGTAGAATGGTAGTGACTGACCACACTCTGGGTTCAGAACTCTTCTCTCTGCGAGACCCCCTCTACCATCAAGTTCACAGCTCCTTGTAATTCAGTTTGATCATCAAACTTACTTAATTTGTATTTGAGTCCTTCATCCAGATAATTTATAAAAATATTAATGAGCACTGGCCCTAAAATTGAATCTATGCTCAACTATTTCTTGATTTTTCCATCCATTAAAAAATTTCTTTTGCTGCACCTCTATTTAGGTTACTTTCCTGCTTTGTGGATTTAAAAAAAAGAAATCTCTAAGCATTTGTGAAACATTTCAAATTAAAGACAAACTTACATAAAATAATTCTAATTCCATAGAATCCTTTTTATTTGGGATAATATTTCAAGAAAAATCAATGAAGTGCTCCAAAGGGGTTGGTATTCTACCCAAAATCCTGCT
The DNA here is from genome assembly GCA_013400915.1 of Pardalotus punctatus. NCBI lineage: Eukaryota > Metazoa > Chordata > Aves > Passeriformes > Pardalotidae > Pardalotus > Pardalotus punctatus. Next base: position 47,150 of record VZTX01005175.1, on the reverse strand, counting down.
CATGTCAGCAGTCACTTGCACAGCACGATGGCTATACAGATAAACTGTTTTGCAGAAATTTAAAAAAAACCCAGAACAGAGTGAAGAAGTTTTCATTCATTCTTCTGTGGATCATACAGACCAGACAATGCATCTATCAAAATGAACCAGGAATGTAAAACCTGTAACATCACCCAAGTCATGTATTTCAATGACATTACCATTGGACAGGTTTTTTGCTGATTTTTGCCTTGACCTTTTTTCCTTCTTGCAATCTGAGCTCATTAGCATTCTTCTCTCCATGGAAGGGAGAATAAACCATTCTTTTCCTTTTAACATGTACCCTTCTAATTAGATCAGTGAATGGTTCTGGGTGTTTTCCTAACCTTTTCTTTAAGATAAACATTTACAGAACTTCCAATTCTTTCTCACAGGTCATATTTGCTCAGATAGTGTCCTTTTCAGGATTCACCTGAGTTTATCTATGATTCTCCTTACGTGCCCAACCCCAGATGCTCCCCTCGTAAGAGATCACACATGTTACTCGGGAACCAATACTGTAACGCATTCATGTTCCTCTTGTATGAGATAAAAAACAATTTTTCCTTAACAGCACCTGCCCCATACTTGTGGAGTTCCTCTGTCAACATGCTAGCTTGTCCTCTCTTGCATTTCATCTTAATCTTTCTCCAGATCATCTTTATAATATTTTTTTCTCCTACAGTTAGTAATCTCCAAATGTAAAAAACAGTTTTTAATTCCCATTAAAATCTGAACAGCCTTAGACCCCTTATGGAACCACAAAAGTTACACATAACAATTTCAACAGGCAACTTGTGGTAACAGATTCTCTAAATGCTGCTACTTACCTCTGCAATATTATCAATTGAGACAGTGTTTCATTTTTTACCCTTTTAGGCTACTATATTAACCAGTGTCAAAAGCTGGTGGCATTTATTATATCTCCCTTATCCAAATATCTTTTCACCTTGCTATAATTTGTTTTGACTTATTTTGTTCTCAATAAAACCAAGCTAGTTATTGCTCTGTTCCTTGTTATTTTTCAAAAGCTCAAAGTCTTGGAACTGAAGTAGTTTGTTAGTCTGTTCTTCCTGGATCTTCCCTCTTCACTTCTACATAAAAGTTAATATCAGGCACCACGCTTGACATTCTTCTAGCACTCCTGTTGTACAGCTGTCCTCCATCATTCCTCAAAGGCAACTTCCAACCATTCTGAAATTGCTTAGGCCACGTCACTAAGCATATTATTATGAAGTTTATCTAACCAGACAATTTGAATATATCTAATTTATCTAAGTGGTTTCTTACCTGTGTTTTCCAGAGCTCAGCTTGAAACCTTTGTCATCAGTATTGTTAGCCATCTGCTTCTGACTGACCTTTTCATGAAGACTAAATGTAACAAGGCTTATATATCATGTGATGGTTTTCAGTTTGGGAAAGGAAGGCGTTTCCTTTTCCCTTCAACTTTATTTTGCCAGTAATAGATTTGTGGAACTTACAATTAACTCATTTTAAAATGCTTTCCTTTTACCCTTGACTTTTTCTGCTATTTAACATAATTTTCTGCCTTGAATTTCCAACTTTGTTACTACATATTTGTTTTATATTTCTTTTCCATTACACTGTCAACTAGATAACCAAGTTTGCATTTTGTGTTTAGTCATTCCTTGAATTCAGTAAAGCTGCCATGACTTATTTACTCTACCTCTCTGTCTTATTCCATCCTGTTTTCTTCCTGTGCAACCTTAAATAACAATTCTGAGAGCCAATTGAAATGTGTTTTCTGGAAGTTTATAATCCTTTTTTTTTATTTTTTTTTTGCTTTCTTCTTCTTCTCTTCCCAAACATCACAAAATCTTATTTCAGTTATTTTCAGTTTAAAATCTTAGAAAGTTTCAGCTTTGATTGCCCTCTCTCTCTACTTGTTGCATTCATGTTCTTTAGCAAAAGAAATCTTTCACCTGTCATTTCCTGTATTCTGTTGGACAGCCTGGGTGTTCACTTGGATTTGTTACAATCTTCCATTGAACACTGCTTTCCACATGGTGCTTTCTATATTTTGTTTTGACATAAAGAATTACCTATACTTCTACCATGTAAGTCTACACCTTGTATCATAGACTTTGAACAAGTCCAAAGTGCACATGTAAAAAAGACCTCAGAGCAAGCATCTTTTTTGTATTCAAGATCACAATTTGGTTTTTTATTCTTTTTTGCCTGAGCAGAATATATACAGGAATAATAGCATTTTGGTAATGAGTTATTCTACAAAATCTGTTATGCTCATTAAACAATGCTTCAATATGTATTAAGATTTGTAACTTCTCCTGTTTATAACTCACATTGTTTCACTTATGTGCTGACATGTAATATTTTTTTACCTTTATTAGCTTTTGTGAATGAATTAACTTAGTTCTGCTGTCTTATCTAAAGACCATTTATGAACACCCACTGATTCTTCTTCCATCCTGCTTCCTAATCTTCACTCAAGCAGTAGGTCAAAGTGCAGGGGTGGTTTCTTCCTATGTTTAGGTAAATCTGTTCTTGTCCAGTAGCCCAAAACTATCACTGCAAGAAGTTTTATACTTTAAAAAATGCCATTGTAATCCATGTTACTCAAAAATCTGAGTTCAAATTATATTGGGTGTAAGGGGTGAGGATTTTGTGCTTCCTTTCTTAAACAAAGCCAGGAGAACTGAAAGGACTATTTCTGTTTACTTTCAAGTAAACATAAGTGAACATTGAAGCTTGTTTCTCTATTCAGTTATAAGAAGGTGCTCTAGAACCTCTTTTCTTTTTTACTAATTTCAGTAAATCAGAGAATAATCCTCCTCTTTGATTTGATTGTTCCATAGTTGTCTGTTTCCTGACTTGCTAACCCTCCTTTCTGAGATCAGCTGGTTTCTGAGATCCTTGGATCTGAGATCCTGGGATACAGTGTCCTAGCATAGCCAGGACCCTGACACAGCAATCTGAGCAATTCTTTACTGATGCTCTTTAGCCTTTTTTGTCTGTTTTTTTCACTAAGGGTCCAGCTGTTGCTGTTAAGACCAGATACCAAGCAATTAATTATTGTACATTCATAATTTTTTAACAGGTTGCTGAAGAGCTCAAGTAGTGAGCAGATGAGTACCTAAGTACTATTTTCCTGATATGCAGACAACCAGCAGAGTTGCTAGCACTGCTCAGACCTGATGGCTACCCAGGTCTCAGTGACAGGAGAAGTTGGTGACAGGCACTCCACAAACCAGCAGTGGAGGAAGAAATGAAGATATTCACATGAAAAGCAGTTGAGACTGAAGGAAACACAGATGAAAACATCAAATACTGGATAGGATTACCGTAAATTAAATGAAAGACACACACCAAATGAACTAATGTCTCAAGGCATTTCAGAGTCCCTAAAGCACAGGAAAGATGTCAATGTCTGGACTACTGAAGTGATCAAAGTATTTGATTAAGATGGCAGGGATGACAACAAAGAAGAGCAAGAAGCAAACTGCTTCAGAGAACACTGGGTGCTGTAAAGTCTCCATGTCCTATTTGAAATCATAAAATCTTCATTCTCTGACAGTTCTAGAGGAGCATACAATAATTGTTTATTAATAATGCCACCATACCACACATTTAACTAAAACCCAGACATAATAATGCTTTCTGTAACAACTGAATATAAGTAACTTCTTAGTGTATCTCTTTCCACCTTACCTTGTTTTAAGAAAACTGCAGTTCTAGATTGGTGCCTATGACTCTTGCATGAATTCTGTTTCAGCTGAATTCCTCTTTTAACATGACTTAAACGTTGTGGTGGGCCAAACAGCACCTGTACAATACAGGTTCAGTAGCTGACAAATTCTAAAACCAAAAGGTTTGCTTTTTCTGATAAAATTGTTAAAGCCAGTACACTTTCAAGAACAAGCAGAAAGAGATGTTACAGATGACAGGAAAAGAAGTCTTTGTCAAGGAAGCACAAGAATAGTTCTGTGACAAAATCCAGCTCATATGTGTACCATCAAAACTGGACAATTAAGTTTTAAGAGAGTGTCTTCCAGAAGTCTTACAAGCTGTTTTATGTATTGCTCTCTGTGCTTTTTTCCTTCTCCCCAGCCCAAAATGTTACCCCTAGAATGCTTGTGAAGAAAAAGAAAAAAAAATCGTTTGTTTTTTAAAAACATTGAACACCTAAATCTGTATTTATGTGTTATTATTTGTATTGCTAACTGATTTCTCTGTTAAAATAATCAGGATGGTGTCTAACTCAGAGCAGTAGTCGTCCTTAGAGTGACTTAGTGTGACATACTTAGAGTAGGTCACCCTGCATGGAAAAAATCTGCACTGGAGATGGCAAAGGGTAAACAGGAGTAGGAGGCATCTCCTGTAAAGGATCTGGTGACAATAAATATCAGCCTGTGCTGAGGAAGGGTCATGCGAGCTTCATCTGGACCTTACACAACATATGGAGCAAAATTGGTCTTATCTATATTTTCAACAAATACAGAACATCAGGATTCCCAGCATAAACTGGCTGAATTGGTATTAAACTACATGTACAGCAGTTACCACATTAATTAAAAGATGCAATGGGCAGTGGCATATACCCTAGAGAATTCTAGGGAAAGAAAAGATTAGGGATTGGAGTCTCTCTGACACTGAAATGGAGCAAGAGACAGTGTCTAACCTCTAAGGGACTTCCATGTTGTTTGAATGGGACAATTGCAACCTTCTAGGAATGTAGCTCTAAATTTTTTAATGGGCTGTAAACATGAATTCTCAAAAACTGGGGTTCTTAAACTTTTTATCTTAAAGGAATTATCTCAGTAGCTGCAGCACATTTCATAAAATACCTCAGGTAAATAAAACTCTTCTTTATTCTAAAATCAGGTTTTAGAATTTGCAGACACTCCTACCACAGCTATCATTTGCATGACATATCTTCTCATGTTGATGAGAAACAAATCAAGCCTGCAAGTTTCTCTTTTGCTGCCAGTTATTGTCAAGAGCCAAATTTTGTTCTGCTTCTCTTAAACCAAAATTGCCCTTCAGTCTCCCAATTTCTTAATTGCATGAGTGCTCAACACAAACCATAGAATGAAGAACAGAGACCAGCAGGTAGTCTAGCTTGTAACTCCTGTGTTGCAACCCAAATTGATCAATGCCCAACCATCTCCCTGTGACCTGTAGGCAATTCCTAGCAAGGTTTCCATGATCTCTGTGTGGATTGCCATCATCATGTTTATTTTCTGTTAGTAATAGCTCCTACAGGCAAGTAAGAGCCGAGTGCAGGTAGCCAGGCAGCCCACTCTGGTCATCAAGCTAGCAAACACCACTGGCTCATAACAAAGGGTATCACACAGGAAAGTTTTCCAGTTGCAGCTGAACTGTCCATACAGAGCCATTTGCTCTGAAAAGAATAGGTAAATTCCCCATATCTTCTAGATCACGGCATCAGCCTTTTTTGGGGGTTTTTTTCACTTTGAAAATACAGGAGGCTTCCCAGCTGAGAATGGATTTTATTATAATCACACAACAAATGGTAATCATGACTTTTTCATCAGCTTTGTGATAGTAAATTAACTTAGTTCATGTCATTGTTCTGAGCCTAAAATGTTTCCTTGTGAAATTATTAATGCTTTTTATTAAAAAAAAATAATATTTTATGTCCCAGAGAAGCTGGGATATATTTTTATGAGAATTCTTTTATTAATTATAGCCAAAAAGATTTCAAAACTTAACTTTAAAAAAAACCCAAACAAATACAGATGACTGACCTCCATGAGGTTCAAACCAAGCAAAGTAAATCTTGATAAAAATACAAGTACATATTAATTTATCAGTGGGGAAAAAAAAATACATATTATGGTAGAGCCTAGGGGATTAGGGAGTAGAATGTATCTCCCACTTGAGATTTTAAATCTATACCATTGAGTCTTTCAGGAATGAGAAAATATTTCTCTTTGTTCTTACTATCTCACTTTTTGTTTTCCTTCCAGGAAAAAGAAAATTAAATACTAGGCTTGAAACTTCCTTAGGAGAAAAAAAAAAAAAAAAGAAAGAAAAGGAAAGGAAAAAAAGTGCATTGTGATAGTAATCCTACTGAGGATTGCTGATTAAGAGTTTTCTTTGAAATAGATTTTAATTTAGATATCTAGAGGAGATTTTGTGAAACCCACTTGAAGTCTGATATCCGTACCTCAAAAAAGAAGCAATTTTGCTGGAGCCTGAAATTGCAAAGATTTTCATTTCCACCCATTAGACAATAATGCTATAATTTATCCTGTCACTCCAAATCTGCTTTAAAAGGTACAATCTTCACATGTAGCCCTTCTTGTTCTGTCAAGATTACCAGTGTGAAATTAGAAGGAAAAGTGTTGTCACAGTGACAATAGTTTGACATCTTATTGTACAGTGGTCTGGGTGAGCGACTCAGCCTGAATGAGCAACATGTTCATAATGGAATATCTTGCCATGTTTGCACACATACGTTGCCTATTCAGCTCCAACATAGAAACAAACCATTTTACAACAAGGTGTCAAATTAAAATTGCAATTACTTTTTCTTTCTAAAGAACTTCTTCACCAAGAGCGTAACAGAAAGGGAATAACACCCAAGTCACAACTGCCCTGGGGACATGTAATTGAAGAAGTCCATATACACATGAGTCCTCATTCCCGGCACAGGAAGTTGTATTCTCCCAAGCATCTCATATGGCATCAGGTTTCCCAGTATCTCAGTCCCCCTTCTTTAGGCTGAATGACGTCAGGTGCTGCCAGTCGACCCTCAGAGATGAACAGCCAGACATGACAGTGAAGAGATTCCCTCTGTGATAGAAGGAAACCTTGGAAAGGACGCTCTACTTCCAGACAGCAGAAACCAGCAGAGATATGTGTAAGCTCACTGGCACCTGGTTGAGGATGCAAAACCAGGAAAATCCCACCAGAATCCATCTGAAAAGGCCTCCTTGAGAAGAGCAAAGCAAAGGCAACCACCGAGAGCTGACTTTACCACTATTGCAGTGTGTCTGACAATTTGTTTGCCAACCTTGTCTTATGTCCTGGCTGATAAAGATAAAGTTCAAGGTACAGACACATCCATCACTGGTGGCACTTCAACGTATCAGTGAGGGACCATGGAAAACAGGGCTGATAACCAGCCTCTGCTCTCTTCCTGCCTTCTGCAGAAGGAGAAGGAGGAAAATAGTGTAGAACAGGATACTTAAAATAATTTTAAAGTGCGGATTTAGGCCCAGATTCATTCCCTCTGTCTGAGTGCTTAATGAAGCCACTAAATCATCCTAGCTTTCCTCTGGAGTCCATACAGGAAACAATGGGCAGAATTACCTGCTATATTAAAAGGGTACCCAAGGGAACAAGACACCTATTGTCAGTATCTTGGGCAATAAGAAACCGATTGGGCCAAAACCCCTTACTACTTGAAGAAAGTAATACACCCTATTCAGTTTATTTATCAGTGATCTACACAGTCATGAATTTAAGCATATTCTTCAGGCTTTAACTGTCACCAGAAATAGCTAAAAAGACATGAAGCAGTTTACTAATATTATGAATGTTGCAGCTGCATCTGTGGGATGGACACTGATTAGCATTACTGGAAAGACAAAGGAACACTTTGTGCATTTGCAGGTACAATTCGATTAAGCATGCCCTTATCAAATTGTGTTACTTATTATGAAAACCTTGAATTTAACATTTGTGTTTCAAATTAGAATTTGTCTAATATGTGTTCTCCTATTTCAATAAATTAATTTCTATTTTAATTATCAAAATTTTAGAAGTAGGGTATTTGACCATAATCTTAACAGTAGATTCATTATGACGTATACATTAAGCAGAATACATAAGTATTCTTTTGAAATCACACATGTTTGTTATGTATAATACATAAACAAATTAGTATAGCTGTGAACTCAATGGAACATTCAATGCAAAATACATCCTGACACTGGTTTCTGTTCAAATGAATTTTTTGGGGAAAATTCTGTGTAAGCAGAATTGCATTAGAAAGTCATTTCAGGAGAAAAAAACAAAATTTACTAAAACTTTGCAATGCCACAACACATACAGTCACCTGACACCTTAATATTAGGAAAAACCATAATTTTACAGCCTTGGTAACCATTCATACAGAAAAAAAATATTCTCACTGTTGCTTTCTAGGAACAGTGATTGGCAGAATCCTTATGTAAAGTTAATGCAACCTTGGGAATGTCTATGGGTGCTAATTATTAGAAAGAGCAACCATAAAAAATGGGAACAAAGAAGTGTAAGCACATATATCTTTAAGAAAGGTGTCCTTGATCTTTTTATTCAAGCTGAATTTCATATCAACTTCCTTCCAGATTTTCTTTGCACTTGACAAAGAGCAAAATTATCCTTTTTGACCTCCATTGTAGGTACTTTTAAAGGAGATAAAAGAGTTTTGGCAATATGGCTGTTCATTCTCCCAAACAAATTGTACCACTTCCTTCCACAGGTCCTGCGACAGCCCTCTGCAGAGGCACAGGGGTTAGGCTCATGCAACATTGCCATCTGGTGATGAAGTGCTTTCATTACTCTGTGAGCTCGTTAGACAGTGCCTTACAAAAAGAAAACTAGACAAGATGGCTACTTCACTCACCCATGACTGACTGCCTTTGAATACTCAGTAGGCAAGATAACAGATTACAGAAAAATGGGCAATGCCCCCTTAAAAAGGTATTTTCTTGTATTTAGTTCTTATCATCCACTACAAGAAACTGCTCTGTGTTCACACTCTGAGATGCCCCAGCTGCATCTGTTGAATTGTGAATACAAGTAAACAGTGGGAAAAGTTCTGTTGGTTTTAAACTTACAAACGTAATTTGCATTCATGTTTTAGTGGCATGGAAAAGAATGGAAAAGAGAAAGCAGTATCTTAAGAATCAGGATTGCAGTTAAAAAGAAAAAAAAAAGGAACCAATTGTTATTGCACTAGAACAATTGCTAGAGACCTGAAAAGCAAGAAATCACTTGTTTTTTTGGTTTTTTTATCCCAAAAGAATTAATGTTGGTAAAGTTCATAACTTGACGTTATCAGCCCACTGTACAGAAGCATAAAAGCATGGAATTAATTTTTTTGTCTCTACATAAGTCAGTAGAAATTAGTGTCAATAATCCATATCAACAGCTTGTCAAGCCTGCAGCGTTACTTGTTAGATCCATGGAACAGAACACAAAATTGATAACACGTAAGCATGCAGTACGCAACTCCTTTTTCAAATCAGTGACAAAAATGTGTACAGTCATGCAAAAAAGCATTTGAGTTTTAATTTCTTGGGTAAGATTAGGCTTTAGTTTCAGGTCTGCCAGTGTCCTGGTAACACTGGACCAATTCCAGCTAATTTTGATGGCAAGACAGAATTCAGAAGTAATCAAATTTGTGCAAATGAAAATCTTCTGAAGGAAAGATATGGCTTTTCTATCATTTATATGTTTTATTTCTGGACAGACAACCAGATAGGATACTGGCAGGGACCAGTTGTCATCACCCTACACACTAAAAAGAGCAGGGCTGAATGCAGTGAAGGAGGAAGAATTGTGGTCAGGGTGAGCTTAGGAGAGAGATTCTCAGGTTAATTCCAGCTGAGCACAGATGTAGAATACAGGAAAAACTGAACAATTATTTATCAAATTCTAGCTAAGGAATAAGAGGCATGCCTGAAGACATGAATCAGTTGAAGCTACAGAACCTTCTAATGGTGGGAAAATGGAGAACTTGTTTTATGGTCTGGTACAAAAAATCTGTTTAACACCAGCTGGTGTAAAAAAGCTTCCCTGGTATATTTGTAAAGAGTACTTCTATTAATTGTATATTTTTCAAAGTATAAGAAAATGTACATACTGAAAAGTAAATGGAGAGTCTGTCATGCACCCTCATGATGTAAAGATATCACAAGCAGTTCTCAGAAGCTTGATAGCTCATGTCAAAACCATGGGGAATTTAAGTCAAGCCACTGCTGGAAGGTGCTCTCATTGCATGGTCATTTTTTTGGTTTTAGAATTATAACTGCATATTACAAAAGTAGCTCAAAAGAATAAATTAGAGTCAAGAGGCCACAGAACTGACACTGAGAAAAAGCACACTGCTGCTACATACAAGATTTGCCTGGACCACAAAATTTCCAGTCTCCATTGTGTGAGATGCAATATGGGCCATATTAAGGTAACACAGCAGCTTTCTTTTGAGCTGTAGGACAACTTTGGGTACCACCAAACCTGAAGGGAAAGTATCTGTCTGCTGCTTCTTTGCCTTTGATAGCTATGGCAACAATAGGATTATTTTTCCCTCATTTTAGGGCACAGGAAGAAGTGAGAAGGCTCATGTTTGTTCTTTTCACTGCAACTGTAGATCTTTGCTGATCTGGCCATATTTTGACCCTCTGTAGCTTTTGTGTACATCCAGGCACTGCTGTTTCTCCTGAAAGCAGAGTCACTACCAGAAGCTTATGGCCAGCTATGTCAGTAAATTGTCTTCAGATGAGGACATTTCTGCTTTTTGATAAGCAGCTCTAAATATGGGAAATAAATCACCATGGGCATAGTCCTAAATTCATTTGTATATACAATTATTCTATTTGTTCAGGCATGTTCTGAATCAGCAATTCGTGGACTTAATCAAAAAGTTGATTATGGGAAGAGCAAACTTTTTTTTTGTGATGTTTGGAAGCAGTGTTAGAGGGACTGACATGGACACATGCCAGGCTTTTTCTGCTTTTTTCTTCTCAGCTTTGTTCTCTCAGCTTAAAAACAAGAAAGGAAGGGGAATGGCAATGGAAAAAAATCCCAAGCAGTGTGCTGCATGGGAAAAAAAATAAAAAAGTGTGTATTTTTGGGTTTTATTTTTTTTAAAGACAATGACATTAAGATTCTGAGAGAATTCTCTGAGTAAAGATTTCCTTTAAAAGTCAACACATCTCAGGTACAGATCCCAGAGGAAGAGACATTTCATCTCATGTTCAAGGTCACTAAAATCCTCTGAAAATAAATTATGAATGGGAGAGAGACTGATCATGTCAAATAGCAAAGTGTAAAGCAACACTAAACAAAAGCCTTAGTTTCCTGAACAGGTATGCTTTTTATTCTCTTGAGGTAACACAAAGGCATTGCACAGGGGAACCAGCAGGGCTCTGTAAGTCCCAATACTCCTTGTGCTAGTAGAGGCCTCCCTGGAAGGAATGAAAACATGTCTGTTATGTCAATGTTACCCTTTAATTCTTAATCATAGATTTAATTTCCATAATTCCCAGATCCATGAAACATAATGGAAGGTGCTATGCACTGTCCTGCCACTCTTGAATAGAATAATATCAGAAGAGCAGCAACACAGCCATTTAAATGATTCTGGAACAAGCTCCCTGTTTCTTAATTCTTCTCATGACTTTACAGCCTGCTGATACTCTGTTTATGCATTTTGACATGGCTTTAGAAAAACAGGAGACTATGCAAAAACAAATGTTCCAATAGACAATAATGCAAAAATGAGCCTTTGAAAATGGCAGATCCACCTCACTGGGTGTAAGATCCAGCTTCAAATGGCACTGCAAGGAGTGCAAGCAAGCATTTAAAAGGAACCTAATTAAGAAAACTGACTGCCCCTTGGTCTCATTGCTGGTCTTTTGGTGCAGGGAGAAATCAATCTAGCACAGAAGACTTGACAGCTGCACAACATAAAGGGCAAATTGCAAACTGGTGACTAGGTCCAGACTAAATTCTTCATCGCACATTGAGAGAGGGCTCTGCCAGCATTAAATCAGAGAAACAGTCAAATACTGGGAGCCTTTGAGCCCACAGAGTAGTTGACTTTAGCAGACCCTACACACTGCAATTTGCCCTGTGTTTCACCTGTACAAAGAGAAACAAGCTGTTGCTTTTTACTAGTGCAAAAATAAGTATATTCTTCTCCAATGCACAGGATTTTTCATGGGAAAACTGTGAGGAAACAGTGAATATTATTTCTCCAAGATTCATTTTCAACCACCATAGGCATTCCTGTGTACAGTAGTATGGAGATATCTTAATTCCGTTCCATTCCCTATTTATCTGTGGGCACTTGAAAATCCAAGAGGTTATTTACAGAAGAGGAAGTAAAAAGGCATATTCACATATTTGCATCTATTCTGTGCATACAGAATAAATGCAAAAGCAACCCAAAAATAAAGATGGCTGGGTTCATATCAAATTATCTGCAAGATATTCACATGATAGGGGATGGAATGGTAACACAGACACAAAAAAACCACAAATACACAGGGTGATACAAAAGCAGGGCTTTTTAAGAAAGAATTTTAAATTGCTTAAAAATTTTAACTAATGCCAAAGAAAAACCAGAGAAGGACACCTACTATATACTTGTTCTACAGTGTCTTATACCATCTATTTAGAATACAGCTTTAGAAAGCTTTGCAATATCTGGACAGGATGTCATCTTCACATGACTGTAAGTAAAGCACACAGGTACAGAATATCACAGCTTCTTAAAAACCTTGAATAGTTGCCACCCTCATCCATAAAAATTTATTATTTCTAACCTAACAGTGTGCCTGTACCTAGCTGCTACAACCAAAAGTAGGGCCTCTGATACTAGTGCCAATGAAAGGTTTTGTTAAGCACACATGAAAAAGCTCATTTGAGATATAGAAGAAAATCTCATGCAGCAAGTCAGCTAAAAATGGAGGGGGGAAAGGCTCAGTAGTATTTCATTACAATGTTTTTGACCTGAAAAACACAAAATTCCAACATTTTGTGTCTTTACATTGTTACAAGCAGATGATGCAATGCATTGCTGAGAAGTCAGAAACCCTTTTTGTCCCACAGAATAAAGCTGCAGTTGGTAGGCCTCTGTAGGAGGCATATGTATATGAATTTTAACTAAAGATCATGTCTGTATCAACCACATTCCTAAAGAAGACCCACATTTTACTCATGCTCTCGTGTATGATATGCTTAACACTAACATCTAAAGGTCCAACTGAGATCTTTATTGTTCCAGCACTGTAAAAATGTGGCAAACAGATCCTTTCCTAAAAGCTTCTACCAGCAATTAACAGAAAATAAGAGAAAAAAATCAAGTCTTCTTTATAATCAGCAATTGAATTTACTAGCTATTGAGACCTTAAAAAAAAAAAACCCAAGCCATTGAATTTCATTCTGCATTACCATCCCCAAGTATCATCATTTTGGATCATCCTTCTTTAAAAAAGTCTCTGCATCGTGTGAGTAAGAATTTAACACAGTTTTAAGGAAATAATTGCAGTGCTTAGTTCTAATGCATTTAAAAGTGTGTTCTTCATTTCTGGATACAACTTATTGCCAGATAGTTTTTGTGTTTCTGTTTCCTTTATCTGTCCAGACAGCACTAATTTTACCTCTCAAGGACTTGTTTGTCAGTCTGAGTCACATGGTAGCCTGAAGACTCTCCCCGCAGTGTCCTGTGGTCAGACAAATGCCAGTTAGCAGCACTTGCACTGGTCACGGGCACAATACGATTTGGCAAGTGTGAGTTACCTTGGGGACAAAAGAAATGCAGCTACAGCCACACTCTGTTAAACTGCCCTTGGAGGTGCATCAACACCACATCTGGTTCTGGGCACGGCTCAGGCACCGCCAGCTTCAGCAGAGGTGTGCATGTGGAAAGGGGATCTGTGCCTGTCACACTGTGTGAGACAGCCACGCCATTTAAGAGACTCCCTTCCTTTTACACGATGACAAGAGCTGTTCATCATACTGCTGAACAACCCAAGTACTTGGTCCAAAATATTTAATCCGCCACAATTTCATGTTGATTTCGGAACTCACCTGCACACGTGCACCAAGCAAGGTCTTATCTGCATGTTTAATTCTGTAGCATAGGAAGGGGGTGGCAGAAGAAGAGACGTTTTGGAGCTGTTTTATTCACTTGAATCTTAGGCACACCACTTTGCTATTAGTTACAGTAGAAATTACTTGTCCTTTTGACCTCTGCCAAATGGACAAGTCTCCCCCTTCAGACAGCTTACTGTCCTGTCTCCCATTTAGGGATGTACTGCAGAAACACTAACCAGTGCCTAGTCCAAAAGATCAGAAGCCTTGATGAATTGTGTGATAATTTTTCATCAAATAGGCCGTCACAATGGGCAGGCAGGAAACAGACAATGTGAAAAGCATTTCAAACATCTTCTGACAGAAAAATTTGCAGACCAATGACAGTGGACAAAAGCTGAACTTAAAAAGACTTTTGATCACATCCCCTACAGTTTCTATTAGAAATGAACTTGATATATTTAAATTTAAATTTCAATAGCCTGAAGAACAGAAGCATATAAACTTGAGGGTTTGGTTTCACTCATTAAGATGGTAAAAGCTCATCTGTAAAATTAAAAAATACACTTGGATTTTATGTTCTGGGGTGGTCAACAGCATAGGTGTCAACACTTTTCAGGCCAGAGTGAGATGATCCATATCCAAAAGAGGCAAAGGAGTGCAAAGGCAAGGACACCTCCATGCTACCATCTTTCTGTTCACCAAAGCCACCATCTCCACCAGTCTCCATCACTGGAACGAGCTTTCATAATTCACTCACCAAGGGCAATGCTGCCACACAAGAACAGAGTGTATTACCACCTGAACACTGAGGGTGGGCAGCCAGTTCCAGCAGATGTTGTACCCTGTACTGAGCCTCAGTGCTATCCCAGGTCCCCATCAGTAAGCAAGTCAGATTTCTCAGGTACAGCTGAATGGCAGCCGAGGCAGGACTGCCACTGGATTGCCACTTTCCTCATTTGTTCACTTAATCATGCTTCTTCAGAGGCTTGCTTCTGCTGGATCAGGACTAATTCAGGTTCCACTTCAGGGAGGTTTCCAGGCTACTCAGTAACTCTTAGCATATGAAGGTTTGACCCTGTTCCTAACTTCAGATGTTTGAATGTCTTTGGCCCCAGAAACACAGTATACTACTAATCCTGCAAGTCTGATGTTAACTAGCCTTTATATTAAAGACCTAATCACTGAATTAATGTATTAGTCATGAACTTCAATTTTATTTTAATTTTTTTAAGAATGCATATACAGTCCTCAGGGTGGTGTGGGGGAAAAAAATGAAGAAAAAAAAACCAAACCATTACTCCAGAAAGCTCAAATATCAACAGAGGAAGAGCACCAGACAATCACTAAAACCATTCAAGACTAAAACAGAGTTCAGTTTTAACTACTTCAAACTGACGTAATGATTCCCAAGTTTGAAAGCCTATGTAATAGCTTTTGAAATTATTACATGAGCATATCTGTTTAATATATAAACTGTAAAATACCATAGATTTAAAATGTCTTGGGGTTCTATTTGTGTTGAAAGGGTCTTTTGAGCCTAAGATGGGACACCAGGAGGTTCTTGTCTCCAGGGTATGGAGAACCATGGAGTATCTCTTAGGACAGGGGTGAAGTTGTGAGATGAAAGGAGAAAGAAACAGAGAGAGAAAATTTATCTTTTCTTGTAAGCATTGTTTCGACTTTTGAGTCATAAAAACTGGAGGAAGCAGTGAAATTATCCTCTCAGAAGCCAAGAAGGAAAAACATTCCTTGACTGTGAAACATGGACTGTTTTCTAGTTACTTCAACTACTATGCATGGATAAGGCTGCATAATACATTTGGAATGAAAATATATACACTGATATCTGCATAGGACCCAAAACATTTGTTTATTCATAAAGTTTACTCTCTCTATTTGTCATGAGCAAAGCTTGATAAAATTGTTTTCCTCAGAGACACTTTCCTGGGGGAATTATAATAGCTCCCATTTGAGTTTTCTTTAAACCCTTCAGAGAAATAGCTGTCAAAAAAAATCATAATGCAATAAAAGAGCTCATTCTTAAAATCCTGAAACCTTCTTCTAAAGCCAGCTGCCTGCTTTTCCTCCCAACCTACTTTTATAGCTTTTTCTTTGTAATATCTGTATGCCTGCCTTGTGCTAGGCTGAACCTGAAGAAAGAAAAAAAAAAAAAGAAGTTGATAGAGATGAAAGGCAGAAGAACATTTAGGAGCACCTTACTATGGGATATTGCCAGGAATGGGAGAAAAGAAACCAGAGTTCTAGCACATTAGACAGCTTAGTTACACTGTCTAAGCATAAAAGTGTTAAAAGCAACAAAAGGATCAATAAAGTTGAGATACAAGATGGTGTTTTGTGCAGGACTCATCTCATTCTTTTTTCCCAACCACAAACTCTTGAGTCAGTCCCACACCAGAACAAAAACAGTTGAAAAAAGCTGGCTACCACTGATTTGTTTTTCTCAAGGCAAAGTTTCTGAGGAAACTAAATTAAATACCATCCCCCTTTTTTTTTTTGCAGCTTCTCTTAAAACTTCTATAATCCCAAATTTATGTGCAAGCACAAACTCTCTTGAGTGTGGAATCCTAAACATAAATGATTTCTTAGACCTACTTGAATTTTGCACATCATCTCTACACTTCAAAAAAAATAATCATTGAAAGCCTCAGCATCGTTCCTTGGGAAAAACTCAAGGAGAGATAAAAAGATCACTTTGCTGTTTGTACATGTAGTTAATTGATTTTAGTCTTTATTTTTCAGGCTCTACTACCTAGTAGCAACCTATTTCTCACTGTCTTGCCTGACCTACAAGCACTTCTCACTACCTGTTCTTTTAAACAGCTTTTAACATTGTGTTTAATTAATGCCTAGAGACCAACATGTATAATTTTCTTGATATTCTGCTTATTAAAATTCCCTGGTTCTTACTTCAAAATTCAAGAATATTCAACACATGCTATAATACTAGGACTAAATTTTACATCATTCTAAAACAAAGAAGTCTCTTTCAACACCTATGTGACAGCTAAGTCCTGTTGACCATTTTAAGATCAGCAACTTGGTATTAAGTAGTGAACTGAGCATTCCTATGGGCCCAAAATAATCCACTTAAGTTATTGGACCACTGCCCTTTGGGTAAAAATATTCAAAACCATTTAAAACACTTACAGCTCTACTCATTATCTATGTAATGTAATTTTATTGTTTTCCTCATGTGTTTTTGTTTTTCAGCTTGGTTATATGTTCAGACACATATTAAAACAGTTTTAAAATTATGACCTTCCCGAGTTACCGAATGCAAACATTTGCTATGGAGCTCTGAATATACCAGCATCAAAATAGAAAGGTGGACCATAGTGGCCATAAGTACTTCAGAAGGGATTTCTTTGAATTACTTAACTACTTCACTTGACCTGCATTCACACTTTCTCTCCTCTCTATGTCATCTAACAGGGGAATCTGCAGGCAGTTTGTAGGAAAGGGACAAGAGCCAGGAGTGCTGCATCCTTCCACATATGGGGAGCTCTGAAGCAAACCAAGGCTGGATTGCCCAGGCCCACCAACCTTGCCAAGCACATGTGGCCACCAATAGTGAGGACTGAATCTTGCTGGTAGCAATATTCATATGGCTCAAGAGCCAAAGCTTTCCTGCCATGGCTTTGGAAACAGACAGGTGAGGGTTTGCCAGACAGCAGTCCTCCTTCCGTACCAAGTGATAAAAAGCATGTGTCCCTGGCAGGCTGACACTCCACAGTACAGGAGCTGTACAGCTCTCTATCAGATCAGGGCCAGGATTGCTTCTGCTTGCAGAGACCATGCTACAACATCAGCTGGGATCTGCTCTTACTCGGTTTTCAGTCAGGTGCATTTACTGTTAACGTATAAGAAAGCACTGAAAAACACTCCATACTGAACAGACCCTGCAGGTACACACAAAACCATACAGCTGGCATTGCCCAGGGAATCTGATCTCTGAATATGTTCCCTATGTGCTCTCATGGCAGTCAACACACAGGAATATTCAGGAATGCTGTTATAGTTATGGTACTCACCATGGCAACAAATTTCAGGTGCAGGATTCCATCTGGATTGCGGTGGAGTGGGGTTTGAACATGGTCCTCCATCTCCACTGTTGGCTTTTCCAAACTTCTCATGTGCCTTTACCCAGAACAATTAATACAGTGTCTTTCTTGGTGACCACGAATAGGTAAAAAATAATTTATTTTCCTGCTTCTGGCCCATTTTCATAGTTCTTTGCCATCTTTACAAAATGAAACACAAATTTTGGGAGGGTTTTGCACCGGAATGACATTTTCACTTGACTTGTATATTGTTCTACTGTGAGCAGCTGTAACAAAGGGGAAAAAGAGAGAAGCCTCCATTCCCAAATTACTAAAAGCCATGAACTAAAAGAAATAGCAAAGTGGATAATTCTTCTACAGTGAAGTCCAGGCTGTATCTTCCTAAGGACATCTACATCCCAGGGCACTATAGCTGGGACTCTGAAAATGGCTCTGGGTGCTTCATTTCTGCTTCACAGTTAATCACTTGCTATAGAGAAAGGAAAAGCTGATCATCCTGGTGAAAGTTATCACCACTCAGTGAAGTATCACAAGCTTTTTAACATCTGTTTAATAATTTTATACACCACAGAAAAACTTCTCTGTACCTTTACCTCAAAATACACCATAGCAGATTTTCTGGATGATGAAAAGTATACAAGATA
Source organism: Pardalotus punctatus (assembly GCA_013400915.1). Classification (NCBI taxonomy): domain Eukaryota; kingdom Metazoa; phylum Chordata; class Aves; order Passeriformes; family Pardalotidae; genus Pardalotus; species Pardalotus punctatus. The sequence continues at coordinate 28,588 of VZTX01005175.1, read as the reverse complement.
CACCAAAGCTATCTTGATACTCTTAAGCAAGATGGGAGAGGATCAACAGCTCGAAGTGAGAATTCATCCCAGGCAATATCAACAGCCTACCTACCCAGCCTATCAACTCAGGTGGTGAGTTAGGTAACCCTCACCCTTCTTTTTAGGCAGAGAGGATCAAATTTGACATCCTTGGTCAGAATGCTACTGATTTTTAAGACCATCTCTCTCAAAGTACATAGCAGAGAGATCATTGTAATGAATCTATCCCCGGTCACAGTTACCCAAAGATTCAGAGCACCATGAAACTACCACCCTGGCTCAAGGTTGCTGCCTTTCTCATGGGTGGCTGACTGTGGAAACAATGAAAACTTTTATATTTAAACACAATTAAGTTTTACTGTTCATCTACACTGGCCCCTAAAATCTTAGTGACAGAATTCAGATCTCAATGTAAAATATAAACTTCATAGCCTCTTTCATATCTGATACTGCACTATTATTTCAAATAGTCAGACTTGGGAAAAAAACCAACCAAGCACCAATATAAAACTTTTCCATCCCATACCACCTTAAGTCTTTTTTTTCCTTTCCTGGGAAAACATATAAGGAGTAAGAGCTGACTCAAAAGCTGCAAATCTCTATTCTACTCATTAAAACATAACCTATTTCCAACGATGTCATGGTCAAGGAGCAAAATTTTGTATGGACAAGGTATCTGGTTCAAATTTGAAAAAAGTCTTTATAACTATTGATGGAGCCTACAAAAAACTGAGTAGATTACAGCTAGAATTCATGAAAACATTATTTTAAAGATTTTTCTATAATCAGATTCCTCCAAATCTATGAAACAAACACAAAAAAAGTTCTCATAATTGTGACATCAAATTAAGAGTTTTATTTATTGAAGGAAAAAACATAATGAAGAAAGTAGAGGAATGCTGTATAAGTTTTAAGGCAAACATATTGTCTTCATTAAACATTTGCCAAACTTCAAGTACAAAGCCACACAATACTGGCAAGCTGCAACTCAGACTATGTTTCAGTCACATGGTTAATATAATTGAGAATTTCCTGATGTTTATGGTTAGCATTAAAGTTCACAGTAAAGATCTTTCTTAAGGAGGCAAACACTTACATTGTTAGTTTCTTGTTGACATTGTTCAGAGCTCCATTACATGTGCTGCAGGACAGATTATGGCCATCTTTCAGACAAAAGACCCCACCATGCTAAAATGCATGTTTGCCACTGAGCTTGCTCTTATATACTCCTTAAAAAGCAATTTCTCCAAAGTCAGTACATTCCATCACACACTTCTTCTCAAGCACCCTGAAGGACTTTAGAAAACAGTAATATATGATGGGGTTTGCATGGTTCTTTTGAAAAAAGATGGCTTTCAGTTTAGCACTCTTATCAGACAGACTTTCATGAATACTGCTTATAAAGATCTAAGAATGAGCACTTAGAAGTGTTTAAAAACATACCACAGTAGGCTCTGCACAGATAATATGACCAAAACAAAAATTGTCTGGCAGAAAAGGAGCCTATACAACATAAATTAATTATTTTAATCCTCTTTCTTTTTGGTTCTGAAGTTTGTCACCAAGGCACAGCCTTCTGTTTTTAATTAATATCAAAGAGATTATTTGAAAGAAACTCTAGTGATGATGCTGGATTGATGAGACAATCATTAGCACTATCTGTGTTATATGAAAATAAATATTATTCCAGCCAATGTCAGTAGCACACACTAGGACACATTCTAGAAAATGAAAAACTAGTTACAGTAAGATTGTAGGGAAAAGCCCCTGCCAGACAGCTCTCGCATACACTTACCCACGTTTAAAATTTATGAAGATGAAGTGCTGCTTTTGTTTCCTGTCTCCAAGATGAGCCCTAATATTCTTGCCAAAAGCACGATAACACAGTGTAATTGTTTTTCATATAAATTGCACGTCCAGCCTGCTTAGTTTTCAAAGAACATTGATGAGGCTACTTTGATACCCAACTGCCAGATGACAAAGTGCAGGGCACAAAGGCAGACGGGCATGATAAGAATTTTTAATCGTTATGTCTCTCAGTCATTTTACAGAATGTGAAGTAGCAGGGGAGAGACATAGGAGAGAAGAAAAATTCTTTGTAAGAGCAAGATGGTTCCTATTTTCATTAAGAATAACTTAGAAAAAAAAAATAAGGAAAGAAACAATTCAGAACAAAGATCCTCTGAGACGTTTTTAATCTGTTATATTCCATAGAGCTAAAAGGGTTTTTTGAAAGGTCACAAAATCAAAAAGAATGGACAGAAAGCAGAAAGGCAACTTCTTTTTTTAACAAAGGCACAAACCTTTATTCTGAGAGAAAAATAGCTTCAGAGTTTGATCTTGACAGAAAACACTTGTAAATTGCTGACACCATAAATTAGAATATAAAGTTATCATCCTTTAGCTTTCTCAGCTTCATAGACATACCTTAACTGTTGGCACTGATCTATTTTTCTTCTCCATCTAATTTCATGTCATCTGTTTTGAGAAAGCAGAACCACATGGAAATATATAAAGAAGCTGTGAGAAGTCAAATTCTCAAAATATATCTTCAGTGATTGTCAGCAAGCACAGAAAGATGTGTAGGTTTTATCTTTGATCCATACACTTCATTCTGTTATCTGGAGCCAGAACAAAAAACTTGATTCTGTTTATCATGTTTGGCTGGTTAATTTAGTACCTTCAGGTTAAACCATTGTTCTCTAATTACATTCTCTAAGCTTTACAGTGGAGGGGTCAGGGAGTGTATTGCTTTTCTTGTGCATGTAAAGCACATGGCTTCAGCAGCTGCATCAATCCTGCTGGCTTTCTGTAAACTTATCTTTATCATACCCCATCATTGATAGTTCAAGGAGAAGCAGGACATCCTGTAACACCTCTGTTAGATGTGAGTGAACACATGTGAAGAACAGCACTGCATGTGGAAAAGAATGCAAGGAAAATCTGGCAGCAGAAGATCATCACGACATCAATCTAGACCTCACTGTGAATTAAGGAAGGCAGAGGCAAGGTTCTTTTGCTAAGGTTTTTTATTTTTTCAGTTATTGCCGCTATTGCCGTTCTTCTGATAAATGGAAGCACAAACATCAGTTTCATATTTAATACATACCCTCTTCTATTCTCAGAATTAGTCAAAGGACATTAGCTCTCACATTTCTTTCTTTTTCACAGATACTTTCCTAAGTTTTCTTATTTATCAAGAAAATAAGACCACCGACATTTCATGCAAAACTGTTCAAAGAGAAATTGACTCAGGGCATACATACTCAATTCTGAACTTACCATCATTTAACCATCTGAATGCCAGGTGTGACCTCCCCTCGTGACAGGTAGCATATTCATGGAGTAGGAACAATCACACATCCTTACCCATGCAATACCAAGGCATTATATTTTAAATGTTATTTTGTCCAAGTTCTTGACATTTAATTGTCCAGATATTTTCACTTTCACTAAGGTATAGCTCTCCAGGTTGCTATACCAATTCTGAACATTTAACCGAAAGTTTAAACACAACTTAATCATATTTATGTCTTTAGATATTGTCTTTTAGCTCTGACATGGGGACTAGCAAGGGATATTGAGTAATGACTTGTTATTTAAAAATTACCAAGCATGTACTTTTACTTTTATTAGTCTTTAACAACGGCTTGCAGAAAACCTTAGAAGAAAGCAAAAAAAATGCCTTAATTGTTTAATTTTTTTCTCTCGTTAAAGGACAAAGAATAACGTGATTTAAAAAAATTAGTGTGAGGCACGAAATATTTTTCTTCAGAGTAATTGGTGTGCACAGAATGCATCCAGATAGAGCAATCCCACAGCCTATTAGCAGGAGCATAAATTTTGCATTTACTAAAACCTGTTTGACCCTGTGAGAAGAGAGCAAGCAGAAGGGGAGATCAAACCAGCAACAGCCACAGCCTGAACTTCACGTGAGTACTATTGATCTTATTGACTGAGGCACTGAAGTGCTGCTGTACATTTAGTAGGGAGAACAACAGAAAGTTACATCAATTCAAATTGTTAAATCAATATTTAACAGTATAGTTAGTGGCAGTTGACCTTCAACGCACCTTTAATAAAACAATAGTGAACTAGAACTGCAAGAGTCATAGGCAAAATAGTAATCTCAATTAGTGTGAAAGATGTGTTTTAAGTCACTGTATAAATGTAGACATTTCCACGTAAGTGTAGTCTTTCAGCTGCTCCATTTCTTGTAGCAAGTTAAAGGCTCCTGTCGCATTTGTGTTACACTTTGTGTTTAATGGTCACTCAGATAACCACTGAGAAAAATCCTAATATTTCACTGCCACATGTCTTCTCTGACATGTTTGTGGACCTTGAGAAGAAGAATGAAAACAAAGAGTAAAAATATTAAGGCAGGACTGTGCCACCGGCCAGCTTGTTTAAACCACTGCACATACAGGGCATTCCTCTCTTAGAAAAGTGAGCTGCATCCTGATCTGAGCCTTGGGGGTTGCTTCTGTGGGATAATTCTGGTGAGAAAAAAAAAAAAAAAAAAAAAACTGTAATATTATTTTTTGGTCAAGCTGGCACTACAAAAATACAGAGCAACAAAAGAAACAAAAAGCAGATTTAGGTCACTGCACTTGAATCCCAATAACAGGTTCCCAGGATACACCTAAGGTGCTGCTGACTTGTGAAGTGAAATTCTTAAGCCATCCCCTATGTGACCAGGCTATCAGATGATAGTATATGACAGATGATTCCAAGAAATATGGGTCATTAACAGATTAATAGCATTGGATTAGTGATGAATACATCAAATTCATTAGACACACATTAAGCCATTCAATTTAAAAATAATTATTAAAGCAGGTCTTTTTCCCTGGCTAATAACTTAGTTCCCTAAGGTCATTGGAGATCTAGGTTCAAATCCTTCCTCTTTCATAGGTGTCTTTCACTGATAGCAAAGTACATCAGCTGTCTGGACTTATATTCAATTCTGCCTATCTAACAGAATGTTAATAATACTAAAACAGAGATAGTCAAGTTTCTTCAGACCAGATATTTCATAGCTGTAAACACAATACAGCCTATTCAAAGGGAGACTAAAAGACTTGTTAGGCTTAAAACCTTTCATTATTCCGGGATTTCTAAACACGTAAATCTTTGGGAGTAACATTTCTTCCCATAGACTGAAGCCTGAACATCTTTGTTAACACTTCACGCAGCATTATCCACTGCACTTGTTTAGGATCATCATCTTCACAATTCTATATTTTTTTATTGGGAAAACAAGGAGATCAGGCCTTCTGGATCAGCTGTGAAAGGCCATGACCACCTGCCTTTTTGCTGCCTAGTGATTCAGTACCACAAGGTTCCTGTGCAATCTTTTACAAGCAGCCTTCCTCCTTATCATGTTTAATGCAAGAAAAAGGTAAGATAGCTCAAAAAAGCATAGAGAGTTATAGTTCCTAAGCTGACTGTTTGTAGTCACAAACGATTTCATGATTAAATTAGATGGTTTTATGAAAATATCAGTCCAACATACAGTTCCATGACACAGGCCACTTTCCATGCTGGAAGTTTACAACTCAAAAGAAAAGGGAAAAAAAAAAAAAGGAAAAGACAAACAAAAACCCAAAACAAACAACAAAACTAAACAAAAAAAAGCCTAAAGTATCCACCCATTAGAAAGTATTTAAAATCATCTATATATTTCTTCTTGTTCACATAATTCCAGAATTACAAGTGTATTTTATGCACATTTTCTTAACACCTCACAGTACTATTAACACAATTTTGGAAATGATTGGTTAACTAAATATTAGATTTGTAAAACCTGGCACACAAGTTAATGAGGTATTTTTTTTTATACTGCCATAGCTGCTAAAATTTTGAAAGTATCCACTGTGGCCTAATTACTTTCATTCTAAATGCTTCCTAAGTCTTTCTTATTCATTATTTTTATCTGTATGGTTTGGGAAAGTTTTATATCTCCTTTGAAGATTTAAGTCAGGAATTTATCAAGTAATGGAGGCATCATGTTTTCATAATGCCTGGGTCCAGGAGACCCTTGATAGATGGAGTACTGTGAATTAAGGAATAATAAACTCCTCTGAAGTGAATTTTTAATTACTGTGCTGCCTTAATGCAGTTCACTAGTGCCATGAATGTCATCCAGGATATATTTTCCTACAGTGCTTTTCCTTTAATGCACTTTTCTGTTAAAAACAGATGTCATTTTCTTGTTACTAAAGCTGGGATGATGTAGGCATATCCATAGCGACTACACTTAAATTATTATTTACTGTAAACCAGCTGAGAGATTTAGACTTAGTGTATTTATTACTTGGCTGAATTTGTTCAAGTGTTACTTCTCTTCTGATAACTGAATTTTAGACACCAAATGTTTACTTTCCTTTTATTTCATCAATTAATAAATTTCACTGCCAAAATAATATCTTCTAGCAAAGAATATTTCTAAATAACATTAGGAAAATAGTTTACTCTTTGCCAAAAGGACATTGTCCATTTTTCATTCTGGCATTCAAGGCAAATTCCTATTTACAATTACCAAAAAATTTCAGATCAACCTGATGTACTCCCCAAAATGTCCCACACATGACATACTCTGACTTTCATTTAACATAAGTTGTACAGCTCCTTTATTGCAATACAGATGTCATAGCAAAAAATCCCCCTAAGGAAATGTTATTTAAAGATTCCTAGTAGCAAGCTATAATTAATACTTCCTGTCAATTTTACGATTCCTCTGCAGCATAGCATGCTCAGTATACTCACATGTGAGCTGTATTCGTCTTTTTGTGTCTATTATACCTGTATTTGTTTTTCATGTACATCCCAACACAAATGCTTTATCCATTCAAAGAAGTTATATCAATCACAGGGACTTCTTTTTAATTGAAGATAATAGTAGACAAAAGTAACATGGTAGCCAGAAATGTAATGCAGTGTTCTTGTTTGACAGTTTCTCCATGAACAATGTAAACCTCAGCTGGTTTGATAAGAGAACTGCATTTGGAATTAAGTGTTATTTGGAGGAGAACGAGTTCTTTTCAATTGTCTTTGGAGTGCTGCACCAGGGCTTTGATTTGCATAAAGCCTGGTTATATTTAGTATCTGCTCATGTATCCATGCTAAATCAGCATTGCTTCATCAGCACACAGAGATTATCTTTCTGCCTGTATTTCTTCTAAGATCTTCCTAAGACTTATTATTATTGGAAGGTATCATACTTCAGTTTAAAAATATGCATGAAATCATACCTATAATCCTCATGGGTATCCAGATGTCTGCTAATATCCCATCTTTCTGTTGAATTTGTTCTTCAACCTGCAATAAATGTCTGCAACTGATATTCAATTTCTAAAGGTCTCTTCATTGGAAGTTCTAATGACTTCTGAGTGCACAGATTCTTGGTAAATGTATGAAATTATGACCAAAATTATAGAATTACAGAATATTAAGTGGTAGGAATGGACCTTAAAGATCATATAACTTCAATCCCCCTGCAACGGGCAGGGACACCTCCCACTAGACCAGGTTGCTCAAAGTCTTCTCCAACCTAGCTTTGAACACTGCCAGGGATGGGGCATCCACAACTTCCCTAGAACAACCTGTTCCAGTGCATCACCACACGCAACAGCAAAAAATTTTTCCTAATACCCAGCCTAAATTTTCCCTCTTTCAATTTGTACCCATGACTCCTTGTCCTGTCACTATTCACTTTGTCCCTAGTTTCCTGTACAATTTCCCTGTATTCCTCCATGTCACCTGTCCTTGTTTCCACATCCTGAAAGATTTTGGTTTTACTGTTTGCTCAGCAGCTCCTTATCTATACATGGAGGCCTCCTGGCACTTTTTCCCAATTTCATCCCTGTTGGGCTCTATAAATCCTGAGCCTGTCTTTCCTAAAAAGCCTAAAACCTTCCATTCCAATGCTCTTGTCCTAGGAGCCATCCCACCACATCTCCATGATGCCATTAATATAGCCACATAGGCATGCACACATCTCTAGTTCCTCTTGTTTGTATTTTGTGTTTGTGTAGAGGCATCTGAGACAGGCCCCAGGCTCTGGATAAAGCCAGCTCCCTGGCTCGAGTATCTGGAATGCCTTTGCACTTTTCTGGGCATGCATTACAGGTGCCAGCATCCAGCTGGCAGGGCTAGGGTGGATAGGTGCCCTCCCCTGACAAATCTAGTTTAAAGCCCCCTTCACCAGTCTGGCAGGCTACTGACCAAAGATAACTTTTCCCTTCTTTGTCAAATGGACCCCATCAGCCCCCAGTAAACCAGGCCTGGCAAAGCAAGTGCCGTGGTCTAAGTAACCAAAACCCTGACTATGGCACCATTGCTCTAACTGCTTGTTCACCTGCCAGATTCATCTGGCCACTTAAAGTCCCTCTCCTTTCGGGACAGGTTATTAAATTACCTGGTTTGGGTTTTTTTAAAGGATGATCTTACAGATGGATTCTTAATACATTGTCACATTACCTAGTCACATATCTAATTTTGTCCAGGTAACAACAAAAAGCACATCACTGGGTTTGTGCACTAGTGTGTGGTATGTGTTACTGTGACAAAAGTATATCCCATGCAAAGCTACTACTGCTGGTGATTACAACAACTCTGTTATAGATAAATGCAAATGTTCATGGTAGACGTTGACATCAGTCAAAAAATAAGACCAAAGTACAAATACATGAAGAGGGCATAACATCATTCCCTTCTATGGTATCTAGAGGGTTTGAAGTAGGCAAAAAGGAATGATATTAGGAGAATGTCCTCAATTTGCAACAAATAGGGAGATCCTAATTTACTTGTCTACTTGATAAATAGAGAAATAATTGAGGGGGAAATCTCTTAAGGGAGACCTTTGAACCCAAGGTAGAAAATCACTTCTAAGAACTTTACCTCAAGTGCCTAGGTAAGGGCAACTAAAAAAGCATGAGCATGTTGTTTGCCATGGCCTCAGAAAGCAATCATCATTTCACACTCGTTTAGCCCTATGAAGTCATCTTATTCACTCTGAGAGGTTGCTTGTGCATCATAAAAGTCAAATGAACAAAATTAGTACAAATAGTTGTATGTATAGGCTATAATTAAAATGTGTATTGTAAGAAGGTGGTCAGTTTTCCTTTCCTTGAAGACAGCTAAAATTTGGCTCCTGTTGTGGCACTAAATGTACTAAGACAAAGAGTACAGATCTGCATGGATCTGGGAAACAGAGAATGTATGGAAAAGTATTTTACCCAGCCATACAAAATTTACAATCCTCACCTATCACAGTCCTGGGTGACAATATTTATTATCCTTTTCAGAAATAAATTTTGGCTTAAATGACCTTTTCATGTTTTGCAAGTATGAATAAAATTTTCATAATTACTAAGAACACACTGAACTCACTGAATGCCAAAGATAAAAAAAAATAAAATCTCTCATCAAAATTTACAAAGAAATAAGTAATAAGAATCATTCTCTGCTATATCTGTGTTACAAGAGGATTTAACCTATATAATTATCTGAACAGAGGTGGCCAAGAGGTTGGACCCAGGCTCTTCTCTGTGGTGCCAAACAATAGGACAAGAGGAAATGGGCAGAAACTGATGCACAGGAAGTTCCACTCAAATATAAGAACTTCTTTAGTATGAGGGTGACTGAGCACTGGAACAGGTTGCCAGAGAGGTTGTGGAGTTTCCTTCCCTGGAGACATTTAAAAGCCACCCTGGCACAATCCTGAGTAATGTGTTCTAGGGGACCTTGCTTGAGCAGAGAGGTTGGACTAAGTGACCTTCAGTGTGCCCTTTCAGCCTTAAACATTCTCTGATTCTGTCATAAACCATCAGTAATCCTTCCATAATCAAGAGACACACACCAAGATACAGCTTCCGTGGCTCAGCCTCAAAACCCTTATGGCTGTGCTGGCTTCTAACCAATAAGACTTTGCTTAAGGTCAGAAAACAAGCTAGGTTTTGGTGGCAGGTCTCATCAGGCCCTGGTCAGCTCTGTACAGTAGAGTGCCTCCAGAGGTTCAACAGCTGTAGCAGTCCTAACACAGAGTAAGAAGAAGCTACAATCCACAGGGCAGGGAGAAATCTGAAAAGACACAAGCTCAGAATGTATGCGAATAACTCCTTAGCTTTTAAGAGATGGTTAAGGGAAGTTTCTAATAATATTATAGAAAAACTCATTCTTAAATGGAGTGTAAAAACACTGAGATTTTACACATTGGGTTGCCTTCATCTGTATACTCTGGACACCTGCAATTCTGCTCTCAAGTATCACCCTACATAAAAACAGGGTCCCTGTATCATGAGTAGACTACCAAGTCTACCCTGAGCAGACTACCAAGTCCAACCAGGAGGCAAATACCAAAAAGGTCTTTATTAAAATAAATATATTGAAACAGGTATTTCCAGAACAAAACAAAACAAAAACAAAAAAAACAAAATAAAAACAAAACAAAAACACAAACAAACAAAACAACAGCTTCATTTCTACTGAACAGTTTTTCCAGAAACTCATGATACTTTCAGAATGTGTCAGACACATCTGTCTGAACTCAGTCAACTCACACTGCATTCAGTTGTGCTTTCTTTTACACACAGTTGAGTTCTGCTCAACTAGAACTGAGTTACACAAAACACTTAGGCACAAATTCTCCAAGCATAAACACATATAACCCCTGATTAGTTCAGGTACGGATGTCATGTTGAGTATAAGAGCAACTGTTTCAAGGATCCATGCCTAACCTAAATTGCTAACACATACAACTGCCTTAATGTACACGTGGGATGGTAAAATACACACACATGTAGGCAGAGCAAATATTACCCTTTCTTCATGGGATGCAAACAAAGTGCCAGCCAGCAAAGAAGTAAATGTGGATTTGTCTTATTAGACTTCAGGAGAAGAAACTGTCCAGCACTGATGAGAATATAGATTTTAGGTTTTAATTATTATTCTAATGGATTCACTTTCATTTGCAATTGCACATTTCATTTTGCAATTTAATAAATCATCACAGTGGGAGATAAATCAGCAGACATTCATGCTTCAGCCTGAAATTTCTGGTGTTATTTGCATAAAAGACAACATCTGAGAGAAAACACACTCCTGATTATATTTTCACATAGTGGAAATAACCACAAAATACTAAAGAGATGCAGCAGGTAGAGACTTATTTAGAAGAAAAGTTACATTGCCAATATTTAAATATGGAAACCTCATGGTGATAGTGTGATTTTACACAGTTCAGAAGTAGAATAACTTCTAACCGAAACTCATGATCTTAAATGTTTTCTGTGATATGTATCAACATAGCACTTTTTTCTTAAAAACATCCCACACTCACTGAAATCATCACTTTACTAACACTAATGCTAGGTATACATAAGAAAAATTACAGAAAAATTGTAAGTTTAACTAACCAGCATTATGGTCATGCATAATAAGTGGACCACGTGAAAGAGCCACATTTTGTCAATGACTTAGAGAAAAGACATGGTTTTGTACATATTCACTCTTACAAAATAATTACTTACATTTCCAAATTTTTGCTGCAAGATTAAAAAATACAGCCACAGAAGAGAAAATAACATTGATATCAGTGGTGCTCCTTCCAACTTTTAACTCCAGGCTGGAAATCAAACAATCAGTTGATGATATAATGTAACATAATATAAAATGTTTACTGAACTCCAGACAAAAAGATGTTGACACTGATTAAATTTACACTTCTTCCTGATCTTTATGTACTTCCTCATTTTTATTTTAATTATACATTAGAGAGCTTTCAAGTAAACTAGTTTTTAAACACAAATACATGTACATAAATTCTCAGGAAAGTGCATACTCTTACTGGAACAGTCTTCTCATTTCAGGGATTTAATACAGGAGTTGAAACCTCTATCAGCTTCTTTCTCCATAACACTTGTTTTTCTACCTAAAAATAGCCCCCAAGAGCATCATTAAGCTGTATTGTTTCTTTGCTAGACATGCAAGTAAACCAGATATGTCTCCAATTTGGAGGAAGTTCGTGACATGTGAGGTCTCTAGCTTGACCCACAAAAACAATCCTAAGAATATTTTTAGTGTCTGTGATACAAAAGGAAGAAAAGACAGTACTGCAATTTGCTAGCAGCATAAGTTCCATGTGTTAAAATTAAAAGTTTTGGAACAGGAGTCATTAAGTAAAGATTTTACAGGAAAAAAAGGAGAAAAAAAAAATAAAGTCTCAATTGTTACATTATAATTGATGGCTTTTCATTAGAGTTTGAAGGCTGAGCAAGATGTCACAAATTAGTAATGGCCCTGCATGTTTTTAAAACTAGGAGAGTATTGAGACAAGAAGCAGGAGGAAAACACGGCTAGGTTGCAGAATTTTTTCACCAAGAAAACAAATTTAAAGGGCCTATTGATTAAACAGTTTGAAAGACTGCAGATTAAAACAATGTGAAAATTCCACTGAGCTGGGTGAAAAAAAGTGAAAGGAAACTATGGAAACTAAGGAAAGATATTCATAACTACAATATCTGCCTCAGACATGGGAGAAATACATAGACTATTAGAGTACCAAGAACACTTTTTATTCCAAAACAAGGTGAAAGACATTTCTTTATAGCGTCAAATACATAAGCAGAGGATATGCATTAATCATACAGAAAAAGCAAAAGAATGAAGTAGAAACTATGTAAAAAGAAATGCATAAATGCAAAACTAGAGAGACTAACAAAATTAATGTCTTGAGCTGGCGTAAAGAAAATGAAAAATGCCCTCCTTACTAGTCCACATGGTAGCTGTGTCAGTGTGCTAAAGCTTGCAGTAAAGGAAAAAATCACACAATCTGAAAGCAAAACAGCATCTGAGAGGAATGTTTCTGCACTTTATGACTGTAAGGTAATGCAAAATAGCACAAAGAAATGGTTTCTAGAACAGACTAGTTCCAGATGCAAAGAGAAGGCATCAGTGGGCAGTCAACTGAATGCCAAGCAGTCAGTGGGGCACAAGTAAAACTGTGAAGCTAAAAAAAGAGCTATGGAAGAGGGAAGAAAAGATAAAATTATTCAGTCTTACATATGCAGCATTAGGGCAACGCAAATCCTATACAAAATTCTGGGTAGGAAAAAAATGCTAAAATTTTAGGCAGGACGAGGACATAAACCATACAATACATAAATAGATATTCAGGCAAAGCCACCAGCACTAAGCACATTCTGCCAGGGCCCATAGTATCCACTGGGATCTCTGCAAAGGTGGTACTGATTCTTATGACAGATTCACAGGAGCAGAGCATCCTGCCCATAAACACACTAAACCAGACAAAACCACTTTAAGCAACACAGCATCCAGTTCACTGATTCCTGTTGTGATATCAGAGTAATGGAATGACCAAACAGAAAAAGAAGGTATGATGGGTCATTTCTGTTAAGTCATTTGTTCCAAAGAAACATTAAAAAAAAGGGGAATGAGAGTGATGGACAGGTTAGTCAGTGTTTGAAAGGTTAAGAACATACATATTTAAGACAGATTCTAGTCACAAAAGAGTGTTCTAAAGAAATCTTCCAGTAATGGTCTGAAAATGTAGTGTTCTCCCTTCCCAAGGTTTGCACAGTAAGCAGTGCCAGAGATGAACACTGTGCTTTTTACCTAAAAATATAATTTTGGTTCTAAAATAGTTCTGCAGCAGGCCAAGAGGATCTAGACAGCCCAGGAAAACAGAAAATAGAGATGAAGCAAATGAACTGAACTAGTTCCATGGCTTCAGAGAGAACAAAACCAAAACTAAACAAAGAGAAGATTGAACACAAACTAATACTCTAAGACTATTTGCATCTGATATTCTAAGAAGGATCAGCTACTAGAATGTTATGAACTATCCAAGATCATCAAGTGAGAAAACAGTGACTGTATATTAAAGCACTGAAGTCTTTGAGCCACAGAATCCTTTGTGAAATTATTTTAAGATGATTAGGAATAGGCAACCAGCTCTGGCTGGATTTGACTTTCAGGTCAAGCCTACTACAGATATATGCCAAACATGGCTAAAGATATTCAGCATACAGTTGTGACACATTCCAGAAAACAGAGTGAAAGCAGCAAAAGCCACATTTTTCTTGGAAATTGAGAGCATTCCCAGTTTCAGGGAGAAGGAAAGGGAGTACTTCATTGACTGACAGATTTGTTAAGGCTCTGTACACCAGAATAGCACAGCAAATGAGTAAAATGGAAATACAAATATGCTTCTTAGCCACTAAACACATAATCCCATGTTTTAACTTGCAACCTATTAAGCTGAAATATGAAGTTAGTAGCGATCTACCCAGTGTTCTAAGAAAAAATACTGCTGATCGGATTTCAAAGTGATCTGAAAGAATGTAGGCACCCAGAAGTAACCAGAAACTGATTCATGTCCCCTCAGTCTTGAGGAAGGAGAAGGTGATATGGTCCCAGCCTTCAACAGAAACAAATTACATCAGCCACATGCCACTACCTTAGAGGCAAAGACATAACTGAGATGAACACATATGTTCCCTGTATTGTTTCTGCTGTGAGGGTAAGAGCCTCTACCTGAGAGAATTAGGCAAGGTTGGTCATGACCACCTTTATCACCACCACAGCAAAAGCACACCAGACACCAAAAGAGGCTTCATTCAGACATTGAGGAAGATGGTGACCTGCAGATATTCTGCATAAACCCAAGACAAGTGTTTGCAACGCTTCAGAAACCAGGTGTTTTTGCAACAGATATCTGTTTGCTAGCAGCATGTTTACACCCCATAGCCAGGAATTCAGTCATATCACTCTATCACAGCACTACAGCCAGCCAAAAGCCAAAGCTTTTGAGTCAGCAGCTAGAATTTTAACCTTTTAACAGCTGCATGAAGCAAATAAATACGTCAAGTCAGACTTGAAAAAAATAACTACACATGAAATCTGATTTAGAAAGTCTCAATAAAACATTCAATGCCAAGACACAAGCCTGGATATGCACAGCAGGACATAAAATCAGAGTCAGACATACTGCCCAGAGAGGTTGTGGACTCCCTCTCACCAGAGAAATACAAGAACCACCTGGACACAATCCTGTGCCATGTGCTCTGGGGTGGCCCTGCTTGAGCAGGGAGGTTGGACCAGGTGACCCACTGCAGTCTCTTACAACCTGACCCATTCTGTGATTCTGTGCTACAGTGTGTACTCTAATGGAGACACAAAAACTTCCCACGATCCTGTGAGCAAAAAAAAACATTTTCTGAACATAAATTATGTTCTGGAAAAGAGCTGCATATGTGAAACAGAAAACTTCATGGGGTTTGATTTGTTTAGGTGTTGGGTTAAGTGAATGGGTACATACTTTTCCAAAACCAAAAATATATCCACTCATTATGAGCATATGTATCCATGAAGTACATCAAGAATCAGCAACCCAGGAAAAGCATCTGTGCTAGTAAGTAGCCAGCATCAATTAATCCTCAAAAACACTCCATATCCNGTAGATCCAGAATAGTGTAGTAAAAAAAAAAAAAAAAAAGGAAAAAAAAAAAAAAAAAAGGGAGGGAGAAACAGACAAAACAGACAAGAGGGAAGAAAAAAAAGCTATTGAAAAAAAGTCCAAATCACCTACAAACCCTAATGCATCATTCAATGTTAAGATAATGCATCATTCAATGTTAAGATAAAGGGAAAAGATTTCAGATTCAGAGGAGAAAAAGTTAGTTGCCAAATAAAGGTGAGGTTTATTGCTGAGTTTAAAGGAACGAGGATGGTGATGACAACACGAGTTTTACTATAATGAGAAAATACAGTAAATGTAAGAAAGGTACAGTAGCTCCAATGTGTTGTGTTGTGTTGTGTTGTGTTGTGTTGTGTTGTGTTGTGTTGTGTTGTGTTAAGAAAGCAAAAGAGATATTGCAATGATCAGCAACCTGACAATAAGGGTGCGTGGTATACATGTACAAAGGACCTTCAAATACTAGCACTTGAAGGATTAATGTGAGAACCAAAATGGTTTATCTAGGTTTGTACACACATTTTGTACTTCAGCCGTCAGCACATTTGCCTTAGGAGCGCTGCTCTGAATCACTGAATCAAGAGAATCATAGAAAAACCTGAGTTGAACGCGCCCATAAGGATCATCAAATCCATCTCCCCTTTGAAAGTGAACATGTTTTGGCTTTCAACACAGCTGCCACAAAGAATCACTGCACCTTCCAAACCAGTCTACTTATAACCAGACCAAAGCAAGGAGGGAAGTTAGAAACAGTGAACTTTAAAAATGGCAGAAATTAGTGAAACGTAGGATCCAAGGCTTTCAGCAGGATTGCAAAGCAGTGAGTAAGCACAGAGGCTTATCTTGTTCTATGGACAGATGTCAACATATGAAGACTTTGTTTCATAGAGAAGCTCATCCAGCAGCAGTTTCAGTTCCTTTTTTAATGTTTAAGTCCACTTACTTTGTTTTATCTGAAGTATACAGTTAATTTTATAAAAATTATGGCACTGACTTCTGAAACACCAAATTAATTTTAGAGAGTTTTCTGGTAGAGACTTTCTTTTTATAAGCTAAAATGAATTAAGTCTAGGGTTTTTTAATAAATGCTTTGTCTCATTGTAAAAATGTTTCCCTTACACATAATCTGAACTTTCAACTCTTCTGGTTTAAAAACATTACCCCTTGTCCTATTGCTACAGACCCTATAAAACAGTCTGTCCCCACCTTTATTAAGCCCCTTTTACTGAAATGCCAGGTGGATGCCTTTGGCCAAAAGACCACTTGCTTCCTTCAGGAAATCATTTCAGTCATGTTTTGAAGGTTTTCCCTAAAAATTGACCACTGGAAATATTTTTACAATGACAGGTAAAATTTACATGTAACCATGAACCCAGGAACATAAGCTGTCAGCCAAAGCAGAAACTGTCATATTTGAGATGTGAGAAGCACATGCAGATGTGTTAGATTATTTGATTGCAATCTACATCCATGCCACAATACTGGCATCACAGGGAGGATTTCATCTGCCTGAGGGTTGTTCAGTTTTCGTTGCCTGTTTGACATGTATGCACCAGGTACCAAACCTACTCATTTTTCATCCTCATCTTACAATTTCTTCAACCTCTTATGTATTCCAGCTGAATTAAAAAAATTATTTTTACATAGGTTTCTCTGCACTTCTGTTGTTACTCACTGAGAAGATATGAGGGAAAATATTTTCTAGTATATAAAGCTTTAGATAATCTTTGTATTTTTAAAAAATCAACATTAAAAAAAACCCCACACTTTCTTTCCCTAGGAAGGGCATGTAAACAAAAAAACCCAAGGCCTTCAGTTACACAAAAAAACACAGAATCAATATAATCAAATGCTACTGGATGGAAAATATTAAAGAAACTATAAAATATTTCTGGGGATTGATTACACAGAGTACAGAAAGTCTTGACAGTTCTGCTGTATGAGTCCAGGCATACAGATTGCAGCACTGGTGTCTAAACAATTGATTTGAGCTTAATAAGAAATGAGACTAATTTGCTACACACTCAATTAGTAGAAGCATTAAAAAACAAACAAACAAAAAAAAAAAACCAACAAAAAAACAAAAAAACAAACCAAACCAGATTCCACAATTCCATGTAATTTATTGCTCATTTTCATTTCTAGGATTTCTAGTGTATCTAGTAATAAAAATTTGAAGTGGATAAGATGGTAATTAGGTTTTGTATGGATTTTCTTTATCTAACAGTAATAGGAAGCTACATTGCCAGCACATGGAATACTACAGATTATGTCTAAGGCGCACAATGGAAGGAAAGTGATCACAGATTTAAACAAAAGATCCTTCTCACAGTTTCCTAGAACATAATAAACCACAGTACAGCATGGTAGACTTTCATCTGGCATAGGAAGTAACAAACGAATCCAGGTTTTTTTGTGTTAATAATTATTAGTATCCAGCAACAGATTCACTTAGATACCTCACTGCCAGTAATAATAAACTGTGTATTTAGTCCTTGTTTGTGTTTATGGCAGAATTTTACTTTTAAAGCAATGTAAAAGGAAACATATGCCTCATCACATTAGACTTTCTTGCTGTGTAACATCATCTGTAATGATCTTTTGAGAATCTGACTGAAAGCCTGGAGTTTCTCTACATGATGTCCCTTGGAAAATATCACAGAATTCCTGCTGTGTAAAATTAGGCCTAATCTTAATTATCTTGCTGTCTGTTTCCTGAGCTTAATTAACTTTTATGAGTGCTTTTCTACAGTGCAATGAGTACTAAACCCATTTTGTCTTATTCAGCATTTCATAATTTCTTTTCCCTCAGTTCTAGGACAACAAAACACTCTTCACAGTCCTAATTGTTATGGCAGAAGCTAAGGTATGAAATTTGAAACAGAGCTGTAACAAAAAATTTGAGAACATTAAGCCATGCATACAAATAGAAGGGTAGAAATCTGCAAAAGTTGAAAGATAATCCATTCTATCCTCTAAATGAACTGACTTTAAATATTTAATTATCTTGTTAAGTAAATCCAGATTATAATAGTCAAATCCTAGTCATTATCGGTCATGAGGCTGTTTTAGGTGAAGAGCAAATTGTCTACAGTCCACAGTGTTCAAATAATTTTAGAATAATATAGCAGCTAATTTTCATGGCCAAGCCTTCTTCCTTAGTGCTTATTCAAATTTTCCTATGATCTGGCCACTTCTATCACAAAAGGAAACAACACAAAGAAGGTTGAGCATGTATTGTGGCATCTCACATTTGTACTGCTTGGACTTCACTTTGTTTTTTTCAGATTATAAAAACCATCTCTATTCTTTCAGGAAAGAAGAACAAAGGCTGTTTACTCCATTTTTTGCCGATTCATGAGACAAAAAAGGAATTTTTATTTAAACTGGCTCTCTAAAAATCCAACAGATTTATCTTTATTAAAATAATACTTTCTTCCAAGGTCAGACAATGTCCATTAGCTCTTACAGTGCAGTTACGACATATGAGTCTCTTCACCTCTACCACACCAACAAGAAGGAGGGTGGCTTTGTCTTTAGGCATGATCAGATGAGGTACTCCGGGAATATGCAGGTGTTCAGGTAAGCTGCTTTTTAATAATACCAAAGGCAGAAAAGATAAGTGAAAAAACAGTAAGGGGACAGCAGTCACCCTCTGTTTAAAGGTCTAAGGTCTACCAGAATTTGCAGAATATTTGACTTCACAAGATTTAATCCTGTCACTAGTTGGCTATCGGCATCACAAGACAGATTCAAACTTCAATCTATATAATCACTAATTTCCCCATTTTATTCTCCCTCCTCCAGAACACCAGAAAAGACGTGAAGAAGGGCAAGGGCTTCAGAACCAAACGCAATCTCAGCTGTGCAAACTCACCCTCAGAAGCAAGGAAAGCAGGCTCCCAGGACTGGCGCCAACACACCCAACTCTGACACCCAGGCAGTATCTGGAAAAGGAAGGCCCACCAGGAAAGGGAGTTTCCCTCTTGTGAGGTGGCCCCAGAGCCAAAGCTAAAAACAGTTTCGAGCAACCTGTTATGCCTGAGTCACTTGTCCATGACAAATGGGCAGTTTTGACATGTGGTCTATGAACTTAGGAAAGTTGGCCATTTTACTTTTCAAGATTCAAGTACAGTCTAAACTGGAACAGTTTCTTCTGAATGCTTTGGAAGTGTATTGCCGGTAGCGTGGGCTGGACCAGCTGACCGCCAGGGCCGATCAGCAGCCCGTCAGCAGTGTCTGCCAGCGTCCCTGAGTGCCAGGTTCACTGCAGTCAGGGACCGTCTCCCCCAGGCGCGAGCCGCGCTTCCCTATGACGGCACCCACGCTGTCCCCAAAAGCCGGAGTGCTGCAAAGAGAGTGTCCCCTCGCCCGGACCCCAATCAGACACGCGGTCACGCGGTGGTCAGGTGCTTGGGGTCAAGGGCGAAAGACCCCAGCCTCAGCCGGGCACCAGACTTTATTCTGAGGGTAACAACCAATCCCGGAACGGCACGGGGGAGGAACCAGGGAGGGATAAGGGGCAGGGTCCAATCGGGAAGGAGAAAGGGAGGAGAGAGGCAGATACGAAAATACCATTATGAACTGAGGGACAGGGGGAGCTTGACCACTCTCTGGGGCAAGCTACCTTCGACTCTACTCCAGGGAGGTTTTATTCTCTAGGTCTCCACAGATTCCTCAGGGGGGAAGAAACTGTCTGGGCTTGAACCACCGCTACATCTCCCCCTTCTCTATTATAAAAGGAGAAAGTTTTACTAGCAAGGGACACAATGAAACTCTTAAGACAACTGAGGGAAACTAACAAAATGAAAAGTGTAAACACAGCCCAAAGTAAAGTTCTTAAAGTCTGAGCCACCCAACCAGGATGCCCCATCCATGAAAAAGGTCCTGCAGCCAGTCATTGCCTTCAGTGCGTAGTTGAATCTGGTCTTGCATTTGCTTGATTGTCTGGTGGATGCTTTGGGCATGGAAGTGCCTTTTCCTTCAAGCCAAATCCCTCTCAGGAACCAGAGGCGAGAGTAACTTACTGGTGACCAGTTCTAAAAAGTTCCATTAAACCAGGGTTGTTCACACTGCTGTGAACCCTATTGTTCCAATACAGAAACACCAAAACTTTAAACTTTAGGGCAATGGAAAGGATTTATTTTTATTTACGTGATAAGCTGAAGGTGAACCTTCACTATACAAAGCTTAAAAGAAAAAGCAACAATCTGCTCCTTACATGGATTAAGATTTGGCTCACAATTTCACCAGCTTGTCAACTAGCAAATTGTTTTCAGTTCAGAGAACAATTGTATTCTTTTCCACTAAACTGGACAGCAGTTTGGTTAAAAGATCAGGCAAAACACTTCTCAGTTCCTAGCCTTCTAGCACTAGTGTAATGGGGCAAAATCCATTGTCTAGGCAAAAGAGAAGTGCCAAGGTCCATAAACCTATCACTGTATCTATTGGTTTTTGAAGTGAGCAATCTGCTCTGTATCTGTCAATTCTCATTGACAGATACAGCCAAACGTATCCATGTGTAAATATTCTCAGTGTCTATTTTAAAAATATGAGGGAGGGAAATATGTATGTCCCTAGCTATTTTGAAATGAAGAGTCTGAACAACCAGAAAAACTCAATACATGTATTCATATCCTCATTTAATTACAGAGAGAAACAGGCAAATAAATGAAGCAGAAGAATCACAGAAGTTCAACAGGTTGCTTTTGCTCAAAGACAAAAAGTGGCTGCATGTTAGAAGTGAGAATTTAGGTTTCACACCCATGCCTGCTCATGTACAAAGCAGTATGTAATTTTCTGCTGCTTCTCTGTAGGAAGCAGGTGATTAAGAGTGAACAGATTGAGAGACAACTGTCATGTAAGCTAAGTGTTAAAAGAAAGCAAGCTCATGTTATCCCAACTGCACCACCATAACACTTTCAACTACTACTTGCTTGCTAAAATGAAGCAAAATGAACAACTAGAGAAACAAACAAGAACTGAAATAAACTCTCATAGGTAACCCTTGGTAACAGCAACTCAAAGATCTTTTAACTAAAAAAAGTTTCTAGCAAGTTAGAAAAAATCTGCTCATGTGTGGATATGCAGTGAGTTTTCAGGCATGCTTCATAATTACTAGAAAATATATTAGAGTTTTATTTGATGTAGATGAATGGAAAAACTAATAATCCCTACATCAGCTGAAGCCACTAACAGCTTTTTGATAGGTTCAACTGAGCCACTTCCATGTTTTCCCTACTTTCCTTTATATATATACTGGCAGTCAGTGGACGTGACAAAACACAGTATTTCAGAAGGTGGGGGAAAAGCCAATACACAGCTAGAGAAAAACATACATCAGCACTTCAGTCAACCTTTTTTCTTTGCTTTTGCTTTTTCCTCAGTGTATGTCCTGACATTTTTCTACAGTCATGTCTTTACAAAAGCTGTTGTTTGAATTAATATCAATTTAACATATTAACATATGCACACACTTCTCTGCTCTAGCAATTCACAGATTTCTACCTGTATTTTATGGGACGGTTGAGATTACAGTTTCCAGAAGCCACAGAAGCACTCCTTGGCACAAACACAATGCACAAACATATCCATGCATAATGCACATAATACTCCAATGTCCATTCCTTGATTCTTCCCTTCCCACCTTGCTTCCTTTGCTGCACAAGTGAATATCCAGTCCTTAACATTACAGATTTTAATATGTTTCTGCTTACAGAATTTCCATGTAAAGGTATTCCTAAGGTTTTGAAAGAAATTAAAATATTTTCAAAACAGGAAAATTATTAGAAGGAAAGGTTTCTATGAAATAAGCATTCTTTCTGAATTTTAACACCTGTTGGTTTTTTTAAGAAAGCTTTGTATCCAGATCCTGTGTATAAAGGGCAAAGTGGCTGATATAAATCAAAGGCAGGACCACCTTTTAATGTAGTCAAGATAAATACGTCTGTTTTTATATACACATACATATAGTTATATATGTATATATATCCTGATTATATTAAAAGGTAGTGCAATCTTTAATTTATATCAACTGGTTTTCCATGTACTAGATAGCAAGATTAGAGGGGCTTCTGTGACTCTCATGTTCTAATACTTTTTTTCAACCCTTTATCTTCACTGTGAATTTTGTAGCCATAAGGACAGGTTTACTACATCTTGATCTGGAAAAGCACTGGGTTTTCCAAACTCTGTAAATCATACTCTTGTTCTTGATACTATTAGCTGAATTCAAAATCATGAAGAAGTGAAGAGCTGAATATTCCATTATTTGGTTTTGTTTGAGTGGAATTTGAAAGAAACATGAATATCTATTTTTTCTGTCCCTCTTACTTGCATAGTAGTAAGAAGATAGACATCCTTTAAACACTTTTTACAAGCACAAGAAAATAAATCAGTCATCCATTTCCCCTTTTCCAGTGCAATATTCTTTTGTACTCTGTTACAAACAGATCTGGCATAGGGCCCTGAAACAATGAAGGACAATTCTACTCATAGTATTATGTGGGGAATAAACGCAATGGTACAGAACAGTATTACTTAGATTATGATTTGATACCTGCTGGATGTGAAATCTAGAATAATATATCTTTTTTTCAGAAAGACAACCAATAAAAAGTGCAGCTTTAAGATATCACAAATGTGCATACTTGCTGTTACATCCAAATTATGGAACTGACTACGTAACTGAAAAGTGCTAAATAAAATGAGTGGAAAACAAGAAAGGGGACACAGAAAAAGTTTTATATCATTTTGGCTGACAAAGCCAGAATTCATGTTATTTTCATGAGCACTAGCAGTGTCATCCAGGCACGAACATGATGCTAATGTGCAATTTCCATGTTTAACAGTAAAACAGAGCAGGATATAGGCCCATTGTTCCCAAACGAAGGGGGACAATTTAAATACAAATATGAGAGAGAAACTCTGCTTGGAAGTGACAGAGAATAAAGGTGGAAAACAACTTAGATGAGGAAAAAAAATAAAAAAAACATTTCTGGTTCTTAGGAAGGAAAACACAGGAAAAAAATCAATAGCCTTCAGGTAAGCAGACTTCTATAACCTTACAGCCATGGTTGCTGAGGTCTAGTGGGATGGATGTCTAGAAAAGAGAATAGAATGAGGAGAGCTAGTGACCTTTAAAGGGCACAGGTGCAAGTTATCACAGTTCAGTGGAAAGATAAGTAAGGCTTGGAAAACACTGAGTTGGTTAATTCAGTTTTTCAGTGGTTTCAAAAAGAGAACTCACAGTAGAAAATAGCTTAGATTTTTCTTTATTACAACTAATTTATTTTTTTTAATGAGAAGAAAATGTAGAAAGACCAATATTTGAAGAGTTAAGAGGAAATTAAATTTATTTGGTAAGTAATTTAATAAGAAGACAACCACCAAAAGAGCTGGTTTGATAGGCAGTGGAGAGGAAGCACTACTTTACAGTTTTCAGTGACTGACATATACCAGTTTGCCTCCTTCTTCACTCGGGATGAGATCAGTGTTTAACGCGACCATCCAAGTGACAGAAAGGTACAAACTCCAGCAGGGCAAAGAGCATGTTGGATGTTTTGAAGCTGGCAGGGCTGCTGAAATTCACTATTGAATAGACTGAGGCCAGTGCCTCCATGAATGGTGGAGCCAATCTAACAGCATACTCAAGCTGAGAGCAGAGGAGGGGAACCTGTCCCCTTGCCAGCAGTGGGCAGTTTATTGGCCCACCTTACAGTCCAAAAACCAGTGTTTGCAAAAGGCCAAAAAAAGCAGCTCAAGAGCAGTCAGCAGCTATGCTTCAGATTTCACAGAAGACCTGGACAAGCTCTGAAAACCAAGAAGAGGACAGAAAAACCTCCTGGTGACTACCTTTAAAACACAGGGAAAGAAAGAGGAGAATTTAGGATTCTGAGCCCTATGAGCTTGCCTCTGATTTCTAGAAAAAAAGAAAAAGAAAACTCAAGCATCATAGAGGTGAAAATAGCACCAATTTATTTGCACTTCTCCTCCCTTCAGGGCATAGATTGTCCTGAACAGGGAGTAAAGTGTTAATACCTTGACTTTAAGCCTTGATTACAAAACCATTTCAGATTACTTTCTTGTAAGAATTAAGAAAGTAAGTTAAGAGAAAACAGCATGTAACACAAGCTAAATAGCAGAAGTATTACCAGCAGGTTAGTGACTAGCTGAATCAGGGTATGGAGTGAGGTTTTTTGACAAGAGTCTACCCCAAGTCCAAAACTATTCAGTATTGCTTTACCAGCCCAGAGGAAAGAAACAAGAGGTATGGTTACCAGATTTATTACAGGTAATATCAATAAGGACCAGAGCTATAACTCCAAATCGTAATTGTCTGAATTCTTACTGAGTGCAATGGAGGTTAGGCACTGCTAAAAAACAGCCAATGCAAAGCTCTACATTTAGAGGTAGTCCATTCACAGACAAAGGAAAACACATTACTCCATGCATAGCTGCACTGCAGAAAGAGATCTAGGAGTTAGGAGTTAACCAGTGTATTTTGTGATCCAAGAGGAAATGTGTAATTGGAATAGGTTTTATTCACCCTGCAAACTTCTTCATTCATTTAAGTGACTGAGTTGCCCTCAACAGGCACTCATACAAGAAAGATGTGAACCAGCTGGAAAAGGCAATAAGAATAATCAAAGGCTTGGAATTCAAGTTACTCAGTCTAGAGGGATAAAGAAGAAAGTGGACAAAAAGCCCCAAATGTACATCAGAATAAACTGACGACATTGTCAAGAGAAAACAGTGATCCTAAAGCTTTAAAGCTTTACTTTACATGCCAACAAAAAAGTCTTAACATCCAAGACTTTCAGAAACAAAAGACAGTGCATAGAACCATTCCTATTTGTTGGAGGTTGAGGGGTGTGGAATTTTTCCCCATCCCAGGCACTAGGTTACTAATGGCTGGATACTTAAGGACTATTAACTTATTTTGTAAGAGACAAAGAGCTAGCTGGGCATGGGGTGTGGGAGCAGATGTGGTCATCAGATAAGGCACTCGACCAGACCACCCGACCACCAACTATGGGAGAGGCAGCACAGGGAACTGCGGACTCCTCAGCTACAGTGGCAGAAAGGTCTTTCAGATCTGCGCTGTTTTCTTGTTGGTGAGTGAGCTTTTGTCTGGGGAGGGGATGTTCCTGGAGGGCACATCCTCCTGGCTGTTCCAGCAGTTTCTGCACAAGGGGGCCGGCAGCCGCTGCCCCGCGCTCTCCCTGTGGGAGCACTGCCACAGGTGGGGAGTCCCTGACACCTTCTACCAGCAAGCCTGTGTGGGCTCGTCTCTGCCATCCCTGCTCCCTGCTCTGAGCTCCTGCCCCACGTCTGCTGCACGCCCGCCATTGCCCTGCCCGTCCCGCCCCGCCCGCTGCCTCT